>VWZD01000245.1:537939-663394 GCA_013396695.1 Sakesphorus luctuosus
TGATTTACAATTTCATTTTCAGTTACATCATCATGATGTGATGAATCACAGTGATGGAACAGCCTCAAGTGAATAGAATATAGCATGTTAATCCAGAACAGTAGCTATTTGCTGTAAATATTCTTGGACAATGGTAGCTGGTTTTGAGCTACGTGAGCAAAGTACCTGTCTTCTGGAATAGGAGAAGGTCCTGAAGTCCCTAGACATGCACTTATCAGCAATTAGTCAATTGCAATTAGTTACTACTAATGGCTTCTGTATCCAACCTGCACTGTAGACCCTACTTGTTAATAGGAACAGATTAGTGTTGAGGCCAGAGGCCCCAGTTCTTAATAATAATATTTATTATTAAGAATAGTATGTTTATGGTAGTATTATGTTGATGCTATGAGAGCATGAAGGGGGCCTGCTAAATCTCAATAACTTACTTCTGCACCTTTGAAGTCAGTAAACTGCTGTATGTAGCAGAGGAAGGGTGATGCCAATGCTGTGCCATGGACTTCTTTTTAAATCTCACCTGCATACACACTTTGGGGTTTAATGGTGTTGTTTTCAATATGTAGTGTCTTTTGGAATGCAGATGGTATTTCTTACAGGATATATTTACAGAGCTTCTTAAAGTCGTTGAAATTTTAAATCATGTTTCAAGATGTTCATGTTGAGAAAACATTTGTTGTTTCTACATGACTTGTAGTTTTGCTGCTTGATTTGATTATAATAGTGGCTACTTAGCTCACAATTCTGCAAAATCTTCACAAGGTCGTGGTCCCCTCCCCCAGTCAGAGCCATGTAAGACTCTTAGACTCATAAGTGAGTAAGGTTTTTACATAAAGTTGCTTCCTAAACAAAGTGTTTCCAGAACTTTGCTGCATTTGATACTCATGAATATAAAATACTTTGTGGTGTAGTCCAGCTTTCTTTCTATGTTTTCTCTGGTGTTCAGTCCAGGCCAGCTTCATATTTTCTTACAGTGTTTTGTGGTATCTTTGGACACAGCCAGTTCTAATCCTTTCTTTCTTCAAGAAGTTTGTTAGAGGTAAGGTTGCTTTGCATATCTTATTAGAAATATAACAGAAAAATGTTTTCATTTTGGCATGGAGATTCTGCCTTCCAATTGTCATTGGCAGTTTCTGGGTAACTGTCAGTCTGTCTTATGACAGTGTTAGAAAAGGTAAGACTGTTGCATACAAGACTGTTTTGCTTCCCTCTGGTGTTACCGACTCTTGTTTTCAAACTGTCATTAGAACTCTTTTAACAATGGGAAACTTGCTGTCTAAAAATGCCCCAAACTTACAAGGGACAACACTGGACATCAGTATTGGTCCTCTGAACATGAATCTAGAAATAGTAATAGCAGTGGTAATAAGGCTGTTAGAGTAAACACTCAAATTCACCTTGAAAAATGACACCATGCAGAGAGCACTGAGAGAAACCTCTTCATCTAAAACTCGTCAAGAATTTTTGCAGAATGATCACTCCTTGCTCCCACCAGCAAGTATTTTTTATTTGAGTGGATTTTGAACCCGATGTTAGATGGTGGGAATACCTATGCCTTGAGCCACTGCTCACTTGGTTCTCCACCTGGCCTACTACAGGTGATACAGAGGCAAAGTACTTTAAGAGGTGGACAGTTAATTTGCTCTGTTCCTAAGGACAGAATTTATGTAAACTTTTAAAAATATAACAAACTTTTGTAGCCACTGGATAGTAAGTAGCTATCTGGTGAAATGAATTTCCTCTGTAAAATCTGACAGCAGGGGAAGTACTTGTGAAAGGTTTTTCTTTCATGTCACCTCATTGTGCAGCAAACAGTGCCAGCAACTGGACATTCACAAAACAGTTAGGATGTCACTGAATGAAACCTGTCAGTTGAGGTTTGGCCTTAGTCTTTCTGTACACAGATGCAAACATATGCCTCTGATTGAAAAAAAAATTAATTTATTTGCTGTTTGGATAAGGAAGCTGAAGCTGTGATTCACATGTTTCTGAACTGAGTGTACTGGGATGGGATAACCATCTGTCCTGTAAGTGAGATGCTCGGCTGTGTGTGGCTATTGATAGTAACACGGGGTACTGGCTACCAGTCTTATCTAAGCAGTTGCCAAACGTTTAAGAGTACACAAATAAAAATGAGTTAAAGTGACCATTTTTAAGGGACTTCTGAAGCTTTTAAAGAAAAGCGGGGTTTGTGAGTGCAATAGTGCTGCTTCAAGTTCCTTATTTCAAGCTAAGCTTACCAATTTAATTTTAATCCCTTTCAAACGCCGTGGTCATGCTTTGAAGATAGCAAACCGCCCCCTCAAGCTCTGAAGCTGAGCAGTGGCCCTTTTTGTTTCCACAAGCTGAAAATAAAGTGTTCGCATGAGCTCATTTACAGAGAGTAGAGTTGGCAGCCTTATCAGGAGAGGAGAAAAGAGCTCTGAAGATGAAAAGCTATCGCTGTGACAGAAGCCTTTATTAGGTTGGGCAGTAATGGAACGTAGTGTACGTGGGATAAAGTGATGGCTACCTAGAGCATTTAGGGAAAACCAGAAGAGTAATAATGTTTTATGTTGTTCTTAGGCTGGCTTCTTTGGTGATCTCTCTGGCCGAGGCATATTTGGAGTGAAAAAGAGGACTGTGTAAGCAGAGTTCTGTCTGTACGATCTACAGCCTCTGCTGGTCACAAAAAAGAGTGAATCAGAAAAAGGAAAAGTAAAGATGAGTCATTATCTAGTTTCATAATTACTCAGCATTCCCTGTTGTGGCAACACTCTACTATAGAGTGTATGAGGAGACAGACTTTGATTGAAAATCCCATTATCCAGTTTCACATGTATGTCAAATCCCCTTTACAACAATTATTTCTGTTGTTGAAATTCATGTATTTCAAGATAATTTTTCATATAATACAGATGCTAAATGTATAGGTATGTTAAGATAATATTTTAGTATTTTATATATATATAATATATAAAAGTATAATTAGCCATGAGAGTACAACACTTGATGTTTTTCAGCTTCCTCCATTGAGGTACTTCTTTTGCATTCAAGGTGAGCTTTTCTATCAATTTCCTCAAAGGATCTCTACATTGTTTTCACAAGTTTTGTTTGTCGTGGTTAAAAAGACTTTGTACAAACAATAACTGATCACTAAAGCCCACTGAAGTAAGCATAATTTTTGTCATTCACTTTCTATAAATTGGGACTGTAATGTGTGACATACACTATGAAAGCAGCAATTATGCCCACTGATACCTTCCTACCTTATAGCAAGAGTCGGAATTTCCCACATCTCATGCCAAGTGGCTGCCAAGGCTGTGTGGAACATCCCTTTAGCACAGCAGGCAGTAGTGCTGCATGGGCCTGTGTTCTCCAAGTGTTGAGTGTCCCACCTTGTGCTCCTGTTCACTAGGACTGACATTAGGACTTGTCGCTTGGGTGGACCTTCATAGCTGTGTGTGCTCACATGCAGGAATATTGCAGGGATTCCCCGAAAGCTGCTTCATGTAACAACTGCTCATTGTGGCTTATAAATACAGTCTATAGCTGAGGCTTGTCTTACCCTTTTAAGTTATTCATGTGACTTCCAAATGCTGTGTTAATACTGTTTTGAGGGCCTAAGGGGTTTTAACATGGGCATAAGTCTTTGTTTTGCTTTTTCTGTATTTATTTTGCCTGTGTGAACCAAACTGATCTGAATTTGGCTTGTTGGACTCTTTTTCTTCCAGCTGAATGCAGTGGCAAAACTTCTGCTGACTTCATGGAAGTAGGACTGGAATTTACTGTTGTGATATAAAAGATCAGCTTTATATTGATAATAAACAGTTTAATTTCAGTAATCTTCCCCTGTCATTGACAACCTGTATGGTTGTTGTTGTTTTTACTTCAGGATTCTTCCTGATTATTTGTTGGAGTTCCTTTTTCATTAAAGGTTGTGTATTCTTGCTAATCTAAGATTAAAGTCATGGAAACATTTTGTAGGTAACAATGTCTTCCCAGTCTAAACCCATTAGAATTAGTGGTACTTCAGCTAAAAGAAGTGGATAGCTACTTGTTTCTGTCGTTCTTATAAATTTCATGGCTGCTATGAAATTCAGATAGAGACCTGTATTGCTTTTATAGGTATCTCTGCCCCCCAGTAAAAACAAAAAGGCTTTACTTGAAGTTCTGAATTGCCTTCTTTAAAGCCTTTAAACAATAGACCCATTTCTTCATTTAATTAAAACAGTATAAGTTATGCCTCAACCATACAGATTGACAGAGGACTGTAATTGATTTGCCTCATTTCTTTTTTTTTATCACAATTAACAATAAAACAGAGTGCCTTTTGCTGGAGAAGTAACTGAGTAAAAAACAATGAAAAAGAAAGATAGATGGCACCAATACTGCTCACATTGGTTAGGAGGGTATGTTGAATATTATGCTGGAATAAGTCTGCAGTTGGGCTTTTAATGGCATGGGAGTTTCAGTCACAGTTTTCTCTTGAGTAGGGATTGCAGGCGGTTGTTCAACAAGAAAACTGTATAAAATCACCTGATTTTAATAACAGATCTTGCTGAGATGGAACACGGCACTGATCTTTAAGTGAGTCGTCAGGTAAACTGCTCTATGATGAAGAATAAAGTGTGATGGAAAACCTCCTTTTGAAAGATAGACTTAGCAGTTTTTTCCTGGGCTGTGTCAGAATCCCATATTTGAGTGGAGAAAAAAGCACAACTATTTATTGGTCCTACGTCCAAATTAAATTTTTGAGCTTTTGTCAACAGTTGTACATCAAAACTGAAAGGGAGGGAGAACCACAACCACCTGACCTTTTTATATGAGGTTCTTGCACCTTTGCAATAGTTTTGTTCCTTTACTGTGCTTGCTTTGTTGCAACACAGTGTTTAGTCTGGTTCCTCACATTAATAATGTAAGTTGAAACTAGCACTAAATAATCTACTTTTTTGTGGTATCCATTGATGAATGAAAAGGACATGAAGGAATTCTTTGTCTCGCCCTAGCTATTCTCAGTGGAGGAATTACTAGCCTAGCCATTGATCTTTGCCATTGGCACGATTGACTGTGTTGCAATTGCATGTAATAAGATATGTTTTCTGTCCTAATTTTTTAAACTGACATAGTTTTACACTTCTTAAAATCAAATGATATGCATTAACCAGTTTGGCATTGTACTTTTCTGCATCGCCATTTATTTCATCACTCATGACGTGAGCGTTGATATATTTGTTTGGGTTTTGATGTTGTGAAGTATGTTCGTGAGAGAAACTTCTATTTTCAATTCCTTTTTAAAGCTCAGCACACTGAGCCTTCCTTTCTTTTGCACATGCTGGCAAAGGAGGATTGTCTCTAGATAAATTACGCCCTCTCTTTCTTAAACAAGATTAAAGAGCTTCTTCGGATGTTAAGTATAGTGTCCAGCACTTGAAATCCCAGTCTGTTTAGTTCGCCGTGACAGTTGCCAACTCCATGGAATTTTGATTGTATACCTTAGTGGTACCATGCACTAACATGGTTTAAGAAATCTAAAGTATAGAGAGCATTTTTTGATGTTTATTATGAAAGATGAAAATCCATTCCTCAGAGTAGAATTGATAGAATGAGACAATTAAAGAGCATTCATATGAAAAGGTTTTTTCACCCTATCTTACATATTTATGTAACTAGGAGAAGAATTTCCTCATCTTTTAATTAGATAGTTTTAAAAATTAAGAACTCCATGTAGAGGATTTAAAACTTTATTTTGATACTCTTTTGTGGAAAGGATTTTGAATAAAAAATGGACTGCACTGTTTTAGATGTAGGGAAGGTACCAATCAAAATCATAGAACTCCGGCTCTGCCTTTATTTGAGGTTTAGGAATTTTTTTGTATGGAATTGGAATAATCTTTGGTCTGTGGAAGTTACACTGAAATTCACTCTGAATGTGAAAAGGGCTGGACAAAGATAAGATTGTCAATTTAAATTTTGCAGTACATTCTCTTTTTCCCTTTTTTTGCTCATAATCTTAATTTAAAGGTACAGTTACCACTAAAATTCTGCTGGGTTGATGTTTAGGACATCTGGCCAGATTTCTTATTGATCTAGTTCTTAACTGCAAGTTAACCTAATTTCAAGAAAATATAAGTACCATCACTGAGAGACCAACAGACAATTGGGGACAAAGCAGAGACGTTTACTACATTTCCACTCTTCATGGATAGTTTGAAAAGATGATCATGGAGCAATCTGAAAGGAGAGGCACAAGCTGAAGAGAATAATAAAGAGGTATCAATCCACCATACCACACCATCTCTGACACTGTGGCATGACAAGTGGAAAATAACTCTGAAAAACAGGGAAAAGGCAGTAAAAAATGAATTGTTTTCCGGTTTCTAAAACCTGCCTCAATTCAAGAAACAAATGCTCCCGAGCAGTGCCAGGGTGTACAGTCTTCACATAAATCTCACATGTCAGCAAATGGGAAGCATGTAAAACCTTAAGAAACAGATTCAGAAAATAATAGATCTGTTAAGACCATTGAGATCACTGATTTAGAAAGGTCCCATCTTCAATCCCAAAGACCTTCCTCATAGGATCCATCCTCAGTGCCGTCTGTTTTGGTTTTCTCCAATAAATGATATATGGCTGACTGTTCCCAGGAAACAAACGTGTTTCCTGTAACTGATGCAGAGTTTTGCTGGATATAAGCATGATTAGAGGCGTGTTCTTCAGTGTTCAGTTCCTTTCTTTTCAGCAGGTTAACTAAGTTAAGGTTTCAAGGAAGAATGTTTGAATCAGTTTCCTTTGAAAATACAGGCAGAATATTATCACCCTTTGTATGTTTGTATGCCATTCTTTTGATTATATTTAGTGGAAAAAACCTTGAATGTCTAGAAATGGATTGAAATTTTACCTCAGGATCAAAATACCTTCAGGAGCAAACAAACACATTGCAGAGGGAGGTTCTGGTGCAAAGAGAAGGTTGTATGGTCAGAGAGGGAAAGGAAAAGGAGGAAGAAACAGATTTTTTTTTTTGCTTAACTAACAGTCCTGTGTGTAATTTTGGATTTTATGACAGTAATGTGGAGATGTAGTAATGGGCAAAATCTGAGTGTGGAAAACTGAACCACACAGAGACTTTATTTGCCAGTGTCTCTCCAGACCTTTACTTCTTGTTTTGTTTTCTGTATTTTTATTGAAGCATTGCCTATGAAGGCAGGATAAAAAAATGCGTAGGGAATGTTGACTCTTAGCTTTTGTTAATCATTAAGCAATGCAGTGTCATTGGTTTGAGTTACACTGTGTTGTGCAAAGCACATGCAGCCTTCAGTGATGGTTCTCTCAAGAGTTCCTGACAGAGAAAGAGAAGTGTACTCACTGCAGCACGTTATGGATCTTGTCGTCTCCTCTTTCTTTAACCTGTGCCTGTTTTCCTGATCACAGAGGTGACAGCATTTACGTTTTTTCATGGAGAACTCCGAGAACCCAGACAACTAATCTATACTTAGGAACAATTTGAAAACCCTTTGTATCCAGTTGAGTTAGAACTTGTACATCTGTTTCTCAGTGCTTTCTTTGTCAGATCAAGAAGAATGGATTGGTAATAAAAATAAACACTGTGTGTCTTTCCTGCGGATATAGGTTATAGTTTCATAATGTGGCTTTCAAAGGAATGAAAGAAGCCTTAAAACTAAATGATGATTTTACTAGGAGCAGTTCTGATACTCTTGGCAATAGTATCAATAATTTTCATGTGATTTGTTTCCACTTCGCATGAATACTTTAGGTTGTGATTGTCCTCCTTTGACCTAATAATTTTATTGTCTTTATATCATAACAAATATATATAAATGTTTAAAGCAAAGTCTTCCGTGAACTGGCCTGTATACTTTGAATATATAGACAGGAAAAGCATATTAAAAAAATCAACCAGGAAATGAATATAAAATAGCAGAATGTTAGGAAGACTTTTGTTGAAATGGTTGCTTCTGAAGGCAAAAGAACAGTATCCTTAGTAATTAAAAGTTTTTAATTTTTTAATCAGAAAGGAAAAAAAATAGCACTAAAAAATTCCCTCTTCAAGTGTGTCAGGTGAAAGGGCACTACATACTCAGTGGAAAGAAACATTGGAAAAGGTGCTTCAGAGTATGCCCAAGGCTCTTTCTGCAAGGAATTTTGTATTTCTGATAAAGGTACTATGTAATTCAATTATTACTGAATTTTATGGTGAACTGATATTGTAGAGTCACAGAATCATGGAATATCCTGAGTTGGAAGGGACCCACAAAGATCATTGGAGTCCAGCTCCTGTCCTGGCAAAGGACATCCCAAGAATCCCCCCATGTGCCTGAGAGTATTGTCCAAACACTTCTTGAACTCTGTCAGACTTTGTGCTGTCTCTGCTTCCCTTGGGAGCGTGTTCCAGTGCCCAACCGCCCTCTGGGTGAAGAACCTTTATGATGGTGAGAAGAGGCTTTGGAGGCTTGGAAATCACGAACCCCATTTGTAGTTGAATTGTACATATACTTCCTGGCCAAGTTGCTCAAAAACTGTCCTTGGAAGAGGATTATACACATTTGTTTGGTTTGAGGGTACTAATTATAAATATGTTGAAATATTCTTCTAGGTTTCTGTTTGTGGGTTTGTTTCGTTAAGTTATTTTAAACATAACCTCTCATCCTTTTACTTGATAAATTCTACTCTTGTTTTAGTCTTACTGTCTTTTAAACTGGATGTCACAGTCCATAAGAATATACAGCACTGTGTTTAAAAGAAAAAAGAAAGAATGAGTCTAATGTATGTGTTTTAATGGGGAGAAGAGCACTTTGGGAGATGAAGCCAAAACTTGGAGAGGAACACAGTATTTGCGAAAAAATACAAAGTCAGTGGAAGTAAACTCTTTGCTCTTCCTGCCCTTAAAAGTAGCTCTGACAAAATGTACAGACTTCAGAGATAACTGCACTAAATTTGCAGTGCATTGAGTGAGAAGACCTGTTTGGTAAATACTCTTCTCATGGCCCCTAGAAAAACAAAATATGCATGTGTTTAGTATAGCTCATGGTTAATATTCCCATCAAGATCTGCGTTCAGAAGGAGGGTAGACATATGCCAGTTCAAATAGACTGTGCTTGCCAGGAATCACTGACTTAAAACTTTTTTTTCCTCCTCATAAATTCTGCATCTCTTAAAAATCTGTATAAAAATCATTTATGAGGAAATTTTATGCTTTATTTCCTCTTTTAAGTAATGTTTATGTAATTATGTCTCCCAATTACTTGTATTAACATACCCTTGTACACTGTGCAGTTTTCTTCACAGCAGTTGCCATTACAGTTTGAACAAAATACTCTCCTCAGACTAACATCTCTCATATAAAAGCACTTTTAACAGGAGGGAGTTGTTTCTTGTGAAAAAGAACAATTCTTTTGACAACAATTGTTGACCTTTTTTCTCTTTGTTTTGTTTTGTTCATTTAGTCTGGCTAAAATTACATACATATTCATGTATTTTAATAAGAACAAAGCATTACTCTTGGATATTTTCCATAAATTTGTTCTCATAAGCAATTTGATAGACATCTACTGTAACTGTAATGAGGGAAATTTGCAGTAAATCAGTCTGCCTGGTTTAGAAAACCAGAATTTATTAACCCATTTCCCAAAGGCACAACGTTATCTATGGGATTAGAAGAAAATTGTCACTGTTTCTGTTTTAGAGCAGGGGTATTTTATAGACTATATAGTCTACTTGTTTAAAAAAGTATTGTGTTTTATTAAAGTGAAATCAATTTACCTTATAATATTAATTGTTTGTAACATTATGGACAGTCAAAAAGTGTGGAAAACACTGAGCACATTGCAGTTATGTTTTTCACCTGGGAGTTCCTGTGTTGGCTCTGATCCACCCCTGTTGCTAACCATAAAAGAAAAGTCAATATGCTGGTTCACCAATATGCTTCTGTATGGAAAGCGTCTATCATTAGTATCAATGAAGTGGTATCATTAATTGCATTAATTGCTCTCAAGTACTGCCTCCGGGTGAGGTGCAGAGCCCACAACCAGGAGAACCTGAAGTGCTCTGGGCAGAGTGCAGGTTGGGAGGGTGGCAGGATGGATGAGCTCATGAAAAAATCAGTTATATGAAGTGTTAAGCATGTTTGGGAGAATACTTACAAACAAAGGGGTAGATTTTTTGCATTTGTAGCCCCAGAATGTCATCCATACCTGCTAACTCCTTGTTTTCTATTACTTCATGAAGAAACACAAATATGTGCACTTGCTATAGCACTTGTAAAAAACTAATCTGGTGTTCTTTTCATGCTTTAGCTGGAAAACCCATATATTAAGGTCTTTATAAATACATATATACAGGAATATCTGTCCTTTCTGTGTTAAGGGGAAAGAAGTGAACATTAGAAGATTCAGAAAATAGTGTGCATCTTTTAATCTTGGGATGTTTCACCAAATCTGATACTTTTACATACTGTAAACATCTATCCATATAATTCAATCGAAGGACTAGAGGCTTCTGTTGAAAAATTAAATAACTTAAAAAATTTATTCTCTATTTTGCTCCTCACTTAACCTAGCATCAGGTCTTGATTAATTAATTTTGGTGGGTTTCTGCTCAGTTTCACTTTCTGATTCTCATGTGTGCACAATTCTTGGATAGTGGTATCCTTGGAATAACAGGGGAAAGGTTATGTACAAATAAAGGAAAAGACATTTTAAAAAGATTTGTTAAAATAATGTTATGTAAATACAGAGATAACCCATTTAAAAATGTAAAGGCTTTGAATTTTTACAGCATTACTTCCACCAGAATTTCAACTGACTCCTGCAATATTCTCAGTACTCTGGAAATGTTGGGGCAAATGTTTGTCTGCTCTGATACTTTCTATAAAATGCAAATACTTATTTCCTGAGAGGAGTTCTCTGGTTGGAATCATGAGCCTCCATAAGGGCCATTTGTAAAATCCCTTCCTGGCAAGGCCATTTGGAATGTTTCTTCCTGCCACCTCCGGAAACCATAATGTATGCAGAGAATGTATCTCCCTCTTTTTTCCTTTCCCACTTTCAAAGCAATGCGACAATACTAATAGGAAACAATTCCACCACATCGACATTTTACATTATTTTTTTTATCTTGCTCCGCTGTGTCTCAATTTGATTCCCATCTAGCCCCTTAATTTTGAAGTTTTACTTTTGTTGAACAATCATTGCTTTAACACACTGCAAATAGTGGAACAAAAAACCTTCAGTTTTTCTTCTGCATTAACTCTGAGATTTTCAGACAGAAGCAACACTGCACAGGAAGATGCTGTGATGTGCTGTGTCAGTACCTTCCAATCTGAATATGTTAATCCAGATCACTGGGGTTTTTTCCTGCTTAAATAGCAGACAAAGACTCTGCTTTTCAAAATAAGCAGCTCCTCAGAGAAGTCAGAAAGGGAGTAGAAACCAGGAATTTCTGATTCCTGATAGTAATAAAATGTGCCCATCTCTACTATGTACTCTCATATAAGCCACTGTTGAACTTTTGTAGCAGGTAGAATTGTAAGACAGAAAGCTGCAGTGCATGGACAGGAAGAGCAAAGTACAGAAAAGCCATGTCGTTTGCCAAAGATACCTGAAACTAGTAATACAGGATCTTTTTGATCTTGGATTTAGAATTACTGTGTAGTTGAACTGCAAGATTGCTCTGGAACCCTAAATGAAACCCTGTGGTGTAACTTGTATCTAATCCTGGAAAATATTTACAAACAGAACAACAAAAGACATGACAAAATGCACATATTTTGGCTGCAGAAATAAAGCAGAAATAAAGCCAAGGAGTAAGAACATCTATCACATTTTGCAAGTCAAGCCCATACTTTTTGTCTGAAGTCAGTGAATAGGTTTAGAAGCACCCAGTTTTTTTAGCATCAGACTGGCATGTGCACTCCTTAAATTACTTTAGATATTCTAGTTTCCATTGCAGTCCTCCGTGTAAGTAAAAGTGATAAAGTATCCTTACACTCTAAATCATGGTAAGATACAATGTTCATAAAAATGTGTTAGGTGTAGCCACAGAGCGTGAGACGTGGTGTAAACTTGGGCAGTTTTGCCATTGTGGCAGCTGGCCTGGATTCTGCAGTGCCACAGAACAGCAGGCAGAGGACAGAGGGAAGAGGTTCAGAATTCTGCCATACCTTTTGTGGAAGTTTGAAGGATAAAGTGTGAAATGGATGGGATTCCACAAATCTTTATGTTACTCTTTAGAAGAAGAATAATTTAAAAAAACAACCAACCAAGCAAAAAAAAAAAAACCAAAACGGGGAAGAATTGCTTAGTGTTTACCAACAAAGATATAAATCATAATTCCTCAATGCATAAATAGGAGAAAGATTGCAGCGATTAGGGTTAAGATAAGACTGCTAAGAGAAAAGACAATGTCAAAATGATGTTTTCATGAATAAGCCTTGGAGAAGTCCACAATTCTATGAGAGCACATATATTTGCACTAAGGCCAATTTAGACTCAACTGCCAATATAAACCCACACTAAACATAAAGTTAAGTCTTGTTTAATTTGCCAGATGCGTGCAGTTTGGAAACTAAATTTTGCTCTTCTTACTCTTGTGCATTTCATCACAGAAGGGCTACTCCTTGAGGAAGATGGAAAAGATTTTGTGCCAAAGGGGGAAAAAAATAGAGAAGGGGATGATAGAAAAGAAAATAACTCCAACCTTAGGGATCATGTTTGTTAAGGTAAAAACCTTAATATTACTGTGAACTTTGCATCTGTGTTAAAGCTCTAGTATGATGAGAGCCATCTTTAGTTTACTCTAGTTCTGTTCTAGCAAAATGAAATCACTTCCTCTATATAGAAATCCTAATTTCAAGCAGGTTATTTCTTGGTCCCAGTAGAACTGATATGATTTTGTATAGCTGTTTCAACTCACACTATTAAGAACTTTTCTGTGACTTCTGGATCACAGATTAATTCCAGAATCCCACATCATCCAAGCCACTAACTGAAATATTGTGGAACTGTGCATTATTGTATCTGAAAAGGGTACTGAGATCTTGTTCATGCTGCTGGTACTTCACAGTCCGATTATTATAATGCATTTCATTTCAATCTTCCCTCCTCTCTCAAGAGTTGCCAGCAAATGGTCCAGAACTTCAGTTAGACTTCTTTTCTATTAGAGTTGTCACCAGCATAGCTCTTGAATTCTTTATAAACTCTAGTGAAGTGATCTAGAATAAAGGCCTGCTTTTGACCTTCAGGCATTGGTATGGCCTTGCACAAACTTATTTTTTGACCTTTCAGTCTCCTGTCATTCCGTATCCTCTCCTTGGATCATCAGCCAAGATGACTTTCCTGGTCTGTGCTTGTCGCCTTAAAGTAATGGTTACAAGGGTATTGATGCAGTAATGACTTTACAGCCCAGCAAGCTCCACTTCATTAAATTGGTTGTAATTTGAACTCTGAAACAAGATAGCATCTTCTGTAATTATATTTAAATAAATTAAGGTAAGAACTGTGGTATTTAGTAAGTGATAGATTGCCTTTATTTATTCTTATACCTTGTCCCAGGATGTTGTATGCATAATTAAGAAAATAAGGCATATACTATCATATACTGTGGTTATGATATATAAGCACATTGACATGAAATTTAATGGTGCAATTAGCAACAGTGTTTTCTCTGTTATTCATAAAAGCTGTTGCAGTATTTTACAGAGCTTCCTGGTAATTAGTATATTAGTAATCCAGGTGGTGGGAGAGAAGTATTATGCAATGGTAACTGCTTAATTTCAGAAACGTCAGGGCTTTATACGTACACACTCGTAGTTCTGCATTGCTTTTCCTTCACAGTTTACAAATATGCACGTTTTTCTGCAACACAGGCTCTTCATCACTTTGGAAAAGTGAAGGAAAAGTAGAAGCTTTATAACCTGCATTCACTGGCCTGATTTCAGCCTCTTTAAAGTCATTGTGAGTCTAGCCTAACTCCAATGAAAATCTTGTAGTGTAACACTCCGAAAAGATCAAATTTAAGCATTAGTTACTGAGTACAGAGTGTATCTCTTTCTAAAAAGAAACTGGTTTTTTTTTCTACGTTCTTATCTGAAGTCTAAAAGATATTCTTTTGTAATATTTGAGAGCTAATAATGGGATAATGGATGTTGCATGTTTAATGCAACAGAGTGGCTGTCATGTTTTTCTTTTCTTTTTTTATTTTCTTCTTTCTTTTTTCACATTCACCTCTTCTTGAACAGAAATAAAAGGTTCAAGGCTTGTCAGCATCAGTTTATAGATAGCTGTTTAAAAATAATGAGGTATTGGGTATTGTAAAGCTCAGGGCTGTCTTGCCAGACTCATTTATTTCCATTCACCTTTTGTCAGAATTGCAGACAGAAGACATTCAATTAAAACTTGTCACCTGTTGCCTGTGACCTAATTTGTATTTGTGAGTGTCACAGAGTAGGATATGGAGCCATTAAAAAACGTAAAGCAACAGTAGGATTCTTAAACATTTTATTCCACATTTTTTTGATGTGAACATTTTTGTTTATGCACTGTTCTTCAATGGAAATCAGTTGGGCTAAGAAATAATAGAATTTATTCACACCAAATCTCATTTGCATAGGAAAACTAAGGGGATTTTATGTACGTTCTTTTGTGGTTTAAAGCATAAATGACAGTGCACAAAATTTCAGCAGGTAGATGATTAGTTCATGCAAAGTTAATGTTCCTTTCAAGAGAGGTTGAGTACTGAGCTGTGTAAGTAATACACTTATCAGTTCTTTTGTAAAACTGAAAAACCCAAAACTTTGGGCTGTGACCTCAGAGATGTTTCTATCAGTTCCTTTGCAGGAGTCCAGCCTTCTCATCTCTGCCTCCCAGGAAAAAAATGAAATTTCCAAAGTTGCTTACATTTAGTTGCCCAGAAACTTTGTAAACTGTTAAGCATAAAGATGGGTTTGAAGCACTTGTTTTACAAAAGCAATGTTTTTCTGTTTTGATTTTTCAACATGGAACAATTCACTAAGTACTTTAACTAGCTGGATTATTTGGGGGGCTTTAATAATAACCTGATTTTTGCAAATTGTTGTCAGAGGAACAGATAAATTAAACAATTTTTAGTTGCAGAGCAAGTTAGATATTAAAGTAATAAACACTGTTTTCTCTTTCAGTCAGTTATGTAGGTTGATTCATGAGCTAAATTGTTTTATAGGCACCTCTAGGGGACAGCCAATTTTATCCTATATTAACAAATACTTTTTGGTCCTAACTGAATGTAAAGTAGGAGGATGATTTTTAGACTTCCTGTGTTACATTAAGTAATGTGTTTCATTGTGCAGATAGCTATCAGAAGACAAAACACTAAAGCCTTCCCCTGCTAATGGTTAATTCAGCTGTAGATTAGGAAAGCTTTAATGTGAATCACAGCTTTTATCTTCTTTTATAATTTTGGACTCTTCAAACTCTTGCCTGCCTAGTAGACACATATTTTATGTCTCTGGCTGAATTTTTACCTGCATATGGTATCCAAATAATTGGTAAACTGTTTTCAAAAGCTCTCTGGCATCCTTGTAATTCAGCACGAAAAAAAATATGCAGATCCAGGAAGAAAAGGTAAGTCACATTATCCTGTTTCTTCATGCTGTGTTACTTTTCTGCATGTTTCTATTGAAAGAGTTCTTTCAGGGTTTAAAGTGGAAGTGTTTTTTCCACTACAAATCTTTCAGCCTGTAGGGTTAATGCACTGGCCTCTAATCCCAAACTATAGAGGTTATCAGAGTGTTTACAGAGTATCTTGGTATCTGTGCATTCTGAAATCTAAATACATTTTGTCTATGTTCCTAGTGGAAAAATAACTGATTTTTCTATTCTGTGTGAATAAAAGCAAAACNCTCCCAAAGGAGAACCACATCCGAAACTGCTAGTAAAATCGGTTTTGTGCTTTTTGCTGTTAATCTGTTCTTTTTGCTCGTGATGTTCCTCTGAAGCTTGACAAGATACAGTTATGTGGGTATTTATTCTTACCAGTCTCACTAGAATTCAAGGCAATGCTCAGAATCTTGCAGACATCTGTAGAAAATGGGTTGTTAACCAGTTAAATATATCAAAAAATGAGATAGGAATGTATTTCGTACATGTCAAAAGCTGTGTTAGAGGTGGAGCTTGCCAGAATGGTATTGATGGAGAACACACCAGCTTGCCATAAATCTCTTATGTAGGATGAACAGGAAGAGAGCAGAATTTGAAATTTCTGAGGAAAGTTAAAATTGCAGGTCTCAAACCTGTTCTTTACTGAGGTACTGAAAGGTGGAGAGGGATTTTTGATTCATTGAAGTAGTAGCTCATATTTAAGTGAATTAGATTTACTTTTATAAAGTTCCCCATTTTTAAAGGTAGTGAACAATTTCTTACAGGCAGTCCTGGTGTTGGTAGGTCTTGATTTGAAGGATTGGGTTAATGCCTTCCAGTTTAGCCTGAGAAGGAAAGGACAAGAATGTTTGTGGGTCAAGTGAACAAATGAACAGTGGAAACTTGGATCCAAGGTAAGAAGAGTGGGATGGGAAAAAGAATAGAGATAGGTGGAAAGGGAGCAAAAAGTATCCTTTTGACATGGCTTGGATCTGTATGGAAAGTGAGATTACATGTTCATTAGGATTATCATACTGAGGATCTGACCTGCAAAATCAATACTATATTGGAGTAAGGGCAGTCTTTTTGGTTCTGTAGCGTTGTCACTGTCCCACATGAGGTCTTTAAGGCAATGTGAGAAAAAGATTACAGAATAGAACTAATAATTTGCGTTTATTGGTGAGGAAGAAACAGATGATGAAATACAGTGAAAATGACTTCAATTTTGCATGTGTTAAGTTTGTTTAGATTGAAGTAACAGGTAGGTGACTCATCTGGTCATCAGCTCTAGTCTTCATTTATTTCTGTTCAAGACTGTGTGGACATATCCACAGTACACTTAGTGCCCAGTGTAATTTTGTTGTGAAAGATTATGTGAGGAACCAAGAGGTAATCCCTTTTTGTAAAACCTTGTATTTTTTTCCCTCAAGACCAGCTGGAGAAATGCTTATATTGGAATATTGTGTAATTGCTTTCTTTTTAAAAAGTAGCAATTGTGTTGATTTACCTAGGTTCCATCTCTCCATTTAGTACAGTTCTAGTCTAACCCTTATCTTCTGAGATTTGTAACTCATGTCTAAATCTGTAACTGCCCATCGCCGCTGAACAGGTGAGTTCATGAGCTGGGCTGGTACAGAGATGTAAAGTGAATGTGTTGCACGTGAATGTTGAAAGTAATTGGTCTCCTCACTGGTGGCAAGCCTGTTCTGCCTATTTGTATCCTGTGGTCACCCTGTTTTTCTCATTAGGGCTTTTGGGTTTGTTTCTCTGTTGAAGGATTTTAAAATGAATGTTAGTGAATGTGAAGAGACAACTTCCTTGTCTCCGGTGGAGCCGTGTTCAGTGACATTAATGGATGTTTGACCCTGAAGAGCTGCAGTCATAATCCAGACAGTGCACTTCACTCGATGATGTTACAGGAGTTTACTTGGGTGCAGTGTGTGTCTTTCTTTTCGCTTTATGGTTGAGGACTGATGGGATGAGTGAACTGAGTTGCTGAAGACAGGCGGGTCACATGCACAGCAAAGCTGAAGCAGAGGTCTTCTTAACTTCTGCCTACTACATTAGCTAAATGCCACAGCATCCTCTTAGTAGTCTGAGTACAGACTGTGTGCAATTACACCAGTTGTGTCTGTGATCAAGATGTAAAGCTCCTCCTACCCCAAATGAATATTTTTGTGGATAAGATTGTTTCTCTTTCTTCGCTTTGTTTTTCTGACAAAGGATGCATCCATTGTTACTGTCTTGAGAGCAGATAAATGTATCTTTATGTAATGAATTCTCTCACACAAGGTATAGAAGATAGAGGGGGAAATGCTTGCATATACTCAGGAACCTCTAGATTTCAGGTTGCTACCTGCCAAACTCCAAAGTTTTTATGTAATGTCAAACAGGTATAGTTTCTTAAGCAGTGTCTTGCATTGTGTTTACTTCTGTAAGGACTCTTTGGAAGTAAAATACCACTTAGAGTGTGTTAGATTCAATCAGAAATTGATTCTAAAGTAGCTACTTTCATATAGTAGTAGGAGCAAAGAAATCTTAGGAGTCAGAATAATGGTAAAGTCTGTATCAGTTTTAAGGAAAAGATTGTAAACCTCTGATTTGGAGTCTATTGGTATTACGTTATCAAAAATATTTTCACATTAGAATTGGAATTAGCACTATTATGGATTTACGTAATTTTAAAATGAGCCATACAATTGCTCCCCAGTTATTTAGAATTTTTTTTTAAAGAAAGTTTATTTATGAATATAACTATGTATGTTACGTAAGGACATGGATCTAAATATAATTTTGGTATTGTGATATTTATCCATTTCCTTCTGTTGAGTATGTGAATAGCCTGAATGTATATCTCATCAAATACAAAGGAGGTAAAAAAATTGTTCATCTTGTTAGATTTATATTATTTTAATTTAAGCTTCAGTTCCATTACTTTTTGATTAAACATACTTCTCTCTGATGCTATCCATCTTCTATCACAATGAAATCTGCTCCCAAGCAGAAAGAAGGATGGCATCTGAATTATGCGGAAATCATTTTCTATCTATTTTTCTTCAAATGCTGGGCAGTCTTTTTCATAATATCACCAATATTGCATGTGACTTGTTCTAATCCTCTGCCTATTCCTGAACATTCAACTATTAAGCCTTGGTCTTTTGCTATTTGTTTTTATTGCAATTTATTGTCCTGGATGCCGTTTGCTTCAGTTGTACCTCAAACTTCTGATTCAAGAGTGAAGAACAGTGAGTTATCATGAGTTCTGAAGAGATCCAAGCTATCAGTTTTTAAAGTGGTCTTGTAGTTTGTGCATTTCTAAGAATCACTAAAGAAAACTAACCATGTTCTGTTTATTGGATCCCCATAAATTTTATCAAATAGCTTAGAGCACAAATCAGTCACAAGTGTTACAGATAACTATCATAAGTAAGTTTTTGTTTGTAATTATACACTTACTGACCTCTTTGTGTATGTGGATGGGTTGTTTTATTATTTAAATAATGTGATTCACAAAAATGTAATAGGTAACGTACAGTGAGAAACGTGCTTTTTGAGTTTGAGGGAGTGAGGAAACACAATCTTTTGCAGTAAACCAAATGAAATTTCACTGTTAAGTAGAGGTGATTGTTACCCGTTTTCTTGGTGAGCAAAACCTAGTGAGCACTGTTGTATGCAGTTCATTGCAGGATAGTCACAGATTTTGGTTTGTCCTTAAGGAAAGTATCTCCTGTCTTAGTAACCTTGGTAGGTGCCAACAGTGCATACTGTAACTTCTTTGGTGGTGGCTTCCCCTGCTGTCCAGAAGCCATTTCTGGAGGTATTTTGTGCAAGGGAGAGATCAGAGAGATGGGAAGTAGTAGAGTAGGGCACCATAATGGCAGTAGAAAATATAAATAGGAGGGAGGAGAGCTAAAGTAGACAATGAAAAGAAGAGTGAGAAAGTAAGTTGCACTTTATTACATCTCTCACAGGGATCATTGATACACAATGTGTCCATGCATTCTTGTGTAGTTAAGTCTGGGTCATCAGGGACAAATTTTGCATTTGGTATTACTTGTCCTGTTGCCCAGCGTATGTGCCAAGTTTCTCAACTTCACTGTTATGTTCCTACTTGGTTATACTGACATTCATGCCAGTTGTCTGGAAATCTGCCTGGGTGACTCAGAAAGAAATGAAAATATTTAATTGTTTTATAGGACCTACTGTCTTTCCACCCTTCCTCCCTTTTTCATTTTGTCAGTGAGAGCAGCTCTATCTTGTTTGAGGAAGGTAAACTCTTACACAAAATAGGTAGCAGAATGCTTTATTGAAGTAATGCACAGTGTGGAGGTAGAACACAAATGTTAATTCATCATTGATGACATCTCAGTGTACTGCGGTACAATTTCTTTCAAACCCTCAAGAACCATTTCAAGTCTTTAAGCCTCATATGTATTCTTATTTTACTACGGATACTTAGTTTGTACCCTCTGGCTGTGTTAATCCATCTTAATGAAAAGGATTGGGTTTGACTATATAAACTTTACACAACACTCATTGTTTCTAAAGTTCTAATTCTCTGTACTTCTCTACTCATAATGTTAGGCTTCTGTATCCATAGTGTTTATTACAGCTTTGAACTTCTGCTTCTGGCAAAGATGACTGAAGATCAGAGTCTTTCAAATGGAAACTAAACTTATTAGCTGTTTTTAATAATATGTAAAAATGAATGAATGGTTTTAAACAAACAGGAAATTATATTTATACTTAGTCTTGCATGTGTGAAAATCTGAACAGCTTGCAAATACTTGTAGTGCTGATTTCCCGTGCTTTCTAAAATTAATCTTTTGAAATAAACATGCTTTTAATATAAATGCTGGAAGGCAGGAAATAGAAGATTGTTACCTGAAAGGCATCCTCATAATATATTTAATTACATGTTTGCTTATTTTTCCAAACGCAGGTGTCCGCCTAGACAGAGTACGTGGAGGTCGCCAGAAGTACAAGCGCAGAATAGATGCAGAGAATAGCCCGTACCTGAACCCACAGCTAGTTCAGCCAGCAAAAAAGCCATGTGAGTACCAGATACATGACATTTCTCTTTCAGTTCATGGGATTGACTCCCAGCCCTGTTTGCCAAGCTCCTTCTGACTGGAACAAAGCTTTGGTCAGAGGATATTACCATGAAGACTATATCAATTTAGCTGTTAACAGGTTTTGTTTTAAGTATGCTCATCTTGCTCAAGTGGAGTTGAACAAAGAGTGTTTTTACAGGTGGAAGTGTATAAAAGCATGGTTTATGCAGTGCAAATTTTACATTTACAGATTATCTTTATTTTCAGTGGTACATAAAATGGTTCATACTGTGATCATTAGCTCATTGAAGCTGCTACTTTCAGATTTCACAAGAAAGTGATTTTTGTAGTTTTCACTAACTAAATGAGTTTGACTGCTCAACCTCCCAATGAAAATACATTAAGGGCCTCATTAATTTATACCTATAGATTAATACACTACATAGCATTAGATTAAAACAGCAATATGCCACACTAATAACAAAGCAGAGATTGGTAGTTTGGGCTCTAGTACCCTCTTGGATTTTTTTTTCTTTGTTTTGCTATGTTTTAATAACGTCCTTGATTGTATCTTGCCAGGCTGAAATTAAGAAGGAGAGAGAGAGATGATCATCTCATTGCTAAAATACAAGTTCCATCCTCTTTGCGATTAACTAAAAATAGTTAGGGGTTTTGCTTTGCAGCTTATATAAACTCAAGCAGTGACTGTACTAATTCCATGAAGTAAATTTAATAGCATTATAGCTGTAGTGCTAGAGGCTGGTGTATTACCCTGAAAAGACATACAGGCTGTATTAAGTATTGTAAACTCCTCCAAATTCAAACAAGAATACTCATGTCCAGTTGCCCCTGCTGAGAAGGTTAATTTGCTCCTAAAATGGATAAATAAGACAGAGAAATAGGGAAGGCAAATTGTTCCTTGTTTCCCATTTGCCTCTGCCCCTAAGCCTCTGACAACACACATGTCAGTTTTAGCCTCTTGAAAATACCTGGCTGTATGGAAAATGGAATTTGTTTCCGATGCTGTTCCCCAGTAGGGGACAGTGCTGTGTACAATACGTTTGAGCATATGGGGATCTGGAGAGCAAATAAACAGTCTTTGAGCTGTAAGTGAAAGGGCATTTTAGCTGTGTCAAAGAAAAAACAGCCAGTTTTACATAAAATTAAGGCTTAAGTGAACATATGGCATAGTTTCCTTTTGCCTTTCCAAAAAACATTATGCTGATTATATTCCTTCAATTGTCCAATCTGGCATCTTCTACTCAGCCTCCATAAGCTGTCCCACTGTTCTGTAAATACAATCTAGGGCTGCACTAAGCAGATTTTGCACATTATAATAAAAACTTTCTGATAATACAATAAAATTTAATAAACTCTAATGCTTAATTTCATTAGAGGTTTAGTTTTCCTGGGTGCACAGATTTTCAGTGTTTCATTTACTTGATATTGTCATCGAGTAGAAATATTGATAGCCTAACCAAAAAAGCCAAGACCAAACAGATAAAAAAAAATCCAACCCAAAAGCCCCAAGCCCTTAAGGTATGAACAGAGGTTAATGCAGTTGTACCAAAATGCAAGAATCTCTGTGTAAACCCACGATTACTGCAAAGTGGTGCATTGCATTACCCTTAAAATGATAACTACACCGATTTCTGTAAGCTCCTCTTGCCTGAGATAAACTAACCTCCTCATAAATCTTTACTCATTAACTAAGTGCCTCCCTTGATTTTCCATAGGTTGTCCAATTATGGACATTTTTTGCAACAAAAATTTATAAAACTTAATTTTCAGATCATGACAGATAAGTGTCCAGACTTGAAACAGTTGAGTCAGTTTTGTGTGGAAGTAGCCTGTGAGATTTTCTGGACCCTGACTGATAGTTTGTGCATAACAAAGGCGCAGGAATGAAAATTGGGTTCTATTGATTCTAATTAGGGAAACACTAAATAAGATTTACCTAGAAAACAGTGCTCATGGCTATTCAATTTCCTGAGTGATGGAGTTTTCTGAGTACATTCAAAAATTTTCCTATGTTCTATACTAATGCATGCACCATACATGGAGCTTTCCCCCCCCTATAGGGAAAGAACAGATATTTGGAGCATCTTCCCTACACTTACTTCTTATCTCTATTGTATTTTCCAGCTTCACTGTGGAATCTGGTGGGCTGCCTGTAGATCTTACTAATTGCAAAAATAAAAAGAATTTGAGATTTTGTGAATCCTGAGTCAAAATATACAATATTCCTAAATCATTTATGGAGTGCCATTGGTGAGGAATGTCATATAAAAATGAAAGAGCTTCTTTGGCCATTTTTTATGTTGCAGGGACAGAAACCCCAGAACCTGGGGATGAGAGTGCTTCTTCATTCATCACTGGTTAGAAAGCCACAAAGTTGAAGTCCTCAGCTACATATGTTTGGATGTCAAGAAACTCTGTAATTCATTTCTCATACTTTTCAAACCATGCAGAAATACTGGAGTTGGGAAGAAGTAGTGTTAACTTTTCTCATTCACTTGTTTTCTGTGTGAAACTTAAGAGGACATGAAGAGACTGTTTAAAAAAATTTTTTAAAAAAGTGCAAAGGTTGTTTGCTAATATAAGTTAAAACTACCATCTGTCATCTTTAAATAAGAACAGAATTCCTCATTAATCAGTTTAATAACCAGTAGAATATTGAGATCAAGAATTGCTCAGTTGGCATAGTTCCTATAGTTCATATAAAGCATGAATATATCCCCTTGTAATAAAACATACTTGATGGGATGGTTTCCAGTTGGCTCTTGCACTTTCCATATGAAGCACTAACATATATCACAACTTCTGACACACAAATTTGGAATAAGGCAAAAATTGTAGAGACAGTAGATCAGAATCAGGGAGTCTGTCACAAAAAAACAATAAAGTATCAGAAATCTGAATCAAGTGAGTATTTTATAGAAATATGTCATGGACTAGTAGGGATCCTTTCTACACTGCTGGGCAAGTCACATCCCAGTCAGCTTCCATTGCAGGAGGATGGAGTGAGTGGTCCATCCTGTGACTTCCATGCTGATGGGGAAAACTACACTTACTCTGACAGCTTTCTCTGCAGTCACAAAATACTTGGCATCTTCTCACAGTGGAATCCCATTTATATCAAGCTCCATAACTCTTTCTCCCTCTGAAGGGAACAGATTTGTGTAAAATCACTAAAGAGTGCCATTTGGGCTTCAAATTCTGATGGTACCTTTGAGGTCACAAGATGTACCTACCATGGAAAGTGAAAAGTAAATACATTGGGAAGTGTAATAGTGTATCCTGTATTAGGAGGCTTAATGAATCAGTCCTTTTTCCATTTTTTGGTTCTGCCTTCTCAGAGTAATAAATCAGTCTCCTGTATAGAGATAAAATATTTCCATTGTGCCTTCATGTGGATATGGTGCTCATTTTATGTTTATCCTACTTACGGAATAGCAACACTGTATTGTAAATCTTCCAGACTCTTCTACTCTTTTTTCCTCTCTGCACTTTTCCATATAACTTAATTGATTATTCCAAATAGATTTCACAAGTCATCTGGATGAAAAAGTAAATATTAAATACATGAATGAAAATGCTACTTAGATAAAAATAAACACTATGTGTCTATGAAAGTATCATTCTTTGCACAAAACTAGGTAGAGTTTGCATACTTTTATACTTTCCATCATTTTGCACTCTTTATTCTCATTGATTTTAATGGTTATTCCTGTTTGAAAATTAGAGGAGATCATTAGGGTATTTTTGCACTTAAAGAAGCTAATTTTATACAATTCTAAGTCTCTGTGTTTCACTGAACAGCAAGTTCATGTGAGAAAAAATTTTTGTGGCAAGTTTAACAGCAGCATTTAACAGGAAGAATGTTAGTTGCAGTTACTAACAGAAGTTGCAGGTTTCAATGACTGACTAATTGCTTCTGATAGTTACTTACCCAAAAAGTACACTTTGGGACTGGGGAGGGTCTCAGGTAATAAGAGAAAGGCAAACCTTTTCTATTTGCACAGTCCAAAATATATTGTAATGCTTGAATCTTTTTCTATAAAGTTTGTACTCCAGTAATAGAAGGTAATCTTGTATTTCTGTGTTCCATTAAATTTACTGTATTAAGAACATACTTGTCTGGCTTGATAAACATTGTTAATAGATCAGATTAGTTTGTGCTGTAACCACTTGTAGAAGTCCGTGAAGTTACGATAAGGTGTAATTAGGTTGAGTGTCTTAAGACAAATTCTTGTGCACTTTGAAATCTGAGCCATCTGTTTGAAATGTAGAGTGATGCTACTGATGATCTTGTTCTCTTCTGGACCATTTTTACAGATAACAAGATTGTCTCCCATTTGCTGGTGGCTGAACCAGAGAAGATCTATGCTATGCCTGACCCCACTGTTCCAGACAGTGACATCAAAGCACTTACCACTCTTTGTGACCTGGCAGACAGAGAACTGGTGGTGATCATTGGCTGGGCTAAGCATATTCCAGGTACATGCAGTATTTATTGCAAATAGATAACATACAGAAATCTTTTCATGGGCTATTCTGTTCTGGTAGAAAATAGTATTTTTTCCCTCCATATGGTGTATAAGGTTTTCCTAATGCTCCAGTTTATTCCCACAGAACATAGGTTACATGATAATATATATTACCTTGGAAGTAGTATTTCTGTTCCTCTGAGTGTTACTTTGTTAGTAAGTTTTACCTGCTGCTTAGGGAATGATTTTTGTTCATGTGTTGCTTTTACTAAGATAAACTTAGCCTTGCTATCCAGAGCATCAGCTGTATGAAGGGTAGTGCAAGTCCTCTTCCCTATAGTCCTCTGATTCAGCAGTACTTGAATGTGAGTCTGACTGCTCTGTAACATAAATGCAGCACTACCTTATAGTCACCAGAGGATGTGAAAAACTCAGTTCCATTTGGCGTGGCACAGAGGAATTGTTCTCTTCACTGACTGAACTAGAGTGAGAACAGAATCGTATCAGCAATTGTACCAAAAAGTCTCCTCTTACAACTTAATATTTCCTTGGTCTGCATGAAATGGACTGCAGTCTACTTCACGTATACACTGATATTATAAAAGCTGACTGGCACTCTTATTAGCAAGAAAAATGAGGGTCATCAAAAGTAGTTTCTCAGAAGATTAGCAATTTCTTCAGATAGCATTTCAGGTGTATTTTTTTCCCCCAGTGCTGAGGTGTTTATTCTTGCTCTGTGAGCTAGCAGACAAACTTACAGAAGTCTCCAGGGTTCTCAGTCTATCACCTTTCACAAATGGTAAAGTCACACAAAAAAAGGTCAGCGTTTTTTATTGTTTCTTAAGGTATTTTTTTACTCCAGCAGATGAGTGAGCATGTTGGTATGTTTTCATCAGCTCATTCGTTTTCTAATTTTGATAGTGGAGCCTTATTAAGCATAGAACTGGATACCTTTAATTCCTTATAATAATATGTCTTTCTCAGATGTGATTTTGCAATACTTTAGTAGTAGAATAAATAATGCAGTCAGTTGTTTTTTTTATCAAAGTTAAATGTATTTTATTTCTAGTTTCAAAAGAAATCTCAAAGAACTATTTATGCTGGAGGTTTTGTTCCCTTGTGCTAACCAGTTTTTCTTGGTCATCTTCGATAAATATAAACGCAATATATAGAGAGAGACATAAAGAAAGAATAGTGGTAATTTCTACATTTATGGAGTATTATTTTACTTTGGATGAAAGACAACAACCTACAGACTAAAATAGTCAGAATGCAACACAGTTGAAATTTAGTCATTCTCTGTGCCACAAATGGTGTATAAACAAGCTCTTGCATCACAAGCAATGTTTTTCTGGTACAGTTAACTTATTTCTGTCTCCTTAAACTAGTTTGTCTTTATGCTTTGAATGCTACAGTAATTTCTTTAATCAAATTGATGGAAGTCCCTTTCCCAGCCCACACTGAAACCAATTTATTGGTCATGATACGCCGGCTATGTTGCTAACAGTCGTAACGAACTGTCAGGCAATATCGCAGTGGAGCTAATTTGAAGTCATTAGGTGTGCAGCGTTCAGGCAACAATTTGTTACAGTGGTTAGGAACACAGCTGACATTTCTGAATGGCTTTGTTCAGAGCAGTTCTAGATGAGCCCAAGCAAATTGTAAACTAATTTAAACATCACTCTATATTATAGTAGCTACTTTGTCTTACACTGGTTGTTAATAAAGCACCCCAAATTAAGTCAAAGTGAGTTAAGTAGGTGAGTTTGAGTTTCATCTTTAGAAGATACTTAGATCACCTTAACCAAAATAGAGTAGTTCTCAAAGAAGTCAGTCATGCTCCGTAGCAGCTGCAGAGAAACTTTTGTCAGTCAGATTTGTGATTATGCTGTGTTGCTTTGATTTGGCTGGAGGGATAAGAAGAGCACAGGGATGAGACTAAGCAGCCTTTAAAATGATGGCTTGGGTTAGCTTGGAAAGGGTATTGAATGCCGTAAAATGGCCTTGAAAATTTAAAGTCTGCAGTCTGAACCAGTTGAGGAACATTTCTGCCATGAGACAGCATTTTAGTACGAAGCAAGCTCAAAACCATACCTGCAGTGGTAAAGCCATGCTAGGTTAAGTTTACTTACCTGATTCTGCTTACCAGTGAGAAGAAAAAAAAGTCAGGAAATAAAGACAATGTTTTTATAAGCCTTCAGCTAACAGAGGATAAAATCCATGCTTCTTGTCTGGCATTTGATCGCAAAAATTAAAATGGAAAAGAACTGGACATGCTAAAGCACAAATGTGATGGGCTTTTGTAGCTTGGTGTTGAATGATAGAGTACTGCTGGAGTTGGACTGCCTGTGCTCAGCTGATGTCTGGCACAAAACAACTTGTAGAAGAGCCTGGATTGGTGCTAGCTGACTGCTGTCTAAGATAAAAAATGTTACTATAGGTCGAAACGTAACAGAATGGGGAAAAGGGTGCAAACTGCATAGAAGTTTACTGTAGCTTAGTAGAGTAAGTAAGTCCTTGGTGTAAATCTCTTAGAGTCGATTAATTATACCAGTAGTGAATTTGTGCCTAGCACAGCAAAGCAGCAATCAGCAAATCTTTCTTTACTATAGTGATTTCTTAAGGTTCAGTGTAATTAAAGGCCCTTATATATCAGGTGCTTAATAACTAATAAAGATCTTGACTGTAAAGCATTGCAATGTAAAATTTGTCTTTGTGGAAGAAACCAAAACAGTGTTTTTGCTATTCTAAAAGAAATTCTTTAAATGAGATTATCTATGAAAAGGTAACAATGCAAAATGCATTCTGCTCTGGCCAACCATTTCCCATTGCAGTCATGGACTAACAAATGTTTTCAAATTATACAAAGTTCAAGTGCTTTCATAAAATCATTAGTATTTTTGTGGTATTGGAAACATTTCAATAGTTGCTTTTATTGAACGAAAAGTCTATACCATCTACAAAAGGAAATATTGAAAGGAAAATATATATGGAAAGCCTTTATCAGTAAATAGAATTAGTCTCCTTGCATTTATAAATCAAATAAATGGAAAGAGTGTTGTTATGAAACATGACCATGTCTTATCTGAAGAAGAAAAAGATCACAATGGCATTAGGAAATGCTTGACTTTAGTTAGAGAGGCGTAAGGGCACAAGAACAGATGATGGTGCCCTAATAGCCCTTTTTAAGAATGACAGGGCCCCGCCATTAGCATCCTTTTATATCCTTGGAAATTGCTCATGCCTCGCTTTTATGGTTCCTATCTGCCTGACTCTTTTTTATTTCTCTTTCAATTTCATCCGCGCTCGGATAAGCGCATGCTAACACAATATGATTGAGCTGTAAAATGGAACGCTGTCGCCTCTAATCTCTTTTATGTAGATATGGAGGTACTTCCACACTCCACTTCATTCTCTCTCCATTGTTGGCCTTTTTAGAATGTGTTGCCGAGTAATGGAGGCTCAGTCAAATATTAGAGCTAGGTTTCACGGGGTGTGATAAGAAGATTATCAGCCCAGCAGTCAGATCTATTGTTGTTCTTTGTGTCAGATTAAAATATTCTGATGTACTGTAACTTCGTTAGTAAAATACTGAAGGTGCTTAGGGAGAGGCTGATGCTGCCTCATCTCCTGCCTGATGAGACAAAACTCCTATTAACTGACCTAAACAAATTGTAAATATATTACAAAACCTCTGCAAGACTTTTATTTTATTTTATTTTATTTTATTTTATTTTATTTTATTTTATTTTATTTTTTTATTTCATTTTATTTTGTATCTTTTAAGTAAGGTAGCCTTTCTTAATTCAGTATTTTCTGATGGTTGAGTTTGCTACCCTTTGCACTGTATTTGGGGAGTTTCCATTTTATATTTGGTTGTATTATATTAATTAAACTTTTGCAATACGGGGTGGCCTTCTGTTGATACCTGGTCACAGTATCAGAGTCATTTAAGTGCGATTTCTGTAATGTAACTCCTTGACATTCAGTAAAAATGTGCAGCGTTCTTTTATATTAAGTGGAGGCAGCAAACATTAAGCTCTTAACAATGTGCATAACAGGAAGCTAAAGACAAAATGTTCTCTAAAAAATTTGCATGCATGAAAAAACATCAACCAGATCATAGAAATCAACTTTTTTTGCACTTAAGATGAAAAATTTGTTTGGAAACAGTAAATCAGACTAATACATCAAAAATAACTGGTTACATTATTTAGTAAAATAAGCCTGCTTGTCTTCTGCTGTGTCCCTGTTTTGTTAGCAGTCACTGTGTTCAAGGGAGGGAGTAGTTAGAAACTGATACTGCCACTGGTGCTAGTATTTTAAAAAAAAGGGAGAGGGGCATGATTTTGATGGCAAATACAAGAATCTTTTGAATATTTTAGTGCTAATGTTAATTTTTTATGAAACATTGTTGCTCTGGTATACTCTTTGTGGAGGGCCATATTTAAGCTTCCCTTTCCAAAGCAGCTCTCAGGGGTGTAGTTTAACATTCCAATTCTAAATAAGAACATGATATGCTGCAGAATTTTTGTTTCTAAAATGCCCTTTTCTCATCATTTGTTTCAAAAATACCACCCTGTTGTAGGTAAAAGTACAGAGAAAAAGTTCAGAGGATCACTTTTGGAAAGCTAATGTTCAAGAAGGCAAGAGCACTTACATATAGTGTATGCCCATGCAGATACAAATTAGGTATATATGTATTTATATATATTTTACGTATATATATACACACACTTGTTCTCATGCACATAGTTGTTTACTATCTGCCTCTAAGTGGATATACACTATGTGTTTGAAGGTCAGAAAAAGAATCTGAATGTTACTTTATGGTCATATGTGAACTCATACGTGGCAACTACCCGGTGTGTATAATAACATGCATTGTAGCCATAGCCAGCATCCTCTTCGTGCCCAGATCTTTCTCTGGATCATTATTGGGGCAACTAATACAGAATCTCAGCGCTGCAAGGGAAATAGATGTCTTCTTGTATGTCTGTACTGTGCTGCTTGCTGCTGTTAGGTTTGTTCTTTCTGCTGAGGGCGAGACCTTCTCTAGTATGTTGTGCTGCTGCCTGAATTTAGGACCATTTCAGGCACAGGAAAGCTCCTGCAGCTGTCTGAGAGCACCTCATCACAGGGTGCCTGTCCCTCCACAAACAGATGGTGATGTAAATGTAGTGTTTACTGCTCACGTAACGTGGAATGGAGTATGAGTTGTTAGGTGCTAAGAGGTTGGTAGTTATAATAACTTGAGCCTCCTGGGGAATCAGGGCATTCTGCCCTTTGTCAATGTGCTGACTGGGACACTTTATCAAAAGCCTGGTGTCTGCTCTTCTTTTAACTCCTTCTACAAACATGCACTAAGTACAGAAACCAGACGTGCTCTTCCTATGATGGAAATGTTCTTGAACTCACAACTTGTGTGACATGTGATCTAAGGCAGACCATTCCCTGGGCCTTAAGGTTAGAGATTTCAGCCAAAAGGTTTCTCAAAAACTAATGACTTCCTTGACCTCTGTCACTGAATTGTACAATATAGGAAATCAGGAATTGGCTGCCAGTTTTACTTCTGATCATTAGTATGGATAGACCACCCAATGCTACCGGTGTTTAGACCACCATGATGAGTGAAGCTTCTCTACGTAGAGCAGAACAGCAGTGTTCCTAAAATGCCAGCAGTTCACCTGTCCTGTCACTGGAAGTGGTGAATGGTGGCAATCCTCATATATCATAGAGAAGGTTTAAGTGATTCTGCAAAGCACGGAGGAAGATTTCAAGGATAATGCATGAATAAACGCATCCACAAGTCTCCTGCCATTTTCAAAACAAAGCAAAGGTCTGTAGTGTGGTAAAACATAGTAACCAAAAGGTATGTTTGTTTATTTTAAAATTATTTAACATATCCACCTGAGATATGGTGGTGGCCTATTCTTGATGGATCTGTAACTGAAGTCAGTGGCAAAATTTCAGCTGATTTCAGTACAAAAGATTGGTAGGCTTTGTGTGCAGCTAGAGATGGACGCATTTCTTAGCGCGTCTCCTAGTCAGAAAACAGAGGTTCCAGTTCAGAACTGAGAGAGACAGCAAGTAAGAGGTGAGGAGGTTTCTATTACTGCTAGACATAGATGTCCTGGGGTAAAAACAGCACTTTAGTTTCCAGGTTAGTTTCCACTTCTGGCATTTTTTACTTGCATTAAATTAACTGAGAGGGGTTAAAAATAATCCCAAACATATAACCATCTCATCATCTGCAATTATACATAAATATAAAATAAATTTGTAGTGAAACCCTAAAAAGCATATGAAACTTTTGTGAGTTATGACTTTAAAGTCCATATCTATTCATTGAAAAAGCTTGTTTAGGAATAATCATAACCAAAAGCATAATAAAGCCAAGAAATGGAATTAACAGGTAAGAACAGAACTTGCCTGAATTCTTATGTTTTAACATTAGAGGTTCTTCTAGAAAAAAAATCCTTTGTTTAAAATCCTCTCCTCTCAAGATTAGAATTAAACAGTGATTTTATGTCTCTTTTAAGTTCACCTTTTATTCATATACAAGTACTTGCTTTTCCCTTTTGACTGTCTCCTTTTTTTGTTTGGGTGGGGGGGGGTTTAGGTTGGTTTTTTAGTGTTTTTTTTTGTTTTGTTTTTTTGTTGGTTTTTTTAAACCGCCCTCTCACTCCACTCATTCCCCCAACATTCACACTACACTGTCTGGCTGCGGCACTTTTTTTTTCCCAGTGTCCCCCTTTATCTGCCTCAACCAATCTCCAAATGAATGCATGTCTATCATGGCCTTAGCTTTGACACTCTGGATATATTGATTAATAGTTGCCCTAAGCTCCTTTTAGCAAATCAAATTTTCACTTTTAGCAAGGATTTCGCCTCTGATTTATTCAGCAAAGTGAAATGCACTAAATTGACTTTGACATTCAGGGAAAATGGCTGAAAAACAAAGAGGGGAGGAAAGAGATATAAATTGTGTGGCAGCTGGAGACTTGAAGCATAAAGGAAGCAGTTTTCTATAGAATATCACTGGTTAATTTGGAAACATGCATTTAAACAGGAGTACAAATTATTTTCTTAAAATGAGATGGTTTTTTTTAGACTGAGGATTTGGGATATAATAAGGTTTATTTAGCAAAATGCAATATATTCAACCCAAATTCATCACTTGCTAATCATAGTGCAAGTGTGGGATCCACTTTTGTTTCCACTAATAATTATTATGTTAAACGAGAGACAGAGAGGTTTCTGAGTAGTTTTATAATGAGGTGCTAAACTGGTAAGTATCTTCCTACCATTGCATTATGTTGTTCACTCCTGTGGCCCTTTAAAAATAAGAATGATTAATAATAAGAGAGCAAATCAACAGTAATGAATGCCAGTGCTTTTCATTTTCTTTCTGTAAATAAAAAATGGCTATTATTTAAGTCCCAAATGCAAAAGTATAAAAAGATGTTTGCTATTATTCTTTTGGCAAAATCAAGAGTGTTGTATTACCCTGAGTGACTTTTAGACTGACTTACAGACCATGCTTCTTTGCTTGTAAATGTTGTATTACTGAAGTACCAGGAGGCTTAAAATGCCCCTTTGCATATTTGCAAGTGTTTGAATGCACTACTAAATAAAATAAAGGAGAGGGGGAAAAAATGAAAAAAAAATATTAATCTATTCCATTAGCACTTGGATATTTTTCAGAGGAGTGTACAAAAATGCAAAATAAAAATGCAAGAAATGGTTTCGTCTTGTTCAGTGATCAGATATTACAACACGAATTTAAAAAAATATATATGGTAGTTGGCTCAGTTAATCTATAGAGACAGGTCACGAGCCTTTGGTAGGATCAGTTGTCATGGATGTACAAGTCAAATGTGCTGTGCCAGCCTCTGTTCTTTAAGGATCTGGCCCTGAAGGGATAAATCTCCATCAGTAGTCAGTGTACCAGTGGGAGCTGAGAGTTTCCTTTGTCCCCTGCGTGTACTCACCACCTCGGGACTCTGCAGCAGTGTGCAGAATCAAGCTTTAAGCAGGAGTCTCCACTCAGAGGACAACAATACTCACCTTTGTCCCCACTTCTTGTGTGACAAACAGGTTTACTAGATTAGGTCTGTGTAAATTGCAGATGACTCAGTAGCATTTTCCTTCTTCTGAGCCAACAAGGAATTAATCTTATTACCAGAGGGTAAGAAGTCTAAATGTATCTTAACCTTTTTAATTTTACTGTAATCTCCATTCTCTTTTTTTTTTTTTGGTAAGCAAGCTGGATGTGGGGCTTCAGTAATAATGGCATTTTACAAGTGGGACAGCATCTGGAGTGCCATACAAGAGATAGCTGGGCACATTAGATTTTCAGGCACGTGACCTCTTTAAAGTCATTCTATCACCACCCCCTATAATTTAGCTTGACTGCCAGTTAAAAGCATACTGTATGAAAGAATTCAAACTTCTGAAATAATCTTTGAGGGGCTGTCCCTTCCCAGACTTCCCCATAGTGTACCGTTCTTACCTCAAGGATGGCCACCTTCTTACAAGGAGTGCATGGCTGCAAGGCAAGAAGATGTCTTGCTCAGAAACACTGTAAGGAAGTTGGAACAAATCTTGACATTATTCCCAACGTGAGGGACTTGCAGAAGAGACAAATGCAGCAGAACTGAACTTGTCATTTATGTTCACTAAGTATCACATATTTACTGGACTCCTCTTCTCTAGAAAAGTAAAGCTTTCTTCCAACCAGATTCACAGTTTAAAGAACATCCAAAGAGTGATTTGGCAGCTTTAAAATTCCTGAAGGCCTTGTTGAAGATAAGAGAATCAGTGTTACATTTCATTTAAGTTGGCCTGTGAAGGGATCATAGCAGACACTGGAAATGCAGAAGTAAAATTAGAGCAACATAGCCCTCTTATAGTAACTGTTTTGGCCGTTTGAAACCAAACATTTGACTTACTCATCTAACTTAGGCTCCAACAAAAATATATTTACTTTGTTCTGGGTGGGAAAGGAAAGAGCACCTTTTCAGTCATCCGTGTTGATACGGAAATCCAGGATGGGAGGAGGGAGGGGGATAAGAGCCGGTTGCTCAGATGGGATTTAGAGCAGACAGGTCTCCACCTGTATGACTGGGTCACACACACAGGACAGTCTAGTTTCCTAAAGTCAGCTGAGACCAGTTAAATACTCTAATTCTAAGAGTGCCTCTACTTTCTCTCTGGATAAGTTCGGCTTCACACCTGCTTAACCTACATTAGAATAGGATTAATTACCTGAATTGCAATGCCCCCTTAGCCAGTCAGCACGTTTCTGGCAGGGCACATGGTGACCTGGGTCTGGTTATATATAGTGTATGGATAACAGGGGAGCACCTGGGTTGTAATGGCAAGGCTCAGTCCAGCCTGATAAAAGAATCAGCAGTTTTTAAAAATGAGTCTGCAGTAATCACCTTCTGTATCAGCTGGATCATACAAGAGCTTTATGAACTCATGTCTTCATTGGTAGTAAGCTTTTTTATTGGGCAATGCTCAATTTATGCACATACATTATAAGCATATATGTGTATTGAGAAAGAATCCCAAGATACACAGATTCCAAAGAATGCAGGTATTGGATAACCCTTTATTTAATTTCTTAGATGCAGCACTTAGTCAACTGTAACTTTTAAGTCAGTGCTCCATGTTATGTTAATTCTTCATCTCCAAGTTTTTTATAGCAGGCAGAAATATTTGGGTAATTTTCCATGCAAGAAAACACACAACCTTCGTTTATTTTGAAAACATGTTCTATAAAGAGAAAGTTCTCTGACCGTATGTTGGTCTGCCCAAGGTATTTTCCACCCCAGACTCCTGGGGCACATATTATAGATGAGTGGAAATTTCACAGTATAGCTCTGACCCTTCTCCCAAGATGTTTTCTTCTGCCATGTTGTGCACCATCAGTTTCAATCAGCTGCATTAACAGCTGAGATGAAATCAAATATTGAAATGATATCCAACTACAGATGCAGAAGGCTCTGAGTTCAATGGAAACGGCACTTGCAGAGTAGTCAGTGAGCTTACCAAGTGCTGACATGTTATGCATGAGAACACTAGAGCAAAGAGTTGTGATGAGGGTGGAGAAGAGGCGGGGGCAAAGCTGCAGTTTTCGGGCATCCAGCTGTTGGAGAGATTAAGGGGGAACAGTTCAGCAGATAATGACTGCAGCTCATACATTTGTTTAAAGAGGAGGTGGCACTTCCTTGTATAACTGTATCAGGACATTAGCAGACTGCAGGGTGTATTTCTAGCCAGAGATTTTTTTCTAAATATGCTTTAGCATCATGCGTGCCTTAATCAGGCATCAGACTCCAAACTTGCTATGATTCAAGCTATATCTGGTAACATATGAAAGATACTGTGACCCTTCTGTGAGAAAAATTGAGTCCTTTCCCATATCAGTCCCTTTTAGAAAGCCATTCTGCTCTGTGATCTGTCCTTCACTTTTCACGAGTTTGAAGCTTCCTGGGAATAAGGTTAACTGTCGTGTGGGTTCAGTAACAGGTTGTTCAGTGTCAGTGAATCTTCAGCTACAAGTATAACATGCAAAATGCATTGCAAATTCCAGATGATCTTCATTCAGTGAAATTTATAGGAGTCTATTTTGAAGAGTTTTTTCATGTTATGACTTAATTGAGCATCTTCCAGACACCATTAATTACTTATGCTTCATATATTCAACCCAAATTTGGAGTTTGCAGGGTTGTGCCTGGCACTTCAGTGGTGATGAGTAACTGACTGTGTACTGGAATCCTCATACATGAAGCACATCATGGACTCTATAACGAAAAGGCCACTGGGGAACAGGATTGCTTCAGACAGGCACCAGGCAGGGGGTGCAGGTAGTGTTGGGGACAAGCAGTGCACGTTCTGTGCAGGGTTATTCCTGCTTCCTCTGCAGCATAAACCTACAGAGGGCAGTGTCTGACAAGAGGCTTAGATGGGCATTTCAGGAGATAAAGCCAAGATAGGAGGATATTGGCGTGGAATATTTGCATGTTCATAGCTGGAATCAGACAGTGTCAATGGCAGACACACAATCTTTAAGAGAATATGGAGGAAGACAAATACACCTAAAAAGAGCTTGTGACAGGGAGATAGGAACAGGGGCTGCCGTGGGTCTCCTGAGTTCCAGTGCTGCAGCCAACACAGATGAACTAGAATTTGCCATCCATAGCTACACAGAAAAGTGTACTGTCTCCATGGTAGAAAGTGGTAGCTATTTATATACTGAATGGCAATACTAAACAATTTAGGAGAAGCAGTGAAGTGTGTCCTATCCAATTAAAAATGCAGTGAGAGTTTTAGGTAGGCAAAATGTAATTATTTAATTGGAGTTTGACCGGGATGCTTTTCTACTGTTAAAATAAGTATAAATTACATGAGCTATAAAACTTTAAATTATGAAAATATTTTGAGGTCTTTGAGCATGGTAATTGGAGCTATATATTCAACTTTGTTTTTATCCTGACACTTCATAATGGCTGTTCCCTAAAGCAAGCTTTTTTTAACATTATCGAATATCCCTTAGTGAAGCAAATTAGCAATCAGTCTGGAAAATATTTAAGTAGTACAATCACATTATTTACACAGGCACTTCCATTGTGCGGAGTTCTCTGTGTTCCCAAATATTTCTAGGATCACTTCCTCAGCTGTCAACATTAACACTCAAACCTTCCTCTTTAGGGAAAGCTTTATATGAAAATCCATTTAGGCCAATGGAAAGACTTGCCTGGATTTCAGTGTGCTTTAGATCAATCCCTAAATAGGCACCCTGAAACCTGTATGGACCTCAGTGCTTTACTGTTTGCCTTCTGCTTGAATTAACACTTGTTTAAATGGGGGAGGGGGACTTGGTGCAATTCCTTCCACAAAGCTTGCTATTAGTAGTATTAGTATTATTAACAAGAAAGGGAATCCTAGTTTGGAGAATTAGGGTCATTTACTGTAAGCAGAATAAGAATCTGCTCTTATCTAGAACCATATTTCAGTGCTTACAGGAACATCAGCATATGGCCAGAATGATAGAATGTTTGCTGTGAAATATATTATGTGTTTATATTACCAATATGATGCAGATAAAAATTACAGAAACCCTGCATTTAGTATTTTGAATATTTTTAAATCACCATCCAGCATACTTCTGGAAATAGGTTCTCTGATGCTATGGCTACAAGTAGTGATTCCAGTTGCTTGAATCATATTATCCAAAATACACTCCCCAATTAACTTCCCATCAGGTTGAGGAATTCCAGGTACTTATTCTGTAATTTTTGTACTGGTGGGAAGTGTTCTCCTGGGGTTCTCTAAATTAGAATGACTTTTCTTTTCTTAGGCAGTTGTTTTTTATCCCTCACTCAGTAAAGGCTTTTTTTATCACAGTTTTGCTCTTTGGCTTTTAGCTCACTGCATTTTAAGGGCTGAACACACAGTAAGTCCTGTCCTGGTGCTCCCATTTATACATTTGTACTGTGCTGAGGTACAGGTTCCATGTTACATCCATACTTGGCTCGTTATCCTCTTATCAAGCTCTTTGCATCCCTTTGTTTATTTGAGGAGACAGGAAGACTGTGTGAAGGCTGCTTAGTCAGGGATATCAGCGTTGTTGGCAGGGGAGTGATTGCCAGTTGAAAAACAAGGCATTATTGCTCATTTTTTCCCTCTTATTAGTTTGATTACATTTGCAAATCAAATCAATCCATCAGACATGATCAGGCCTCGTCCGCATTTTAAGGAATAGTAATCTCCGTCTAATAAGATGCAAATGTGTCACATCGGTAAGTAACCAATAAATCATCGTCTTGTCTTTGGCAATCATTAAATATCAGAACCAACAGTCAATTTTTAGTATTTTCAATTTGCGATATGCCGCTGGAATATAAAGATAGATGGACGTAATTACACAAACCAAACACTATTTCAGTTCATTCCAGACAGCAAATTTAGTGGAAGGTATAACTGGCTTGTCATCACACTACATTATTCCTGGCGGTTCATGCAAAGTTCACAGACAAGCTTCAAATGGACATTGCTTTTTTTACTTCCCTTAACATTCCCACTACCACCTCCAAACTTCAATAAATGAGTTGAAATGCTGCAGGACATCACTTCCATCAGTGCACAAAAAGGCACAGGAAGAGAAACATTACCCCTTTTCCTGATGCGGGCACCTTGTGCATGTATGAGACTGAAGTTCTAAAGTTTCCTAATGCTTGCTACATTCCTCCTCTCTCTCTCTCTTCCTTTCTTTTTAGACATTATAACCTGAAATTTCAGTTTTGACTCTGACACAGAGTAACTTTTTCACAATGTTTGCAAGTCACCTCAGTTTTAGTAATTACGGAACATAGTGAAGACAGCCAGTGAGAAGGCCTGGCACACCAGCTTCTGTCCATCTCTCCACTCATCATCATCTTTTAAAGCAGTGAAAATTCAAATTGTTTTTCTTTCTTTATCCTTTTTTTTTTAGAATTGATTTGGGAAAATTGATTGCCTCGTGTGCATCCCAGGGATTAATTGATATGTTCATTGTCTGATTCGCAACGTCTTGCCTTCCATTAATGACTTTATTTGTGTACAGCAGTTTACAAGCTTTTCAAAAGAGAAAGAGACCTGAGCTTATATCCTAACAGCACAGACAGTGGCAAAATAGCCCAAAATCTCATCTGAAATAGCATAACTTTTATCCAGATATTTTAGCCTGATTTAATAATATAGACTACAGACCCTAAAATTGCAGACCTGCAGGGAGACTGCTAATTTCAACAGAAATTAGAGCCTGTTGGAAATTATATCTCTGGGCCTTCTTACAGTGTGGAGTGACACAAGAGAGAGAGAGAGTGCAAAATACTGTCTCTCTGCTGCGACACAAGCGGCTATGCGGAAATAAGAAAAGAGGATTTTGTAGGCTTGTGCTGACTTAATGTAGGTTTCCAGCACACTAAAGCCAGACAGTGGGCTTATGTGTTTGACCTTAAGAAACTTCTTGCCATGAGCTGTATGGCCAGGGTGGACCTGCTACTGCAGCATCCTGTCGGTTATGTTTGTTTCAGCTAAATTGCTTTGGGAAGCTGAACCTCAGGTGCTCTGGAGTGACTCATGGAGAGATCCTTTAGCCCCCTCTGTGAGAAAATGTTTTTCACTGTACCAGTTTGATTTGATTTGGTAAATGAGTTAAGTAGAAATTAGGAAAGAGGCAGACTTGTGAGCTAACCTGCTTGCTTTGGGTTCCCCATCATGCTGAGCTCCTGCTAAGGAGGCAAGGCTGGGGAATGTGGTTGTGCAAACACTGTCATGGAAGCTCCTGGCCAGGGACTGTGTGTTACTCATTCTTAGTGTCAAGATCCTTGTTCTTTGATGAGGGAAAATTGTGAAGAAATATTGTTGCACACAGTGTTGATTCCACATGCCAGAGATTTAAACAACTTAAAATATATCATCAATTAACAAATGCTTGTTCTTGCTATTTTGAAACAAAATATGTTTTTACCTGTCTTTATTTTCATTCTCAGACTGGTGTCAATCTCTAGCAGCTTTGTGAAAACAAGAGATTTTTTCCCAGATTTAAATGAAGCAGCTAAGTAATTTTAGCTCTTGTCCTAACAAAGTTGGAGCTTTCTGGCACTTTACATTAAGATATTCCCAGTTGTTTCATACTTCAATTGCTAGACTGATGCTGCCTAGGTCTCTTGCAAAAGTCTCCCATTTTTGTAATCTCCAAGGACTTTGGTGAGTAAAAGCTTCACACGAGCCATGTGCCTAAGAAGCTCAGCACCAGAACCTTATGTTCTGTCTAACCATTTTACATACTACCATGGTATGTTTAATTTGGTTTTTCATCAAATCAATAATGTGTCTAATTGAAAAAATTGGCAGAACTACATGCAGCCTAACTGCCAGTGTCAGTGTTTTCAGGAAATGAGAGATGTTGCACAGCTACACAAGTGACACCTGTGTTAGTGCTGCACCTCTGTTACCAATGTGTACAGAAACAAACATTACTCAGGTGCAGCACCTGTACCAATTGATCACTATGCTACCAGAATTAATCACCTGGTATTCAGCTCTGAGAATAAAATTTACATCTTAATATATGACACTTATTCCAGCACGTAACACACATGCACTACTTAAAATGACACTATTCACTCCTGTTTGAAAGTGTGCATCTATTTTCTTAGCCAAGGCCTAGCAATTCTTGTTCTTAATGTTAATTCCAAAGCACTTGAGGTGGCTGCTTCTATTCAGTCACATCCTTTCAAACAGAAACTCATGCAGGACTGTGTAATAAAATAGATTTTGTCTCTGGAGTTTCATGCCTCATATCCCACCCTCACTCTCACAAGAAAAGGGATTTTTGAGAATCTTCAGTGCTCTGCAGAAAATAACCCATGTGAAGATAAATAAATAAGTAAAGTTTGGCACTGTACAAGATTGGCTGGCCTTCCCCAAGATGGTCCAGCAATGGTGCAGGTGCATTGGCTAGCAGTGTGGAGAAGCTTGTGTGGGAACAGCACAGAACAGTAGCACGTGCTCTCCGTTCCCTGCTGACAGGAGTGCTCAGTTATCGCGGCTGCTGAGGATGGAGCTGGGCTTTATGCGGAGTCTGCTCGACGTCCGTGGGGCTGGCAGAAAAAGTCAGGCCAGGTGCACCGACTGCAAGATGAGAATTATAAACCACTAATTTTAAAGGAAAGGATTTCAACTTGGTGTTTTGTATAATTGCAGAGCTAGCAGGGTTTTAAAGAGACGGCAAAGCCTTTGTCATTAGCATAGGGTAATCACCTTCGCTGTTTAAAGACAAAATAATAACAATAGACTAGGTATTTTACATTGACACATAGAAATTTATTGCTTTTTAGAGATATTTTGTGGGGATTCTTTATTATGTGGCTAATTACATATTTACGTGAAATGGCACTAGCAGAGCCATTACAGTCCATTGAGTAAATAATATGCATTTTAAAAACCATTTATAAATATGTATTTATTTGATGGACCAGAACGGTCTTTTGAAGTCATTCTCATCCACTGAGTAAATAATATATGGATTGCTTTTAAAAATAAATACGTATTTCTCCAATAGATATTCCAGGCAGTTGGGTAAATAATATGCATTTTTCAAATATTAAAAAACCCCATACAAATGTATAGAAATCTGGCCTAAATATGTATTTTCCTGAGAGAGCAAAATTACTCGAAATGTGTCAGGCTTAGCTTTGAAATTTCTGTTTAGAATTGTCAGTTTGTATCACAGCCTAGAGTTAATTAAATGTATTTTATGCATTTTCATATATACGGTAAAATATCAATGTCTGTTTACAGTTTTATAACACTGGTGCACTTGACCCTCTTACTCAGTGTTATAAAGTCAGCACTGTGTAGTTAAGGTGCTTGTTTTGCTTCGTGTTCATCTTAATGCAATGCCAAACACATTCATTTGGTGGACACAGTCCTGCATCCATAAAAATACATGGGGAAGAAATGGTCACCTTAGTAGAAGCCATCTCCAGCTCCTTTGTACTGCTCAACTTTAACGCTTGATGTTCTTTTCATCTGTTTCTCATGATTAGCCAGTGGACAAAGTATGAGAACACATGAAACTGTTTCATTATATGGGCTACATTCAGAGTCTGTTAATGTGATCAGGACACTTTCAATTGTCCCTCAGAGGGATTTAGTTCAAGCCAGACATGGAGATCTGCTGTAATCCATAGAGACACCCCAACAGTAGAAGCTGAAGGCTAAGTCCCTTTCTTGACTCTGAGTTACTGTATAACCTTGGGCAAATCATGTAACTTCCTTATAATGAAACCTGTATTCATACCCCCAATTTTGGAGTCCTTTGAGAGCTGTAGATTTAAAACATTAAATATGATCTACAGCATGTTAGTATTGAAATACGTGAGCACAATGCATCACTGATTTGTTTCTTTTATATGCTATGAACCTAGACCTTATTCATCCTTTTTTAAGCATTTTAGCCCTTCATCCATTTCATTTTTTTTTCAAAAATGTTGACTATACTTTGTAGACCTTTTTTGGTTAAAATATTTGTTGTTATTTTCAAACATTAAATGAATAAAATAGCATATCAGGCCTGTGAATTAATATCTATATAGGCCTTATATCAGTAGCTTGAACAGAAAGACTGAGACAGAGAGGGATTGTGTGACCGGCAGCATCACCGAGAAAATATTTGGTAGTTTTAGGAGACCAAATTCTTCCTGTATAAATGTAGCTCATGCTTCATCCATGCCTCTGATGTCATCTGTGATACACTCCTGTAAACTGCTGATGTTAGTAAGTTAGCTGTTTGACAGGGCTGAGTTTGGCAAGTGCCAGCTCTAAAAGACGTGTGCCCTGTGCAATCAGGATAGCTAAGCGAGGGTACATTGTCGTTCTAATTGTTACTTTGATCCTAAAGGAATGAAAATAGAAAATATAGTGAGAATGTTTCAACTGGAGCTCTATTATAAAGCCAATCTGCAGCAGTGAATTACTACAAAAGAGCCTTTGGAGCCATCTCTCATGGCTGTTCTTGCACAACCTGATTCAGTGCTGATTTGGCCTTGATACCCAACATTGCCTGAGAGCCCAGCAAACACGATGCTTTGACAGAACAGATGAAGAAATTGTCACCTCTTTCCTTCTCAGATCACTGAGACAGAGCACATAACACCCATAAGGAATGCCATAGTGAGTGTCTGGTTATTCATAAAGAAGGATCAGGAAAAAACAGACATTTGAAAGCAAATGTCTGTGACAAGAAAAACATCAAAGAAACAAAAGATGATTCGGTGGTATTAGCACATGAAAATTCTAGGTTAGACCTCTCTGATGACACATCCACTCAAAGCACAGCCACGCTTTCTGTGTGATTTCTGAAACTACTGACAAATAGTTCTCAAAAACCAGGCAGTAGAGCCCAACACTTTGTGGTTGCAAGATTGTAGAACTTAGGCTAAGGAATGCAAAATAAAGCCCAACTCTAAGCTTTCCAGAGCACCGAAACATGCATGGTGAAAAAAAAAAGTTAAGGTTAATTAGTGTGCAAGACAGGACATTGCTGGTGGCATTCTAAGTTGACCTACTGGTGCTTAGAAGGAATAAGATTAAGATGGTTTGCTGGCAGAAGAATGCAGAGAGAAGGAAGGCTGAAAGCAATGGTAAGAGAAACATGGTTACACAAAGTATCTCTGAGCATACCTAACTCTTCTTTGTACAGCACTTTAGTAACTGAGATATTATTGAGTGCCTGCCTGGTCATTATCAGTCATTGGCTTGCTGAAATAGTCATGGGAGTAGTTCATACTAAACATGAAGGAAGACAAGGAAGGTGGTGATATTAAGGATCATCTAGGGAAGGGTATCTGTGCATTAAAAGATGTGAGACTTGAAATAAAATGTGAAGGGGCTGAGGGATAAGATGGCACAAGTGTAAAAGAAAGAGCTTATATCTTAGTCACTCTGTGGCCATATTGAATATGACTGTTAAATTCTTTGTATAATTAGAAGAGATAGGAGCATTCATACATTTTGTTGCAAATTGATATGATCTTTTTTTCAGTGATCTGAGTAAGATTGTAATATAGTTTTTAATTTAGCAGATTAAGAAGCACAATTAAAATATCATGAAAAAGATCATAATCTAAACCTCTAGGGTTTTTTTGCTTATCCCTGCCAAGTTGATAACAAGAGCCGGTGTATGTAACAATTACCTCCACTACTGTAAATTTACTCTAGTTTGTGGGCTGAAGTGTTAATAAATACCTTGCGGTATTCCAGAGGGAGAAGCTTTCCATCTAATTAATAAAACTGGGAAGAATACCCAGGACACTGAACCATATCTTTCTTATTAGTGTTGGCTTCTACAAAGGAGAATCCCTGAATCTCAACACATTAGTAAATGTCATACTCCTGGGCTGCACAGAGACCTCTTGAAAAACTGCTGATTTGCTGTGGAAAAAAAATCACCATAGACTTCAGAAACAATTCAGCTAGGGAATACCAAGTGTAGAAAATCAGGGTAAAGCATGGCATGCATTATAGCAGCTAAGATTCATGCCCCTTTGGTGAATATTGTAAGAGAAAACATACAATTATACCACTATTTCCCTTCCATTTTTCATCCGTATGTAAGCTAATATCTTTTTCTATGTCCAAGTATGGTCTTATTGCGGTTGGGTATTTTTTGAGACTTAGCAAAGCCTCTCTGTGTTCTCTGAAACAGGTTTCTTTAAAACTCTGTATTTGTATGTAAGATACATGTAGCTGTTTATTAAAGATCATTTGAAGAAGGAAATATATTTAAGCCCAATATGGAAACGAAAGTATTTCACAAAATACGTAGTGCTAATTCCCTTTTCCTTTGTAGTAATCCATATTTGACAAAATTAAACCTTGTCTCACCCAGTTCTGTTTCAAGGTAGTTTTCAGTGAATTACAAATTAACTTTCTGACCAGCACATAATTCTTTGCTGTAATTTATTAGAATCATTGCAGTAATCTTAAATTATGGAATGCTGGTATGCTCTCTCTGACAGATTAGACATTTACCGAAGAGAGTAAAACTTCATGCATTTCTTTTGCAGAATAAAATTGCAGGATGGTATTTATGTGTTTTCTCACATTATCATCATTATTTTTATTAAATTGATGTAGCAAACTGGTATTATGGCTTCTGACAGAAACAGAAATAACATCTTTGCATTTACTTCTTACTTGAAGTTTTTGCTCTGAAAAATGCTCCTGCTGAGTGTATTTGTAGCTGTGTTTTACTCTACTGATATGAGTGATTGGGAGCATAAAAAGAGGTAAAGGTACAGAGCTTATCCATGAGGTTGGTGCTAATTTGGCTGAATGAGTCAACTGGGTGGGAATTAAAGAAGGTGAAAAAATCTGCCATCTTTATTGTCTACATCCAGTCTTCTCAATTTTCATTGTCCATGCTTTAACTGAGGTCTTCAACTATTTCTGGTAACTTACTACAGCATAAGAAGACAATTTAAAGTCCTGTCCAGGAATCCTAGTCTAGCAGTGTCTATATAATCTAGTATGTTGATGTTCTAATGTACTGTATGTGCTTAAAGCTTTTGTTTTGGGTTTGGTTGGGTTATTTTCTCCATTAAGAATGTTTATGATGCTTCCACATGCACTGCAAGGAACAGATCAATTCACACCATGTTCAGTGAATACCTGCCCTATGTGAAGTTTCAACAAAGCATGTTAAGAGCAGATACTGGTCCTTAGAAGACCATATGTCAAGCATCCTCAGCAGTAGACTGGAGGAACCCGAGTCACACATTCCCATGCCTGTCTTCAGTTGCAACTTTGTTGACCAGTGACCCTTTGTGACTCTGTTCCCTGTTTCAGAAAATACTTCTCTGATCTGACCTGAGTGATTACATTATTATTTTGTCCTTCTCCAAGATAGCTTTTTATATTAAAAAGGACATATTTAATAAGCAAGGAATGCAAGTTAATGAGCAGGTGATCTTTATTGAATTTGGTAGCTTTTAGAATACCCTTGGTTTGCTTAGTACAAATGCATGCATCCACAGGCTCATGTAAACACATATGAATACGTATACCTGTCTACTTTCATGTCTGTGATAACACCACAGATCTTCCATATCCATTATTTTTGTCTTTCTACAGTAGCAGCAGAGTGAGAGCTCAGTTGCTGTGATTTTGAAATTCTTTGCCTGGGGCACATCTCTCTAAGCTCTTCTGTTCTGAACTCCAGTTGTAGGAGTAGGTTCCAAACATCTCAAAGAAAGGCAGCCTAAATTCTGAGGCTTCAGTTTTTAGGAAACTGGGAACTGAATGCTGTAGGTCGTCAACGTATACTCTGCTGTCTTCAGCAGTGATCAGCCTCAGGGGAGTAAACTTGAACCCATAGTAGGCCGAAGCCTCAGGAAAACTTTTTCTGATTCCTTATGCTTAGAGAACAGATGAAATAAGGAAGAAAAACATCCTTTTCTTTTAATTTGGATTTGGAATATTATACTTGGAGCTTTTCCGGCTGTCCATGTAAGCATCAACTCCCTCTCTTGAGTTCTTGGCTTCAGTGACATCCTTTGGCAACAAGTTCTCCATTCCAACTACACTGTGGATAAAGAGTTTTCCTTCTTCCTTCAATTTTGAATTTCCTGCATTTCACTGTAATGATGTTTAATCTGTGTTATGAGAAAGAATAAAATCTTTAGACCTACTTTTTATATCATTAATCTATATATACGTCTTCTGTATTCTCTTCTAAGTCACTATCCTGAGGAAGACAATTCCTGCTTTCTGAGACTTTTTGCAAGAGTTTTCTTAGGTACATTATTCTTTATTTTCACTGAACCTCCTCTAAATCTGTTGTATTTTCTTTGGAAAGGGATAAGGCCTTCTCTTGTTCTATTAGAAATCAGAGAGTACTGTTAGTGCTTTCTTTTTAACTTTTCTTGCCTTCTGAAGTGCTTTTAGCCTCAGCCATGACCATGGCATGAGCTTCACAACAAACCGTGGGCTACCGGATGGGCTACTAATAGATGCAGTTTTGAAGCTAATGTTTTCACACTCTTCCCCTGGACTCTCAGAATTGGCCAGGGTGCTGCAGCTCTCCATTTCTTTTTCTCACCTAAAGATCATTTAGTCAGCCTTGTCTTACTCTGGAGGGACTAACTGCATACTCAGAAGGCCTCCTGTCTTAAATTAAAGAGGGCATTCATGGAGGTCACCTCCATAAACTACATTCTGGTGTTACAGGTACCAAGAGCACATATAAAACCGTTGTTTCTTTAACTTGCACTGAATTTTTAAAAGAGTTTTCATTCTCAGACTGAAAATAAAATAATGTCGGACAACATTGCATGAAATTACATCTCCTGTGGTGCCTCCAGTGAAAGCCTATCATCTAACTTCACCTCTGCAGCTGCTCACTAGAATGCATTTACAAATCAGGGAGGGTTTGCTTTTATAAGTCTCAGAAGCAAGTGACCTGGATTCACTTTTAAGAATATGATTTGCAAACTTGTTGACTAGGATTCTTCGTTTGTAGGATGAGTTGATTTGTCCATGTAAATTGCCTTTGTCAAATTTAATAAGTGAATAAAGTGACCCCTTGCTTTCCTTATAAAAATTCATAGCCCTTAAAAAATATATAATTTGGGAGGAGGAAGTATGAGATGGTTTTACATCTTTAAGAAACCAAACAAATTTCAAACTGAATAAAAGAGACAGGCAGAGAAGGTTGCCTTTCTGCAAGCCGCCAGCTTTCCCAAGTGTCTCATCCTCTTCCCTCTGTCATCCTGAGGCAATGTGCCTGCATTTGTGTGTAGATTTATAGTTTATCTTTATCTATGGCTTCATCTGTAGGTAGCTATTATAGCTGCCTTGCCTGGATATTGTTTGGGCCTGATAGATCTGTCTGTAGTTCATCAAAGGGGAGCTGAGTGGCTAAAAGCCATTGGGTCCAGCTGAGGATGAAATACGAGCCATCAGCCTTGGTAATGGCTGTAAAATTTCATAATTACACGGCCTTTATTACATTGCATAATGATCCTGAAGCAGTATGGAACAATTAATTAAGATTTTCAACCGTGGCTCTTTCAGAAATTAAAAGGTGCTAGTGGCTGAGAAATGGGGAAGTGTCTTGTCCTAAAAGCATTAGGGATGCTTAAGAAGTACTTCCTGGGTACTTAAAAAAAAAAAAAAAAAGGAGAGAGAGTAAAAAGAGAGAGGAAAAGAAGTGAAGAAAAAGAGAAGAAAATAAAAAGATCAACTAGTTAAACAGCTAACGTGTTTGTACTTGATTGCTAATTCTTAATGTCTAAACTGGATCTAAAATTCCTGCAACAGCCACTGCCATAAAGCTGTTTCTTTTCTGTTCTGTAAAATTCTCCATGCCTTTTTTCCCCCCTGCTTTCTGTTCTAGCCATTTGTCACATTTATAGAAGTTGAGCTCTGCACATTATTAAATAAATGCATGCCATGACTTGGGAGGAGGGTCACTTAGCTGCATATTGGGTGTACTGACCAAGGATTTACTCTTACCCACTTTCTCATGTCTGAGGCCATTGAAATTCTTTGAAGATCTCTACAGTTTGACAGATGTCCCCAAGGACGACTTTTTTTTCCTTTACTGTTTTGATACTTTTCTTCCTTCCTTTTCATCTTTGTAAATGCAGCATGTCAGATGTAATATAATATTTTCCATGAGATTGACCTCAGACCTGATCAGAGGTAATTAGATTCCTAAGGTGCTGCAAAGGTGTCTCACAGATCTCTGATGTACATACAGAAAGAAAAAGTGTTTATATATGTGCCAGGAATAAGCAGGGAGAAACAAGAGGCCTAAACCTGTGCGTGTGCACATTACTTGTGATCAGCTGGGTACATTCTGAGGGCCAACAAATTGTAATTCAGGTGGGATGTGGAATGCTCACTGTGCCAATGGTAGTAAAACTAATGAAGAAAAGACAGCAAAAATAACTTTGGTGTTCTCCATGACCATCAAAACTTCTGGACTTAGAGGAATGGAATCTCCTTTTCACCATGTGCCTTTCCCCATTCCGCAAGCCTATTTTGATTCATACAAATTCTTAATATAACTCTTAGATAGGATAAGCATTGAATATTACTGTTTTTAAATTGACCAGTCATCATGTAAGGTCCCATCATTCTAAATATTTGATGAGAAGCTAAGGTTTCTCCAAGGCATCTTTAATAATAAACTTCCTGCAGAAAACTTAGAAGGGATTATGTGTTTCAAGGAGGAGCTGGCTGCTTAAAGTAAATTCTCTTGTTGAGTCATTTATTCCCTTAATAGGAATTTTCTGATCTGCTGTCATTCTTGTTCACACACTGGGTGTCACTGCCTCTAAAACACTTGTCATTCTTTAATGGAAACAAAATAGTCATTGCAGTCAGAGCCGCAATGTCATTCCACTACCCCTTGCTGCGTCGGCAATAGTGAAAATGACAGAGCGGCTCTCAGTAGGGGTAATTAAAATGTAAATATTGATATTTTATTATTTGAAATTACTTTCCAGTGCGGCATTTAATATCTCTCCATCTGTGCGGCTCTGTTTAGCGGTCACTTTAGTGCAGCTCTGGGATGCCAAGCGGCGGCTTGATCCCCGTTATGTCAAAATGCTTGTTGCTGCTTAATTTTGATATCTAATTAAGTGGAAAAGTACAGTCCACACTGTAATCCATGGCATCTTAACCAGCTGCTTGGGTATATTTAGAATTAATCTCCACTATGGAATCATCCTAATGTATGCAATTAAGAGTCTGCCGATGGCTAATTAGGTGTATTAGAATCAGGCAGCTTCCTTTTTTTTCTTTTCTTTTTTCTCTCTTTTTTTTTTCCCTGTGTGTGGACTGTTGTAGACTTAAGACACAGCCTCCAGAGATGATCTTAATGGTACATACACGCTCAACTAGATAAACTAGAAATTTGATGTTCCTGTAGGAGAACATGTGTGGCTCTCTTTCGCCCCAAACCAGGGAGATTGTAAACATAATTTGAATTTTTTGGCATCTGCAGCACATTAAGAAAATGAACTAACCAATAGAAAAGTTTTAAAAATTGGGAAGAAGATGGAAGATGTGTAGGACAGTGGTTTGAGCTTTCCTTTTCCTTCCAGCAGGTGAAAGGGGATGTTAACCCAGAATTTTGCAACACAAAGTTTCTGCTTTCGCAATGGAGAGAGATTTTAGCCAGCTCAGCACATACAGGGTTAACACAGATACATTGATTGGATCACAAGCATGGTTGTCTCTGTATGCTAATACATTCCTGTACTGGATTCATATTATTAACTTGATTGGGGAATTCCTGGAAACCTGACTTTGCTTGATGGGAAGATGGAGGGAGCAGGGATTGCCACAGCTTTCAGTGAGGAAATGACTGGTGGCTTCCCCAGGGGAGCAAAAGGCAAACAGCAGTGACCCGGCACTCTGAGGAAAAGTGCTCTCCAAGCAGACCCGTAGAAGTTGTAAATAAAAGACAATACGTATTAAATGCACAAGAAATCTCTCCCTTCTGTGAAAACACCCAAACAAACTCGTGATATTTTATAATCCGGTAAACTTAGTTTTGAAGACGAACATGCTGAACGAAGGTTGAACTCTACATTTGTTGATACTCCCAGTCAGTGCATGCAGCTTTTGGGAGGCTGATGTGTTCAGTGGTTGAAATGAACCTGAATGAATGTTGCTTGTTGCTACTAGTTTAGCAAGGTTCCTCTGTCAAGTTCATGCTGGGTTTTTTTTAATTTTCTTTGGTTGAGTAAAAATTAGGGAGGAAGGATGGATGCTTTCTGTTAACTTATGTGATTGTAGTTTCATTTCTGGTAGCTGAACTCTCTGAGGGATCTGGGTAAGGCACACCACACACAGGATATACAGGTATAATGCTGACTGTTTTAAGATGAACTGCATTACCATTTTCTGAGCTGGACTTTGAGAGACATCCAGCCATACTCGTGGATACTCTTTGATTTTTGTCTACATTCACTTTACTAATGACAGAATGCAATTTTTGGATTTTCACCCTCATATCTGGCTTTATTGTAGTCACACTCACATACATCCACAAGAGGCTGAAGGGAAATTTGGGTGAAATCAGTATTTATGTTGAAAATGTGATTGGTGGTTTTTGTATATAGGCTCAGTGAAAGAAAACAATCAGGGTCATAAACACAATCCTGCTCCATTTCCTCCTGTGATTTTTGGAGCACATCATGTCACGACATCTCTCTCTACTGTCTTCAATAAGAGAACAAAAAAAATCCCATAGTCTAGCCAAACTATGTTTGAAGGTTAAATTTTAAAGAACTGCAAGAGTTAACTTTAAAGAAGCAGATCAGATCACATATGTAGTGCATTAAAAAGATCACCCTCAGGAATCTGCAAGTTCATACTGCTGACCTTAAGGAGACTTACAGCTTCATTGGGCCATATTGCACTGCTAGGCTGAATTTTAAAACTTCCTTTTCATTGTCCATATCTTAGAATTCAAAACCTCACCTCAGAGAAGGCAGTGCACCAGAAGTGCCAACAGCCTTACACAGAGAAAACAAAAGAGTGAGGAGGGCAGTTTCCTACTTACCAGGTCTTCCTCTGTTCTCAGAGCATCTGGTGATAGAGCAAAGTACAAGTGTTTGGCCTGGCATCTTTTTTAATGAAAGGTTGGTATGAGTTTGCAGTAGAGCTGTTTAAAATTGTGAGAGTTTCAGTGGTAAAGTCAGCCCAAAAGGAAAATCAAATATTAATCTGTTTAAATTAATTGGTCTTTTATTTTCCTTTTTCTTGATGAATACTGAAACAATAAGGTGTGAAATTAAAATTAATGGAAATAAAAAGTACAATATTTCAAACCATATGTTTCCAAAAATGCCATTATAAAGTACTACATACATGGGAGTCTTACCAAATCTGTCCTGAAGCAAGTGTGACTCACTAGTTTTTTTAAATCTTCAGTGTTTCACTGAAAAGTATTAGCACCTCCTTATGTGAAGTTAGAGAGATGTTCTTAATCGGTCACATTTTCCAGTTCCTTTTCTTACTAATGCTAAAGAAGCAGCTCACAAGAATTTGCAATGTAACCAGAAATAAGAAACTTAAAAGTAGCTGCCTAGAAGTATTTGGGTTATTAGAGAGGGATGTGTCTGATTTAAGTACTGAAATCAGTTTGAACTATAGTGGGTTACATCTCACTGTGTGCCTCTAACCCTGGGAAGAAATGAAAAGCTTAAATTGCTCCTGTTCAGTGTTATCATGTAAGGTTTCACAGGGTAAAAGGCAAACCAGAAGTATTTCTAACTCGTATTTAAATTACATTAACACCTTTTTGTATAGCTTGAGTGAAAGGTCATGCTAGACAAGCAGCATCTTCACTGTTTGTAAATGTCTAATTTGCTGCTTTTGAATTGCTGTGAACTTCACTTACTTAGTCCTGCTGAATGAATCCAGTGTTGCAAATACTTCTGACAAGCGAATATTTGCTTAGCGAGAATCCATTGTTCGTAATGGATTGAGAGGGACATGCAGTGTGAATACATTTTTATTGCCGTGCCATCTCTCTGCTGTTGTTTCAGTGAGATGAAAGTAGCGTTGTGATAACAGCCCCGGGTTTCTTAGTGCTCTGTGTGGCATTTCCCATCTTGCTGGTAGGTGTTAGTGAAAAAGTGCTTATCGTAGGCATTTTCTTGTGTTATAAAATATATTAAAAATGTATATTTTATAAGAGCTTGGGCAGCAAGAGGTAGGAGTACAAACACACTTAAATAAAACCTGAGAAACTGCACAGGCTTGGCTGAAAACATCCTGGTGCTCTCCAAATGCATTTTGCTTTTTTTTTCTTTTTGCTTTTTTTTTTCTTTTTTTTTTGATTCAAGATAGTGTGATTCCTGGGCACCTCTGTGTGTGCAATCTGAGCTCCCCTCTCCCAGGGCTGCACAGCTAACAGATGGCAGTCGCACCTCGTAGCGCCGCTCACAACAGAGCCCCGGTGCTGCTTCTGCGGTGCTCTGCTCTGCTCTGCTGTAGTGGCAGCAGGAGAAGCGACACAGCAAAGCATCGCTCCGCAAAGGAGGTGGTTTTACTGGGCTAAACTTACTGGGTGGAATTCATTTCCACATGTAACTTTGATCGCAGCACTTTGGTTCCAAAGAGCTTGAAAGCTGAATCCAGTAAACAGCATAAGCTGAGCCTTTGGTTGTATTTTTGGTCGTTTGTTTGCATCGGAACTTGATTTGTGATTTTGAAGTTTGGGCGAATATCTGTGCTTTTTGTTTTGTGAGCTGACACCTCTCGCATGAAAATTCTCACTCATACTTAAATCTCAGCTTGTTATGGCATCATGTGCAATTATTAGCCTTAGACCAGGGGCTCCATAAGCAGAGAGGTATTTAAAAAAAATAAAGGAAAAAACTGAAATAATGGATTTCCCCTGGCATAATGAGTTGTATCTGTTTCTGTTCCAGCTTTCATGAAATTTCATCCATAATCTGGGAAATATGTTTGGTGATTAGTGAAAGCACTCTCCTTCTGTTGAACGGTTTTCAAAACCACTGAAATGTTTCTGGGTCTTGATAGATATTTTTAGATCATACAGGACTTTGAAATGCAATTAAATCAATTTTTTCTTGAATTAATATAATAAATAGGATCCCTTAATTCAGATCTATGTGGGAGATTCAGCTCTGGATATAGCCTAAAAAAATGAATCGTGCTATCTTGGATTTTTGAGAGAATAACAGTTAAAGGGCAGTCAGGCTATGAAGGTTTCCTTCAGCAAACAGTGTGATTATGTCTAGAAAACATTACATAGCCCTAGCAGAAATTTCCCTGGCCTTTGTTTACATCCCTGGAAGGCATCTGAAGTTGCTCGATGGATCCAAGCAAGCGCTGAGTGTGTGCCAGGCAGGGAGAGGAGGGCAGAGTGACAGCTGTACATCCAAGAGCGCATTGGACCCAAGTCTGATCTTGAAATGGGGTTTCTTTACATTCACTTTCAGTACAGCCTTTGGCCCACTGTTTGTCATTTGACCATGGGGCCATACACTCTCTAAACATGAGTGATTGGGGCTAAAAGAAAAGTTGCTTTTTAAATGTATTTACAGTATCAGTTTGTTCTTTTGACAACAGTGGCTGCTATACATCACTTTTGAAATAAAAAAACCCGTGCTGGAAACATCAGTACCCATAAAACATTTAGAAAGAAGTTAATCTATCAAAATTAAGTGTAAATAATTTAAAAATCCAGCTCTGATATTTCAGCTGTGTAAATATATTGGATCTGCAACACACTAGTGAACATGTCATTTTCAAGCACAGCTTTGATGATAAAAAATGTAAATGAAGATATTTGAAGTACAAACCGGCACAAGCAAGAGGAATATTTTACTTATAAAGCTAACAATCACACAAACAACTGGTAAAATAAATGGGAGACGATTATCAGAAAAGGCAAGCAAAACTCCCAGGTTTGCCAGCAATTTCATACCTGGCTTGATCAAATATTTGGATTTCTAAACACATATCGGAGAGGAAGGGAAGTTCATTCCTTGCAAAGTGAAATAAACTCTAGGATTTGAGTCTGAGTAGCCTGATTGAGGCATCAGATCAAATGTTTAAGGATGAAAACAGTGGTAGGGATAAGTCCAGCCACTGTCTTTTTTTTGGCCAGTAGTTCTCGAAGTGCTGTGTGCAAGGCACAGATCTTATTTTGGCACTTGACCATCTGCAGCTGCTTCACTGTGGCCCCTAGTGAGTTAGTGTCCATGAAGTCCATCTTAATGAAGTAGAGGAAAGGGTCTTCAGGAATATAAAAGATTTACCCTGCTTAGCATGGAGCTGTGTGCAATGTGAAATAGAGAGCAAGTGGTGCATGTGCTGATATTTGAAAAGATCAGTGGTTTAAACAGCCCTGTTGAAGAGGCTGTGAACTGTGCTTGGAGCTGGCTTGGAGTGCTGAGCACTGCAGAGTGCAGTCAGCTCGACACCTCTTGTTCCTGTAATAAAAATGCTAAGGCCTTTTTACGTATTTATTGCTGCTTCCTTTGAGCTTTGGGTTTACTGGTATGCAGAAGCAAAAAAAATCCAAGCATATGTTCTGTTGCTCAATCAACCTTTTCTCAATGCACACTCAGTTATCTCAGTGAGTCATTACGGCATAATTACAATTGGAGTGCAATACACTGTTTGTAGAAAAGTATCTATTTTTAGCAGAAGAAACACTACAGTCCCTGAAAGGAGGAGAAAGAAAGAAAAAAGAAAGAAAATCTGTAACCAGCAAATCAACGCTATTGTTAAGTGATAGTACGAGACACCCCGTAGGTTTACACTGCTTGCAGTCAGCCACATAAAAACCACTCTGAAAAGAATGCCTACCAGGGGTTAAATTCATATGCCTGCGCTGCAGCCTATTTCTGTCAACACTCAGCTCAGGAAATAAACATTTATGCTTTCTGAAATGAAAGTGTATTTTTGAAGACTAGCCGTCAGATATTTTTTGCCCTTCACACTTTCAAATGCTTAGCCTTTTTTGTAAGTTGACTGCAAAGTGCATCAGTTTGCTAGGCAAAAAGAAAAAAAAAATCTTGACAAGTGCCCATGGCATCATTGTCAAGCACACGAGTGTCTAGCAGAAGATGGCAGGAGGGTTGGCACAAAACATGCTTCCTTCAAGCTTCTTACCTCAGGGGTACCTGACTCTTGAGAAGCCTTTCAATCCTTCCAAATGACGTTACTGCAAAGTGTCATCTGGTTTATTTGGAGTGCGCTGTATCGCAGATAAACATGCTATTTAACTGCAGGTCAAGGTACAGAGTCCCTCTGCGAGCAAATGCCTCAGATACATTAAATGGCATTGACTTGGGGAGGAAGATGGAGAGAGATCAAAGTTGTCACCAATATGGTACATGCTAAGGGGGAAAAAGGTACATAGCGTTGTATTTTAAAAAGCTATTACACAGTTCTACATTTAAAGCAGTGACCTGCAAGACTTAAGGACCCACAGGAAGCACAACATCCAAAACCATACCATTGTGCAGCATCTCGTGGTGCTTTGGAAAGAGCTTAGAGGTGTGACTGGAGAGGCTACCACTGGTTCAGAAAGCTAGAAGTGCATCTTGTCTGATTTGGAGACTTTTAAAAAAATAGTTGCAATTCAATATAGAAAATTTCCACTTGTCAGAGAATGTGGTTGATATGAGGGGTTCACGTGGCAAAATCTCACAGACTCAAGAGTTTGGCATGGAATAAGTTTAACCTCCTCTAAACAATTAAAAATAAATCTTCATATATAATACAAAAATATATGCCTGTATAATCTGTTATTTTAACTGTGACTTGTTGAACACATATTAAAAGGGCATTGCTGTGAAACAAGAGGCATGGTGGATGCTTTCACATTTTCTGAAAAATCAAAACAGAAACAGATTAATTACAAGTTGATGCAGCTTTACATTCCCACGAGGGATGCCTTTAAAAGTTAAAACATGCTTTCACTGAACAGGCTTTCAAGGGAAAGTTACTTCGATCAGGAAGAAAATAGTGATGTTGATTTTGATTTATTGTTGAACAGTGGAACAGCATGGTTTGTATTTGCTGTTTTTCTATAATGTAAAAAATTTCTTTTGATTTTTTATGTGTCGTATAAAAACAACCGGTATATTTACTGCTCCAGAATGCAGATTTTTCAAGAGTGCAGTACAATAAATTATAGGCAACATTCCATTTTTCCCCCTCACAGGGCAAACGTAATTTTCTTTGACTGTGGCACACAATAAATGTTACTGAAACATAGTATTATTTATTAAAAAAAAAACAGTGCCAAAAAACCTGTACTAAAATAGATAAGCAAATAAAAAAAGGAAGTTGGGGAGTTTTCAGGAGAAAACACTAATACAGAGAGAAATTGCAGGTTAAACTTTTTTAATCAAAACTGATTTTATTGCTTTTTGCTTAATTAAACCCCGCAGAAGTGTGTGAAACATTGTTATACCTGAAAAATTGTTAATTTGTAAATCACAGGGACAAAAGGGCTCCACTGCAACTTTAAAGTTTCTATGCACGTAAATGTCAATAGAGTGCCTTCTCCATCATCAGCACTAAATTCACATTGATGCCTCTTTTCTTCTCTGTATTGATCCTTCCATGAGAACGTAGATTTGTATCTGTTAATTAATGCGTCCTGAAACAGCGTTTGTATTAATCAGGCAGATAAGAAAAATTGGATGCCTGCACCCTCATGACAACCGTAAAAGTGCTGGCCCTGATAAAATCGTGGATGGACCTCAATAAAAAAGTTCCTCCTTCCACTCAATAAACTAATCATCCTGCTTTTAATTATTCGGCAGAAAGATGTGTGGAGATTGGAGAATGTGTAAATCTATTTACTAACAGCAGTGTCTGGGAGGGAGAATGGGGCTGTCACAGGACGGTGCTGCAGGCTACATTCTCTGTCCATCTGCTACTGCAGAAAAACTGGTTCTTGAAAGACGGGAAGGAACAGAAATGTTGAAGCTAATTGAAATCATGAATTCCTCCCTGTAACCTTTTAAATGATTATTTCTTCTCCATTTCCCTCTTATTTATTTTAATCACAGATGTGTTATTTTCCATTGTCACATCTTCAAGGGTTTCTTGTTGTTGTTGGCTCAGTTTTTGTTGGTTTTTTTTTTGAAAGCAGAGCTACAGTTCTATCACAAGACTCAAAAGACAGTAAGAGAAAATGAAAACAAATAAGGAGGGGAGAAAAATGAGAGAGAGAGAGCACACAGCCAGTTTTATGTTTCATTTTTTATGGATGCCTGGTGGTTTGGATGTGGGCTTTTCTTTTTTATTGTATTAGTTTTGCTGCTTAGTGCTTATACAGAAAATCTTGTTTGGTGTAGATGCCTTGCAGATTTGCTAGTTTATGATATATTCTTGCTTGACTGTAACTCCTGACTTTCAAAACAGAAAAATGCATTTAAGTGTAATTGAACGCCAAAAAGAATGTTCTTACAGCGGGAACCCTGTCAAAGGACATGTAAGCAGCTCCATAAACAACTAAATGAAAGCCTCAGACATGTCTTAAGACCCTTTAAGAAAAGCTTGACTAATCCCCTTTGATGATTTTATTAAGTACTTGTGGTTGATGGTGCCAACTGGCAAACTGCTGCATTTCACCAACAGGCCAGGAAAATCACTTCCTCTCCCATATTGTTTTTTAGCTCCTAATGTGATTGGGATATTAGCAGTTTGATATAATAAATTAATAGGTACTGTCAACAAGAGTCTGAAAAGGTAAGACAGTAAAGATGTTTGCCTTCAGTGATCCTATTAGGAAAGACAGCAGGGAGAGGGGGAAAAAAAAAGCAAAAGTTAAATTCATTAAGAGGAATTTATTAAAATTTTGGTTGCCCTCAGAAAAAGGATGGTGTCACTGCTATTCAGTTGGCACTTCAGTATGCCACTCTGTTATTTCAACAAGTGTAGTAGAAGCAGAAGCCATTACTGAAATGATCAGTGTCCTTTCTGAGAAAGGTGGGTGTTCCTTCTCTTTCCCCTGAGGTTAAAGTTCAAAGAGAATTTTTCTCTTTTTCATCGTCACCTTAATTCTATTAAAACATCAAATCTTCCCTTTTAAAGAAGTTTTAGTTTCTTCTCTCCTAAATTATCCTTTTTGGTTTATGGTAGTGATGAACAGTCAGCAGATCCCTGTTTCAAAGCATCAGATTTTTAGAACTAAGTACAAGTATTTCAGAACAAAGACATGATCCAAATCACAGGCTGTCACTGCAGCACTCCCCAAATTAATACGATTCTTACAAGAAGACCCTGCAAATGCCAGCTTATTTAAAACTTCGCTTTTGTTTACAAAACATTTGACTTTATATGGATGCACTTTCTTGTAGTAGGATGAGGAGGAGAAGCACAAAAGCAGAAGGGAGAATGGTAGAATTACATTCATGTTTTATCACAATGTATATAAAAAGAAATAAAAAAAGAGAAGCAGATTTCTGATAAATCCAAATGTGTTTAATATTTTTCCTGTTGTGTTTTTTTTTCCCTGTTCAGGATTCTCCACTTTATCTCTCGCTGACCAGATGAGCCTTCTGCAGAGTGCTTGGATGGAGATTTTGATTCTCGGTGTTGTATACCGGTCACTTTCTTTTGAGGATGAGCTCGTATATGCTGAAGATTATATTATGGATGAAGACCAGTCCAAATTGGCAGGCCTTCTTGACCTTAACAATGCCATACTGCAGCTGGTAAAGAAATACAAGAGCATGAAGCTGGAGAAAGAAGAGTTTGTCACCCTCAAAGCTATAGCACTTGCTAATTCAGGTTGGCAGAGTGGCATGACGGTTGCTACATTTTTAATGTGTCATTTTTTTCCCCCTACCTTCCATAATACTTTCTGCATGCTTGTTTTAAACATGGCTTTAGAATAAGAAATTGCTAATCACATTTTAGCTGAAAGGCAACAAACAGTTCAAACTAAGAACAACTGTCTGTTTCAAAGTAATTGGGGAATATGTTCCTAAGGAAATGGAGAACATTCCACTATGATTTGGAGAGTATTTTTCAGGCAAAGATCCCTTCAAATGAGTATAGATGTTGTTCTCCTAAAACCATTCCATAATCCAGACAAATCTAATCATTGCAATTAAAAGGAAAGAAAGGATGCTGAAAAATAGGCTATATATTTTCTCTTTAAAGGCAGCTACTGATTTATTTGATAGAGTGAATTCAGGATATGGGAGGAGGGAGGAAATCCTAATTAAATCTCACAAGGACCCCACCTTAACTTATATATCCTCTGCATTTATGAGGGTGCTTCTGCAAAAATTATTACCTGTGCAGCAAGTGTTAAAAATCTCAGAAAAAAATTTTTTTCCACATTTGAATTTAAAAGTGCTGAAGCAGTGAATACTGTCAGATAAGTAAAAATCGTTTGTGCTTTGTTGTTTTTCCTTTTGTGTCTCCTTAATGCTTTATTGTGGTCTTAAGTCCCTTTTAGCATTTGCATAAAGTTCACGATAGATCCCTCTTTAATGACGTGCCGATCATTAGATACCTGTGTGTCAATAACATGCTCTGATGCTATGTTCCATTGACAGTCACACCGTGCCCCTCCATCTGCTTTTGTTTTGACCCTATCTTTGAACTTTATCTTGGTTGCTGGCCAGTAGTTTTCCCTTTAATTACAAGAAGGAAACTGTCAATAAAATCTGTTAAATGGGATGCAATGAGTGGCTTGAATGGGCGGACGGCTATTTGTTCAAATTCTGCAGCATTCAAGGTATTGACAGTTTGTTTTCTGGGGCCATATGTGACGATCAATCTCAGGCTGGGCTCAGCCGCGCTGAAAAATGAAAAACCAGATTGCTTTTGCTTACTTGTGGATGACGACTTGTGATTTGGCGCGGTCCTAGTGAGATGAGACCTTCTGCCCAAATTGCCCCCCTGAGAGCCAGGGCGCGTGACTGTTTTTAGAAATAATTTTTTAATTGATTTTGTAATTAACAGTTCATCTACAATATTGATGCGTGAATCCTCAGATTGATAGGAGGGAAATTGTTTCCAACAATGAAGTTGTACTTTCCTATTTATCTTTGTAATGTGATTTAGCACTCTGCATTTTTAATTGGAAATATAATTCAAAACCATGCAAAGCCAAAATGCTTGTTAGTTTCTCTGTAAAATATTCTCCACCCCACTAACTCTGCCCTTAGATTTAGAATATTATCTTATTTTCAAAATTAACAAAATGCTGAAATGCCTCTAAAGATCAAAATTATTCCTAATCGAAGATTTATTTCTAATGTTTGGCCATTGCAAATAGACACTTGAGGATGCTCTGCAGCTACAGGAAGGTCTTTTTCTCAAAACTGGTCATGCTTAATGATCAGAGCAAGAAAGTTGTCTGGAATTAAAGAGCCTGAAGGGTGAAGGGGTTTTGTATTTATTTTTGTTTTGTAATTCAAAGACTAAATTAGAAATATTTCCGTAGTTTACTTGGCAAAAAGAATAAGGGCTAGAATATAGGGATGTTATAGTGAATACTATTCACACCTTTTTTTCCCCCGCAAAAAAAGATATGCAGTGTTTAAGTAATAATAAAAAATAACTGCTGCCAAAAAAAAAGTTTAGTCACACATTGTGCATAGAGTGTATCAAAATCATCTGTAGCTTCATTAACTTCACTGGAAATTACAACCAGGATAATGTCAGAGATAAAGACAGTTCAGCATACTAAAATTCAGGGCACACTGAAGTGAAAACATTCCTTCCCTCATCTTAAAGAACTAAAATTGCTGTCTTAAAATGAAACTGTTGCAAGGAGAAGTTCCAAAGCAGCCCAGCTGTTCTACTTCTCTTTCAACAGTGTTTTGACTGCTGGCATTCAACATTTCGGCTTCAGGTTATACATGCAGCAGGTACCAAACTTTTGTCAGCTGTAGCTACACTAACCTGTAGGTTTAAAATAGCACCTGCAGAATTACAGCCCATCAGTGGATATCAGACCATTAGTGTTTCATTTTGCAAATACTGCTGAAATTAAAATAAAATTGAATTAATTTTTATGTCCTTTTTTTTTAATAGACAAAGCCAGAATAGCTTGTTTTCATATAACTAGGAACTTGATTAATGTAAATGCAGCTATATTAAAAAAATTAAATGCCATCATAAAATGAATCAGTGGCAATTCACATTTAGTATATTTTATTGCTACTTCTGCTTTCTTCCACTGTTTATTTTTCTGGTTTAAAATATGTAAGCCTTTCTATAGCTGTAGGGAGTATAATAAGAAATCTCGGGCGTTTCAGACATTTTTGCCATATCTGCACTGTCTGGAAAGATTCCCAGGTTGACTCTACTGAAAACAGTAGACAAAGATGGTTTTATACCTCTGCGTCTGTGTTTGTGATTTATGATACAGTGTCATAGTACTTTCCCTGCTGGTGTTTGGGAGCAGGGAAAAGAAATTGTAGATTGTCTTCATATTGATTGTATTTTGTTTGAATAAATAGCGCAAGCTTTGTTTTGGCCAACAAATCTCAGTAGCATAAGCATTAAAACACCCCAACTGCTAACTTTTCTTTAGGCCTACAGAGCCTAATTGTGCTGTACTGGATGGGAGATAATCCTTCCATTTGGTCCCTAAAAGGTGGGGAGGAGTAGCCGTTTTTCAGGGATATTCTCTGACAGCCACTATGAAATGTTCCCTTCGCAGGGTTGGCAATGCCACACCACTCTATAAATTTCCAGAAATGCAAGATGTGGCAACCTTGTAGACTGTCACTGATTTCAAATGAAGTGCAAATAGACTTTGAAAAGCTTAAATACATATGTAAGAGCACAATACTGAAATGTGTAGACGTTTCAGTCCTGCCTACGTTGAGATCCATACAGGCATGATTTCAACAGTTATATTTAATATATACAAATGGAATTTATCAGGTTAGTTTTAAGCATCTGCATTGATTCAATAGTAATTAATACAGCCTTTATGCTTGAACTCCAGAGAAGTCACTCTTTCTTTGGCACTGTCCTTGTATCCTGAGTTCCTTCCTTCTTCCCTACCTTCTGTACACACAAGCCAGGCAGTACCTTGAAGCTGCAGGATGCCACTGCCCCGCATTCCGCCTCACACCGCCCAAATGAACAAGCTGGCACCAATGAGCACTTTGTTTACCCACGCAGAAAATCAACTTTGAATGGATTCCAAAACATGCATGTACCAATTACTTCCTCGTGTGTAAGGGAAGGAGAAACGTTTACAAAATACGGTTGAAGTGTACAGAAGTTCATGCACGTGCACATGAACGCTCCGACACAGAAAAGATGACCTGCTCATCTCTTTTGTTTTAAGAAATGTTTCCACGTGTCAATTAGGTAATATTAAACAGGGAGTTGCAGGTGAGCAGTGTTTTGAAGCTGCCTGATCAGTTAAGGACTAAATTGGGCCCTCAGTCCAAATGTTGCAGAAGACCTTAGGAGTCACAAATGAGACAGAGTTTTAAGAGAAGCTCAGTTCTCATCTGAGACCTAGCATAAGGAACTGGAGTATCAAAATTAGCACATTTGAAAGTCTGATATGTGTGCATCTTCTTAATAGGCTGCTGGCATCTTGAAAAATCTGACCCAAATGTGGATGCTGGGCACTTAAAAGTATAACCCTATGCACTGTTAAAAATTGAATCTTAAACACTAATATTAGCTGTCTAGCCTGGACCACAAGAAGGAGAAAAGAACTTCTGCTTATCATCACAATTTCTGGTCTTTGATATTAACTCTCCTTAAAAAACAATCATCACCCTTTCAGTACTGAAGGAGTGAGAACCAAGAAGTATCTTGTGCATTTTAGCAAAATGAAGTGCATATCAGTATTGATGCCAGCAAAGTTATACTGTCATCCTGGTCTCTTACAAGTTTTTAGCTTTCCAGACACAGTGTATTCAGAGCACTAGACTATCATCATTAAATGATATTATCATAATAGAAATTAATTGGTAGAGCCCAATAAATCACTTACTCCACATGACATCATCTTTATTATGTATATGTCACAACATACTGTATTTAATTTCTAATAATACCATTTTTTTCATTTTGTTTTATTTAGTCATCTTTTTAGTGTTAGAATTCACGATTAAGACGTCTATCTTGACTGGGCAGATATATATTTATATATATGTAGGAGCGTGTTACAAGAGTTTATTTTGCCAAATATAAATAAGAAGGTCTTAATTCTTTGATGTAGTTTTGTATGTAGAGTGGTACAGCATAGCAACAGATTTTTGGAAAAGGAAGTTGATTTTGCTTGAGCACAATTTCTCCCTCATATTCCATTTTAATGTAATCAAAACGGATGGCACCCACAATTCTTAGGGAAAGTAAATAGGTCTGCTACCATTTGCTTAATGTTAGCATAAAGAAATGGCAGCACATTTAATCAACGGTTAATTAACAGTTAATAATTTTTTTTTGGTAGCTGGTCTAGTAACTGAATAACTTTGAGATATTCTTCATGTAGTTACGAAGTAAGTAGACATTATTTCCCTGTTAGTAGTCTGAGACTCACAAAGGACAAGAAGCGAGGTCAAACCAGTGGCCCTCAGGGGTAATTACTTACATCTTGGTATATCTTGGTAGTGCATAAAAAGGATTTTGAACCCTTCAATCAATGTTTTCTTTTAGTTGGTATCTCACTCTCCAGCTCTATCATTGCAATTCACTTTTTCCAGACTTGTAGTAGTTTTATTCAGTAGGTACTCAAACCATTTCATAGTATGCAATTTGTTCTGCATTGAAGATATATTCCTTTATTTACTGCCCTCGTACCTGTCTTAGTGGAAAGTAAACCGTTTCAGGAATTAAATACTCGTTTAATATGTTTTGACTTACCCTATGCCAGTGGGTTTAGTTTGCCACTAAGCCAGTTAGTCCCTGAAATAAATAGGTGCGTTCTGTGAAGCAATTTCTTTTCTTCCTATGTCTTTGTTTCCTACTGTGTTCTAAAAACTGTTTTGAGGCTTCAGTCTCTGTATCTTTTCTAAAAAGTAGGCCAAATCAGGGCAATCCAGACTAAGTCTCCATTCACTAAAATCAATCATACAAGCCTTTGTTTTGGTTTTTTGGTTTCCACTGCCTATAATTCCTGTGGACAAGGAATTCTTAATTTATTCCTCTTTGATTTTCAACATACATTACAATAGAAGTGTCTGTTTCCAGTAGAATACTCCAGATAACAGATCGTCTTTGCCATACTCTTTTGCAAGGGAAAATCCTCTGTTTGCCTCTGTGCTTGTCTCTTAACCTAACTATGCAGACCCCAGCAGTAGTTCTGTTCAGGAAAAACAGGCAAATAGGTAGTCCAAATGAAGTATATTTGTTTATCATAGACAGGGAAGACCAAAGTGTATCTGGGGCAATTTCAGTTCTAGACTGGAAAAGGATGGGAATTTTTGTGGGGTGAGGGAACCAAGAACCTAGCTTGATTTCCAGTTGACAATTTCCATGGGTTGCTTCTATATTAAGCAATATGCTTTTCAAAATGTCACTGTGTTTCTCACAAAAATTGTAGAGAAACACCATGTGGACAAGCATTTTGTGTCCATGTGAAAATCTGGCATAGGAGGAAGGAGTTCTGTAATTCTGAGAGCAGTTCACCCATTAACAAACATTGCAGTGGATTTTGCAGGGTCTTTTGATTGGCAGTACAGGCTAGATAAAACATTCCTTTTACTTGATACATAATCCAGATTAGGATTTTGTTGTCCTTACTTGAAGCAAAAACTATTTTGCCTCTGTTCTTACTCTTCATCCCATCCAGTTCTTCCAGGACCCTACAACTTTCTGAACGGATTTATCCGGTTTGAGTTTGTGAACTGCTCAGCTACACAGAATGACAAACATCACAGCAATTGCTGTCTTTCAAGTGCTTGTTGGTATCTACCTCTCCAGTGTGGTTTAGCAGCATCCTCATGAGTCTATTCACTGCTGCATGCTCCCTGCTGCTTGATTCACTGTAATAATTTCTTCCTTCACGCTGTCTGAATTTTCTGACATGAAGAAGCACTTCATTTGAGACCACTAGTCTTCTACCACTTCTTAGTGATTTTATGTAAAAAATACATGTACACCAGCCTTTAACTTTTCCTCAGAGCAGTGTTTTGAGAGACCTTCTTGCCCTCAGTTCAAGTGCTTTCAGTTTTTAGCTAGTTGTTGCCCTTTGTGATGTGTCCTAAGTGATTCCTGGGTGGCTGGGTGTTTGTTTGCTGCATTTGAGATGAAGCTTGAATTTTAAATGAGGTAGATTGTAATCTGAATTTCTGTCTGGACCTTGCGGTGTTTTTCTTGGATGAGAACTCCAGTTTTCTCCTATTTCTGTGCCATGATACGATCCATCAGCTGATCAGAAGACATACAATTCTATTTTCCCATCCTGTGATGGTGAAAGAAAGCATTTGGAAGGATAGAATGAGATTCTCCAAGCAGAGCTCAGTGAGTTGATGTCCTCATTCGTTGCTCTCACTCTCTCACATTGCAGCTTTGGGATCAGGATCAACTTTTCCCCTTGCTAGACTGAAATCCCATGTTCTCAGCAGCACCTTGTAGCAACAATTCTTGTGTTCGTCTGTTGTGAGCTCAGTTTCACCAGCACAGGATTGTGTTTTTGCAGGGCATTTACCATCAAATTCTTCTTTGTTTCAAATGACACTTTGAAATTACCCTGTTTAATTCAATTCTTTATATGGGCACTGATTTTTAACTGCATTACATCCAGTTATAGGTTTCCTCTGTATATTACCTGTGTAGGACATAATCATAAATTATCCAGACTGTCTGCAAAGCCTCTTAAAACCCCCAAACCAACCCATAAACAAAAGAAAAGGGTTTTTCATGGTATAGGAAGAACATTCCAGCTCTTTGTACCTCACTTATAATTCAGCTTCATATTATCTGTGAAATTATTTCTTTATTTCTGGATTGTCACACAGATTGTCTGTTTCCTGCAATTATAGTGGTGCTTGATGACATCACTGAGGATTGGATTTATCCCAATAAATAAGCAATATTTAGCAGTAAGTTAGCCTGCTCTGAATTCACTTCTGCATCTGCCAGTCTGTAGTTACTGAATAGATTTCTCTCTTTTATTTTTTCTCCTCTTTTCCCCTTGGCTAGTTCAGCATTTTCAACCATTTTCCTTATTTTCAAAGGCTTACGCCTGAGGGATTAAGATCTACATTCGTTTAATATTGGGAATAAAGTGGAAGTTCCAGACTGCAAGGCTAAAACTTGACGAAGGATCTTTGTAGAGATTAATATTTTCCTGAGCAATCTGCAAGCTGAATCATGGTCTAATTAAATAGCCCAGATTTATTGAGTTTGCATTTAAACATTGGCAGACCCTAGAATGGGTAAAGCCGAAATGAGTTTGAATCTTTGCTGTAAATGGGGAGTTAAATTATCATAGTAATTTGATTACATAATTTTTAAATCTTTCAAGCTAAATGGCCATTTTAAAAGAACAGTTTGAAGTCTTAATCACTGTTGGAAGGGCCCCTCTCTCTGCTGTTTTTTCTTACCCCATTTGCTGTGATCAAATCTGTTCCCCAAGGCACAGCTTCCTGACCTGCTCCATGAACCACAGTTTGGCAGCAGAGTGCTTGCATTAGGGCAGCAGAGAGCTGGTTGGTCACATTTTTCCCACCTACTAAATTGAGTTTGAAGACGACAACAAGTACATTAAATGCTTTCCTACTATTACTTTTCCATATAAGTAATTACTCTGTTTACTGGAGGGGTGGTACACAATCACCCTGCAAGGAGAGGGTAAGATACCTTCATTTTGGATGTTGTCCATGCAGTGGAGGAGTTTGAGAGCATTCAGTGTAGTAGTGTGTTAAAAAGCAGGTTTTGATCCACCTTTGATTCTTGCTTTTTCTGGGTGGTCTCCTCTCTTCTCTCTTCTCTCTNGGCAGGCCAAGTGCCTCTCCAAACTGCAGAGTTAAACATCTTAGACAAGTTTCACCTCTTTGTGAAAAATACATTAGTCTAGACTCCATACATCATCTATTTTCAAACTCAGACATGGGCACAGTTGCAAATACTTATTCTGGGAAGAATCAGACCAGTTTTGTAAAGGTTTAAAAAGTAAACCTTTGTAGTCACATTCTCCAGCAAGACCTGTTTCTTGATGCAGTATGGTGTAAAAACAAAAAGTCACGAGAGCAGCCTGTCTTTGACTCACCAAGGATTTGTTGCAGATAAAATGCTCTGTTTGGTTGCCCAAAAAATGTGGCCCTGGTACTGTGGGTCTGGGGAGAGGAGGAAAAGATGTGTAATTTCTACACACACAGTACATGTTTTATTGAAAAATTATTTGCAGTATCAGATCGGTGTTCTGTAGTGCTGCAGGGAATAGCCAAGGACTTGCTAAAGAGTTAAGGAGTAAAGATGACAATTGGAGTTTGCATTCCAGTTTAAGCCCAGTGGCTGGACAGTATGCTTAAGACATCAGTCACATTTTTGTATGTGGGTGTTAGCATGTCTGTATAGATTACATAATTTTGTAGAACACAGAATTCAGGGGATTTCTCTTATAGACACAGAATTATTAAATAGAATTACCATACTAGAAAACTGTCAGAAGTGTATGGATTTGGGGAATCATCTCACCTTAACTGAGAACTAAGTTTTGCTAAAGGTTATACTTGCCTGTCATCTTTTTAAATATGTTGTAGTCTTCTATATCCCTAAGAGAGATATTTCTGCATCTCTGCTTTCAGCACAGTGCACCTTGATGTGCAGTATCACATCCCTGCAGCGTGTGTCTTAGTTGCATGCTTCTTAGAGCATGTATTCACTAAGACTCAGAATTATTAAACATGTAAAATTCCCATAGGACTCCATTATGTGTAATTAACAGATAAACTGTCATCAGAATCAATAAAACGTGCTAAGTGATCCAAACTTGTATATAATTAAGTGTCTGTTTTAGAGCAGGAACTGTAACTTTTATTTTTTTTTCTTTTCAATTTGCACATTTGTTTTGACAATAGAAGCTGGAACGTTTTTGTTAACCTGTTAGTTACTGGTCTGTGTTTCAGTTTACGTGGTTGTGTTTGCAAGGAGAGCAGTATTTGCTATCTGGCCTAATTATCTGAGGAAATAGTTGCACGTCAGCTTTTAGGAACTGAATCTTAGATGTCTCAGTTCTCTGAATATAATTCAGATATTTGAAGCATATGCAGAATTTCATGTTTAATCATCAACAGGGTGAAACATGAGATTCGGTCACATACTGATCCAGAGCATCAGACTGCTGAATGCAGGTCTTGGAAATGGTGATTGAAGTGAGTTCTTCAGCATTCAGCTCCTTGGTTATTATTCTGTCTGGAAACAGGAGCTTTATTCCAAACCCAAAAATTAAGATGCAAAGCAGTGTTGTACTTACTAGAGTTTTCAAGAATAACCTTTAATTGTGCCATGTCCCAGTTTCACCCTAAGCAAAGCTTGCACAGTGTAGCCTGTCCCTGAGACTCGTGCCTCCTTACAGCAGTTCTATTTTCGTGTGATATTTTATGGGTTCTGTAAACTTGTTGACCATCCAAATTTTGGTAGCTGTTTGGTGGCCGCTTTCACCTACAACTGGTCTTCCTTACTTGCATTCACCTCACTTGGGACCACATATGGGCTTTTTTTGGTTGTATGACTACGTAAAAGTCAGAGAATTAGGGCTGCTCATCCTAAGTCATCTCATCATGGTCCAGTAACTGCATGTTCTCAGGGACATCTTCCCTTTCTGTATCTATCCAGTTGAGGGGTTTACAGTTATTTTAGTTAGATCTTTTCTTTTTATTTCACACTTCCATTGCTTTAATCTTTCCAGGTCATGTAGCAGTTTAGTTTAGTTCCTGGTGTGTGTTGTGTCTAGGCTTGTCACTCAATACTTACACCACCAAAGCATCTCACCTGGAAAGGTACAGGGCAAGGTATTTGCTTTGAGTGTTTTATAAAAAATGCAAAACCCCGACACTAACAAGATAAACCACCGTCTGAGTGGGTGGGAGAGAAGGATTACACCTTGTAGGAGATGTTAGCTTCACAGAACAAAAGCTGTTCAGGAACATGCTAAATGTTGCCTGTCTGTCTGAATATGCCTGAGAAAAAAAAAATTGCTAAACTTAGCAGGAAATCCCACACTTCCCTAGCATTGGTGCAGTGGTCCTAATCCCACAACAGCATCTCTGAGCAGCGAGTAACAACCATGGCTTCCAACTCGGCAGCCTTGAAACCTGACACAGAGTTTTACCGAGCTTTTCCACAGCAGGGCAGTCATCCTTGCTTCCCTGACAGAACACAGCCCTCCATTCATGTGGCCCTCTGGTGCTGTCATTTCTTCAAAGCAGTAACCGTGAAGATGGTCTGCAGAGCACTGAGGGTGACTGTTTCACTTGTTTGAGAAGGATGAGGAGAAGAATTACTTACCCGAGAGTTAATTGTGCGTTTGTAGTTCCATGGCATTTCCATATACTTTGCTGAAGGTCAATATAGAAATTAGTGGGTAATTATCTTCCTTCTTTGTGAAAGGGGATGGACAGAACCAGTGAAAGTGTCATGCAGCCATAGCGTTATCAAACTCCTGGCGCACCAAACTGAAACCTCCTGTTGCTCTTTTGTTTTGCAGACTCAATGCACATAGAGGATGTTGAGGCAGTGCAGAAACTTCAGGATGTCTTACATGAGGCTCTGCAGGATTATGAGGCTGGGCAGCACATGGAAGACCCACGTCGTGCAGGCAAGATGTTGATGACTCTCCCGCTTCTGAGGCAAACCTCCACCAAGGCTGTGCAGCATTTCTACAACATCAAACTGGAAGGCAAAGTCCCCATGCACAAACTTTTTTTGGAAATGCTGGAGGCCAAGGTCTGACTAAAGCATCATGGGCTTCCCCATCATGCACGTTTTAAAAAAAAATAAAAAAATTAAAGGGAAAATAAACAGGATAATAATGGCAAAGAAACTTAGTGTTTAATTAAGGAAAAAATGACTGCACTGATATTTAGCAGCAAGACTGTGAAGCAGCTTTCAACTTTTTCTTCTGTGTCTTTCTGATGCAGTTTTTTCTTTTCCTTTTCCTTTTCTCTCTTTTTCTTTCTGTTCTTTCCTTTCCTTTTTCCTTTTCTCTTTTTTCCTTTGCTGCTGAACTTTTTAAAAGAGGTCTCTAATTGAAGAGAGATGGAAGCCAGGCCTGCCAAAGGATGGAAATCCATAATATGGATGCCAGTGAACTTATTATGAACCATAATGTCCCCAATGACAAAGGAATCAAAGAGAGAACCACCGTACCTAGCAGTACAGTACAACACGATGAACTGACTGAATGCAGTATTAGATTTCATAGGAGCAGTCTCTAATTAGACGACTAAGCGACGATGCATCGGCTGCTTCTTATCATTGCATTTTCCATCTAGATCAGTTACAGCCATTTGATTCCTTAATTGTTTTTTCAAGTCTTCCAGATATTTCTTAGGTTAGCTACAATGTAACTTTTTCAGGGAATAGTTTAAGCTTTATTCATTCATGCAATACTAAAGAGAAAGGAATACTGCATTTTTGTGCTGGCTTGAACAATGATGAACAATAATGAAGGACAAATGAATCCTGAAGGAAGATTTTTTAAATGTTTTGTTTCTTCTTACTAACGGAGATTTTTTTGTACCAGCTTTACCAGTTTTCAGCCATTTATTAATGTGGGAATTTATCTTACTAAAGCAATAGTCGAAGGGAAGGTGCATATTATCACGGATGCAATTTATGTTGTGTGCCAGTCTGGTCCAAAACATCCAGTTTCTTAACATGAGCTCCAGTTTATAACTAAATGTTCACTGACTCAAAGGATTAGATTACACCTGCAGTATATCCGAGTAGGCTAACATAGAAATACTCCATGTCAAATACGGACCCGTAACGGTGTTAGGAGACAGCGACTGTACAGAGGTGTGGTCGCCACGTGATTTCTAACTGCTTCAGTTGCAAACGAATGAGATGCTGCCTGTTTGCAAAATTATAACCTCACATGCAGAAAAACCCTATGAACCAATAGTAGCTTAGAGGCAATGAGGCAAATGCCGCCGTTCGCAAAATTAAGAAATCAGAGCAGTAGACTTCTGACCAAATTGAAGAATTTAACACTTCTATACCTTATTTATTGATTTAGATTTTATTTTGTAAATGGCGATCCTTTAACAAGTAGCTAAACCAGTATACGTGCTTTTCAACCAGTATTGTCACAGCATGAAAGTCAGTCAGTTTCAAGACTGTTACGAGGTGTAATCTAATGTATAAACCGATTAGATGCCCCCAGAAAACTACAGTCGCTAAATAACCAATAAACAATAACCTCCATCAAATGCTATACCAATGTACCAGTGTTAGTAGCTGCTCCCTGTACTATGTGAACATCCTTATTCTATGTACACAGATGTAATTAAAATTGTAATCCTAACAAACAAAAGAAATGTAGTTCAGCTTTTCAATGTTTCATGTTTGCTGTGCTTTTCTGAATTTTTATGTTGCATTCAAAGACTGTTGTCTTGTTCTTCTTGTGGTGTTTGGATTCTTGTGGTGTGTGCTTATAGACACAGGGTAGAATTAGAGACAATATTGGATGTACAATTCCTCAGGAGATTACAGTAGTATATTCTATTCCTTACTGGTAATAAAGTTCTTCCTAGTAATAATTAAGAGATCGAAACTCCAAACAAATACTCGTTATGAACAGATACACACTGAAATCATAATATTTTCAAAACAAGGGATAATTTCTGTAACAGTTTATTATAGAATACCAATGTATAGCTTAGAAATAAAACTTTGAATATTTCAAGATTATAGATAAGTCTAATTTTTAAATGCTGTAAATATAGCTTTTATTCAATCATCTCTCAGATGTTGTTATTAACTCGCTCTGTGTTGTTGCAAAACTTTTTTGGTGCGGACAAGTTTCCAAAACTATTGCTACGTTGTGTGCTTTAAACAAAATAACAATGGGCCAATGCTCCGTTGGCCTCGTGCTAGGAAAAAAAAACTGTGTATCTATCATTAGCTATATGGGACTATATTGTAGATTGTGTTTTCTCAGTAGAGAAGTGACTGTAGTGTGATTCTAGGTAAATCATCATTAGCAATTCATTCAGATGGTCAATAACTTGAAATTTATAGCTGTGATAGGAGTTCAGAAATTGGCACATCCCTTTTGAAAAATGTCAAAAAAAAAAACCAACTCCTGGGAAAAAGGTGCTGATTCTATAAGATTATTTATATATGTAAGAGTGCAAAAAAAAAGTTTATTTTCCAGAAAGTTTGTGCAGGGTTTAAGTTGCTACTGTTCAAGTACACTATATATATATATAAATATATAATATAAATATTGTTTTTGCTGTATCACATTAAAGAACTTGGGCTTCAGGGTCAAAAGCCAATCAACTAGAAGTATACAAAAACACACAAAAAATGGAGATGTGTTAAAGGCACACGGTGCAAACTTTAGTTTTCATTTTCCGTAATTTTTTGGAGCTGCAAAAGAACAAGTGTCTCGAGACTGTAAAACCATTACCTGAAACTTAGCTAAAAAAACTGCACGGGCTTTATAATGTTGTTCATCTTAAACCTTGCTGGAGAAGAGTTCTTTCAAGACCACTTACTTAATGTGAAGTGTTGGGAAAATTTCAAAGGGTGTATGTTTTAGCCATAACAATTTAATTTCTATTTTTGCTTCATTTTTTAATTTTTTCTTATTTAAAGCAATATGATTGTGTAACTCCCCGAAGTTACACATTTGTTTCAATCAGATCAGATTGTTGTATTTATTCCACTATTTTGCATTTAAATGATAACATAAAAAGATATAAAAAATTAAAACTGCTATTTTTCTTATAGAAGAGAAAATGGGTGTTGGTGATTGTATTTTAATTATTTAAGCGTCTCTGTTTACCTGCCTAGGAAAACATTTTACGGCAGTCTTATCGTGCAAAGATCGCAAAAGGACAAAAAAAATTAAACTGCTTATAATAATCCAGGAGTTGCATAATAGCCAGTAGTTAAAAACTGAAACAAAACTACAAATGAAAACAAACATGTCTATAGCTGTAGATGGGCTTCACATCTGTATAGCAATCAACTGTATATTTTTGTGATGTGTATCATACTGTGTGCTCCAACCAATGTCCATTTGTGTAAATGTATTTATTTTATATTGTATATATTGTTAAATGCAAAAAGGAGATATGATTCTGTAACTCCAATCAGTTCAGATGTGTAACTCAAATTATTATGCCTTTCAGGATGATGGTAGAGCAATATTAAACAAGCTTCCACTTTTGATTGCTTTTATTTTATTTTTTGTGTTGTGGGGTTTTTTTGGTTTTATTTTCTTTTTTGGAGGAGGAAACAGAGCAGTTAGCATTACCTTTTGTTACTTCCATTCAAAACAAAGCCAGTGTTAACACTTCTCCCTTAAAGTACAATATGAGTGTAAATAAAATGCTATATAAAGCCTTGTCAGAATGAATTCCAGTGTAGTACAAGACAGTTTGCATACACTTAAATATGCAAAATGTCTCATAGCACATTAGAATTCAGGCTGGCAGGCCTTTATATAGCACTTATTTAATCTTAAAGCATCTTCACATCAACCTGCATTACTCAAAATCATTGCCTCTCTGTCAATGTCATAAAAGAAAACTTTCCCACTATTTTAAGATCGCGTTAATATCGTACAGAAGTACTTTTTTTGCTTTCTCCATCAACAACCGAGTCTATCATTCATTTCCAACTGCAGGAGAGTCCCATCATGTGTTCTGAGTAAAAACAGTAATAAAGAAATAAATAAATAAACCCCTCTATTATTTGATCCAGCGTTACTGAATGGACATAGGTAGCCACCAGAGCAATAATGCAGGTCGGTGTTAATGAAGAGCACCGATAGTTGTCAGGATCCAAGCGCGTTAAAGAGTGCGGTGGCAAACTGGCCATAAATGGTCTCTCAGCCTGTTCCCTCCGAGAGGCTGCAGCCCCCCTCGCTCGGGGCCAGCCCCTCGTTCCTGTGGACCCTTCTGGAACCATCACAGAAGTGCTAATGTGTGCTTTTCTTGCTTTTTAGCCTATCTTGATAGTATTTTGTCGTTGTGTTTGCTAAGGTATTTCTCACCTTCACTGCTGGGCATTCTCTGGAGGTTCTGGCTGATGGCACAGAGGCTGCTGAACGCACCGTGCGGTGATGCTCAGGGACGGGAATTGTGTCCGCCAAGGTACTGGGGCAGCACCGTGGGCTGTTCGTGCTTCGCAGTCTCTAAGTAGCAACATGCCTTGGAATGGGAGGGCACCCCTTCCCTGCTACCAGTATTGTCTGGGTTTTGGTGCTGCCACTGCTGCACACACAGGCATACATACATACACATACATATACACATGCTCAGAGCTGGTTTTTGCCTCTGTTCCAGTGTTCTGATTTTTAATTATTGCAAAGTAGCTCTTCAACAGAAAACGCAATACTGCACCTTAAAAGTGGAATAAAACATGTTGAAATTTTTCCCACGCAAAGGGGAAAAGAAATGTAAACAGTGGCACTCCTAGTTCTCCTTAACATGTGATTGACTCTAATGGTTGGCTAAAGCTTTCCCATACAATTAAAAAAATCATAATTTCTGTACCATTTTTCCTCAGAGGATGATGAAGCACCATCCAATGAGAAACTGAGCATCGCAGAAACAAAAATGCAGGGAACACTCAGATGAAGCCACTTCTAGGGATGCATCTCTGCAGAGCTGTTCTGGTTTTTTTCTTTTTTCTGTCTTCACTCTATGCTGTCTCTGCAGTAAAGCCAGGACAGGCACAGAAATCCATTGAAAACGTTTCAATAGGCAGTAATGTTTCAGTGGGAATCTGTGGGGAATTTGGCTAGGAGCACAAACCTCTCTAAACTGCGAAAATAATTACTAAGTCCTTAAAGAAAACAGAAAAAGGGCTTGGGGCACTGGCATTTGTAGTTTGACCAACTCAACCTGCTATAGCTCTCAACTGCTACTTCCTGAACCTGTGGCTACTGCAACACCACTTGGCTAAAATACGGAAACGACAAACAGAGGGAACCTTCCCATTAGGGTTATGGCTTAGCCCAACAAAATCAGGTTTTGAGTGACATGATTTACATCGCACTTCTCCCCCTGCCCTCCCATTAAAGAAGCCATCCTAGCCCAGGAGCATGGCTTTGCCTCTGGGGATGCTTGTTTAACAGGCTCCTAAGCCCTGCCACTGTGCCAGCCTGGCCGTGGAGTGCTCCGCTCCCCCACGCTGTGACGCTGGCACCCGTGCCCGCTCCCACACTGGCCAATGCCGTCAGCAGCGATGCAGAAGGAAAACACGCTGCTCACTGAGCTGGTTCCTAAATGGCATGGGATTTATGACAGACTCCGAGTTTTCTCTGGAGCTTCACATTCAAGTAATGGCCTAACTTGGTGCCATTTGGGCTCTTTGGTTGGTTGGTGGGTTTTTTGACCTGAGTTTGCAGTGTGAGAAGGTCTGGCAAACACCAGCAAAAAGTGGTCTGGTGTGGTCCCTCCAGCCGATCCTTTCTCAGTGAAAGAAATGGCACAGAAATCATGTGCCAGTCAGTGCTATTGCACATGCAGTTGTGTGTGCTTCCTAATACACAATGCTAATGCTACAGAAAGACTAACAGAGGTTAAATATGGGTTAAAAAAACAACACCAAAACTAAAATGAAGTATTAGGAAAGATAACAGAATGAAAATACTGTCCTTAGACAAGCCCTCATGTGGACATTTTTATGTGTCCTGCAGCATTGCCCATACCCTACTGGGAAAAAAAAACCACACGAGATTTTTTTATGTATGGGTTTTGCAGCAGAAAATTCCTCTTTTTTGTTAACATTAACTGCCCTAGATCTTCCACTAAACTCAGGAATGGGACAGTTTCCATCTGTTTTCTACATCTTTTTCTATAGTCTTTGTTAATTTTCCTTAACAGCTTTCTTTACTTGCACCTTCCCTTTACTTTCCATTTCATGTCTCTTGTGTGATGTAGGTCTCTGATTTCACATGGCACTTTGCTAATTACTATATCCTTCGTTATACATCCTGCCTGCCATAAGCTGCCTCACAAGGCGTGCGTCTCTTCCCTTCTGATGAAATGCTGATTTGGTGTGTCTATAGGTTGCCTTTAATATACAGATCACAATCATCCTCCTTATGTTTGCTATTAAAGAAGGGGGAAAACCCCTAGTAACTATGGAAAAGAATATGGATGCATTTATTTGCTTTTAACATTTTTATTCCAAAGTGTTTGCACTGCCGCATCCCGGCCATGCTAATTGTCAGTGTTTCGTTAAGATTAAGGGCTGCTTACTCCAATGTTCAGGTCCCCAAGCCTGGCTCCTTACAATCTCTGTTAATATAAAGAAGCAAGTGGCGGTAGATTGATTACACACAGGCTCTTATTATTAAGCAGAACAGAAAAGAAAGGAATTTCAAAATATAATCCTCCATTCCCAGGAGTATTTGTCTTGTTCTCCATGAAGTTAAAGGTCTGAAATAATGTGCCCATCAGGAGCTCAATGTTGCATGTCCATGCCAGTTGGTCCAAGGGCTTGTTATGATGGTAATGACCTGCTGAAACGTGAGCTTTGATGGCAACAATACAATTGCTACCAGCTCACCCGCTGGGAGAAATATTTTATTATTGTCAAATGCCCTCCACAGAGATTTGTTTTGCCTGTTCCTGTTTAAATTAAATTCAGAGCAGAACTGCATTATTATTTCTCTAGAGTATATTTGAAATAAACAACTAGTCTCCAAATTTAGGATTCCTGGTTAGTTGAAATTTTCTTATTAGCAGAAAAATTACAATAGGTGACAACATAGCTGCGGGAATATTATTGTGGCAGCCATACAAGAGATTTACACACTGAGAGCATGGCCTAAAAGCACAACTCCCTTCTACTTTACAAATGCCAGCCAAATTAATAATTAACTGTGCCATAAATTGTCCAGCCTTCAAGAATGATGTCAATTCTCTTCTGTGTCACACTGGAGGAATTTTGTCATAAGACTAAGTGGTGTTCTTTAAAAAAGAGCATTACTTATATGTAGAAAGTGGCCCAGGAAAACAGCCCTTGCCACTCCATATTACAGCAGCTCAGCAAACAAGTGACAGCAGGACTTCAGAGTCATTTACTGCTGCTTTCTCAAGGCAAAACTATCTCCTTACCCCTGTGAAACAGAGCAAATTTTGTTCCACATTAAATGGGCCAGATTATCTCTTCCACAAGCTAAAGAGACAACACTAAATCCCAGCTCATGTAATTTCCTTCAAAATTGTTCTGCTCAGGCTGGGTGTTCCCAGGAGCGCCACCAGCAGAATTATCCAGCAATTCAGCTGTACTTAAATTGGCAGATGTTGGAGATTTAAGACAGTCCCGGAGCCTTAGCACAAATCCTCTACTCCTGTGCTGCCTTGTGGCCTCTCCTGGCTCTCCAGCCAATGCCACTGTGGCTGCTGAGCAGCTGATCCCGTGGCCCAACAAGCTGCGGGGCCGTGTCACGATCTCCTTGCTCAGTGCAGTACCCAGAGCCAGGAGGGCAGCAGCAGCGGTGCTGTGGGTTTGCAGCTCTCTCTGGTTATAAACAGGCCCTAGCCCTGCATTTCTCATTGATGGGGCCTGGACATGCACTTGTTGTTTGCCTTCTCCCTGTCTCCTGAGTGCTCATACCAGTGAAAAGGTGCTCCATCTCAACAATGGGTGATTTTTGCGCCGTGCTTTGCTGAGAGATGCTGTTCCCAGAGGGGCACTTGAGCAGTGCAACACAGGCATCTGAGCACGGCCAGGGTGATACCTGTAGGATAACAGTGTGAGGGCATTATCTGCCCCAAGTCAAGACGTAGACATCTGTTAGAGGAGCTGCCACACACCTGAAGAGGGAGGAACACTTACAGCGGAGGGAGGACTGCTGGGTACACTTCCCCTGCAGTGACTCTCCCTTTCAGCTGCCCTTCCCAGCTCCTTGCACAAGCTGGGGCCAGCCACACCAGCCATGGGCTACCCTGCAGAGAACACGGACTGCTGCATCCAGAACTGTGAGCTGATATGGCAGAGGATTGTGGGGGGTGACAGTGAGTGCATCCCTTAAGGAAAGCAGGTTACAGTTCTCCCTTAAAGAGAGCAGAGCTACCTGGAGTGTGTGTGGTGTCTTGTAGCCAATTAGAGGCTTTGATGTATGTAAGGTGAATTGGTTAACCAATAGCGTTGTGGCATGTTGGATGTGAGAGAGTATAAAGTGTGTGGATCTTACTGCGTGAGGATTAGATGATCTAACAGGAACTTCTAGGAAGTACTTCTACTACTGCTATGAGCTATGAGGAATTGTCTGTTAACTATCTTGAATAAAGTCTTGTAAGCCTTCTGATCAAGCCTTCTGATGTCTGCTGTGCCTGAGCTCTTCTGACTGTCATCCACGGTGCCCCTCAGCTCGGGACTAAGGGGCCACCCCTATACTTGGTGACCCCTACACTTGGTGACCCCTATAGAGGATGGCTGGGTTTTACAGACATTTGCCCATCCTGGGTGCAAGGGGAACGTGCTGTACTAGCCCTCAACAGGCTTGTCAGAAAGAGAGTTAGAGGGTAAATGGCAAGTGAAAGAGGTTAAAAGAAAAAATATTTTTAAATCACAAGTGCTTTATGAATCGCACTCCTAACACTCTCCAGTTCAATCTACCATGCTCTATCTAATTTCACAGCTTCATTGGGAATAGCCACAAGGTGAAGGACTGGCAGCAAGAGGAAGTCAATAAGGGCAGAATTCTCATACCAGGCTGCGAAGGAGTCACAGAAGTGCCAGTGTTACTTGCCAGAGGTTAAGTTGGGGTCTACAGGGCTCTTGGGTGGTACTGAATGGAAAAACTCCATATCATCCTCAGTAGTTTCCTTTTTCACCTGATTTAAATTTAAAAAAAAAGTACCTGGGTCTGAATCCCAGCAAGCATCTCTATATTCTGACAGTGTTTCAGTCTTCCCCAGGGTCTGCAAGCCTCCCACCCCCTGGACTCACTAAGTACACAGGTCTCTCTCCTTAACCAAAGCTGAACCTTCACTGAATATTCTGTCCTTTCCTATGTGACAAAAACACCTTGATGAATCAGGTCTATAGCCCATCAAAACTGAGCTGTACAGCTTAGTCTCAGACATGGAATAACCTACTCTAGCAGAGGCTGAATCCCAGGTCGTGCCCATGGTTTCCACCTCAGTTAACTCCCAGCAGGTTGTTCCCACTCTGCTGTGAAACCTCAGTGTAATTGTACAGCCACTTTCTGTGATCACAAAAAAGGTGATAAGTAAAAATTCCCCCCCACAAAACCTTTTCACTCCTTCTTCCCCTCCAGGTTACTTATTCTCCTCCTCTCTGCAGGACCAGCACCATGTTACCAATGTTGGCCCAAAAGATTTAAGGTGGGGTGGAGGTGGGGAATGATATTTTCCTTCCACAAAGTGTGCTTTCCTTACCTTGCTGCCCAGCACAGCTCACTGCTATTTCTACGTGGAAGAAGCAGCAGCATAAAGTTTATTTGGGCTGGCCCTGGGGATGCTGTGGAACAGAGGTTACCCATGTATTAAAGATTCATGTGAGTCATCTTTACAGGACACTGCAGATGCTCAAGTTCAGGCTTGGGGCTGGGCTGTACTATCCAGAGCAGCCTCTCTAGACATGCAGAAAGTAGTCCCATTTGCCATTAAAGACAAAGGCAGGGGTCTGGTACAACCTGGTTCTTGTATTATGGAAAAACCTAAAAGGTGCATTACAAAATTTTCCCTCTCCTAACTGGGAAAAAAAGAAAGAAAAAAAAAACAAAAAAACCCAAATGAAAAAAAAACCAAACAAAACACAAAACAGAATCAACCAAGACTGTAATATAGTCTCAGCAGACACAGGATTCTATGCTTCCTGTCTGGTTACCCACACAGTCTCCCTGTGGCTTCCCTGCTTTCTCTGAAAGGGCTCTTTCCCCAAAAGAGTGACACTCTCCCATCTCCCCATGCTGTACTGTTGTGTTTTAAAGACACTTTTGGTTCTTCCCCTTTCCCTGGTGACTGGCTCAGGGTCAGCCTTGTCCAGCAGCCATGTGCTGCTCCTGATGACTGAGATCAGCCATATTCAGGAGCATCCTGGGTGGATTCCTTTTCTCTGCTCAAGGTACCCTAAAAGCCTTGTCATGATCCTTGTAAAACAATGGTTTCTGCTGGGTTTAAATCTACAGAGTACAACGTGAATAGATTCCAGCAGCACCAGCGACCTGGTCATCAGTGTTTACTGATGAGTAGCAACGGGAGGAAGGAATACAAACATAATAACAAGTTTCTCTCTTGCTCTGGTTTATGCAAATTTGGGCATCCATTTACTGGCTCTTTTCCAGCCCTAGGGTGGAGATATGCTCCCATGTCCCACTAAGACTGTGAGAAATAATGAATAAGCCCATGTATGCAGTTTGAGAGTGTTATTCCACAGTGTTCCACTCCTTACAGATGAATAAAATAAACTATGGTGGCAGGGAACAGGTCATTTCTTGAGGCAAGTTTCAGATGTTGCAAGGCAACGAGAGATGCAGACAACCACAGTGCTGTACTGGTTTTGCTTTGCATCTCAGCTTAGAGTGAAAAATTAACAAGTTCTTCAATTTTTTTCCATGACTCTTTGTCCTCTCCCATTATTATATCTTATCCTCTGACTACAGCAACAACAAAAAAGTTGTCTTTGATATATTTGAGATTGTGGTATGTTGATGGATTTTGGGCAAATTGTTAAGATGGGCCTTGATAATGCTGTAAGATGTAAACGTGCCTATACTTGCAATATATGAGGTTTTACATAGTTCCTACATTGATTTCCTTGCTCCTTTGTCACCTCAACAGAGACCCACTCACAAGGTGACCATGACAAAAGTGTACAATGGAGAGGGGGATCCCTTCCCCCTCCTTCCCTTCCTCCTTTACATTGACCAAATGTCTTTCTAAATGACTTGCTGAGCCAGGCTATTCTTACATCTTACATATAAATGGACTCTGTCTTACAACCAGAAGATTCAGGGGAAAAAAATTTCAGCTCCCAATGTGAAAAGATTAAGGTCAGTCACTTTACACTACAAAACCTTTTCACAAGAGCAACATAACAAAAGGGTCCATAAGCCTATCCACAACATAGTTTATAGCTCCAAGAAAAACAAGAGAGTCTATGACATCCTTTTAGGAATGTACCACTTCTTTATGGACTTACAACTGAAAGAGCTGAGGATAGGAAAGTGATATTAAATAGAGGAAAAAGGTAATTTGTCTCCCTACTTCCATTTACTTAAGGATATTGTTTTTTTCATGGGGAGAACATAGCATACTTGAGCACGAGAGAGTCATAGAAAACATATCACATTTTGGATCATTTTGGGTCACACTGCAGCAAACACAGTGGTACCTGGGAACCAAATCTGAGCCTTTATTCCTCTGTTTCCTCCATCAGTGTCTAAAAGCAGGCAACAGAAGCTACGTGACTCAGTACCTGTGCAGCACAACACGCGCCTTGGACTGATGCAGTTTAGAAATGCCATTCATGAAGTCAAATGCTCTTAACAGATGTTCCAGCTTAAAGATAAATTAATTTTATTTGGCACTGTGGCCCAGCCAAATTGCACTTCTTTCAGTAGACTTCATTTTGGCAATGAGTATCAGAAAGGACTTACCTAATGCATAAAAAAACCTATTTAAATTTATAGACCATGCCAGCAACAATGGGGATCTGGAGCAGAGTTTGGTTAATATAAATAAACTAATGGTGGCCAGAAGGGGTAGCATACAGCAGTCATCAAGCATGCCCATAGATTTGGAAGAATTTGAAGATGGGAAGGTCATGTCCATGTTAGATGAGGGAGGCAAAATCTGCAGAAAAGAAAAGAGACCTATATATGGAAGAAAATACAGCTGTGGTGGGGTAAAGAGCTAAATATGGACAGAAGACAGAAAGAATATATGTACAAATGGAGTATGCCACAGGAAAGAGGACAAAAGCTTTGGGTTTTTGTTATGATCATAACAGCCTACAAGTCTTGGAGTCAATACAGTTAGTAGTAGTAGTACTGCTACTAGTATTAAGTCAGTGCAGAATAATAATTCAGTGAACAAGGCTAACAAGGTATCAGGCAGATACTGGGATAAAGAGGCATCTTAACAAAAGATCAGAGCATTGTTCTTTGATTTTGTGATAGAAATCAAAGGGTGATCTGAGCTGGGCTCCCCTCTGGCACTGATGGGCTGTTTGGGTCTGTGTACACCTGTGACCAACAGGAGGCTTCCAGGTGCTTGAGCCTAGTTTGCTCTCACCTGTTGTGAGTTTAAGTGATGCTCTGAGACAAAGAATCCTGAGGAAAACAGCAGGTCCTAATTCCTCTGTATTTAGGGCAGAAAGAGACAAACTACTCTCCCTGGTTTGAGTCAGATGTGTTTTAGTGCTTGGGTACAAGATCTAGTCAGGTGAAACGGCATTTTCTCTGACCTGCCAGGCACTGCCAAGGCAAAATGCTACTTAAAATAGGTCAGCTTGGTGATTTAACTACAATTAAAAGCCTTGGCATGCTGAAACATGTGGACTGTCACTGCTTGGACTGAGTGGGTGATGAAACACTTCGTCAGCATTTTCAGTGGAAGTACTTCTGATCTGAAGGCTTTAAAAGCTCCAGTACTGCATGGAAGGTAAGCTATAATCAAGAAAAAAATGGGGGGTGGGTGGATGGGGACAAATAACCATGAGAGAATCCTGATCAGGTCACTAGGTACCAAGTGCTTTGGCAGCTGACATTCAACTATGTGAAGGCAAGTTCAGTGTCCATGTTCCACATTCTATATAGGCAGCTGGTTTTGGCAGCTAATTACATCTCCTTAGGGACTGGTGTTAATATATATTTGTAGGACACAGTATTAGAAAGCAGAAGGCCTCAACTTGTTGGAAATCAATTTTAACATCCCTATGGCTCTGGTAGCCTAAGTGTCAATACACTATATACAAGTCTTACAGAGGCCTCTCTTTTGCAATTAAGACCCCTGATTTACTGCAGGCTTGACACTCAGATGGAAAGACCAAGGGAGGTGTTTTATTTTCAGGGAAAAAAAGGAAGAACCAGCAATACTATTCATAAAACTACTCTTAAGCATAACTGCTTATTTCTCTCATCTTACAAATTATTACCACATTGTAAGTATATATTTATTCCTGAAAGATTGTCTTTTGCCAGGGAGAATATTTTTGCCCATATGGATTTTCTCTGCATTTTACACTTGCAGTGTTACTGCAAGGAAAAGCCTCTTGGCTGCTCTTCTGAACCTCAGCCCTCAAACTGAAGGGGTGAATCTGTGTACTGGGACGAGGCAGGTATCTTGAGATAGACACAGAAAACTTAATAATAAAGAAATTATCTCTATAGCTTTCTCCTACAAAAAGTTCCCTCCTATTTGCCAAGAATATGGGAAGAATAAAATTGCTGTGCTTTTTCCAATGGAGTAAAATTTGTCTTGGATTGGTGTCCTACACACAAATGAGTAGTGTGTAATACCTTGGCTTCTCTTAAACCCTGAGCAAGGATAAACTCCTACACCTAGTGATAACCAGAAAACAATCTACTTCATGTTATGTGAAGGAAGAGCAGGACACTTTGAGCTCACTCTTGGGAGCCCAAGGTCTTCCACTGAGGAGAGAGATCTGTGTGAGTGAGGGCAACATACTCTGAGCAGCCCTGAGATATCGAGGGTAGATGTTCCTGGTCCTACCAGTCTTTTGTGTCCTTTGTGTGGAGGGGAATTCTGGCTAGGGAAGGGTGAGCTGCTGGGGAGTGGAAAAAATAATTAATTGTTTTGAGTAATTTAAGCTGGGCAGAGCTGGTGTTGCTAGAGCCCAAAATACCAGTATTTTGGGAAAGAAGCACAGTGGAGTGAAGGGGGGAAGAAGAGAAGACAGTATCTCCAAGGAGCGGAGGAAGGCTGTGTGTGTTTATGGATAGTGCAAGGGGCTCCAGCCACCACAGGAGACAAAACAAGCAGCATTTAATCTGAAAACTATTGAATAGGAACTTGAATAGGGACTGTGGTGAGAATTAAGGCACTGAGATGGGATGGCCCTTCAGCAGCTTCTGGCTTGGCTGCAACCCAAGAGAGGGGAGGAAGAGAAACCCTTTTGGGGGCAAGGTAGTTTTGTCAGGTGGGAATTTTGCCACTGTTGAGGATTGTTTTGTGGGAATATTGTTTCACTTTAGATCTTCTAGGCATCATGTTCACTCTCCTTTAGCCTCCAGCTTTCTCTGGAGGCTGCAGCATGCGTATTCACTCTTTCTTTTTTTTCTTTTTTTTCTTTTTTTTTAAAATTTCTTCTAAAAGGATCTGCACTAGCTCCTTTATGGAACACAGGATTTTCTTAACAAGAACATATGCAATTTTAACACTGGCTAAATGAGGAAAAATCTTGTGGAAAACATCTTCTATTTAGTACACATTTAATATATTTTTATAAATATTTTAAACTGAAGGGATTTTAAAACAGTCTAAGGAAACAAACCAAACTAGGTAGAACTAATCTGCACAGATTAATTTTGTTCTCCAGCCCATGTCTATAGGGTGGCAATCTTGCCATGCTTATTGATTATCAGACAAGACTACTAATCCCCTTAAGGTCATTAAGTGTACTTAATTAAAGAGCAGTTAGCAAGCTTCTCTTTACCAAGTTAATAGTGGCTGTTAAAAGTGATTTGTACATTACCAATATGGTAGCCATTAATCTAAAAGTCAATTTGTCATTTATATTTTTCCAAACAAGTACATTCAATAGGCTGCAAAAGGTGACTAGAAAGCATTCAGCATCTGTTCTTGCTGCTCATGTAAGGAAGAAACTCTGCTTTCCTAAGCCCTAAGGCTTAGGCTGTAGCAATTTCCACCTGCTCTGTTCTATATCTCACTGTCTTGTTCCATCCTGAATTGGCACGAGGAGAAGAGGCTGACAACCTTAGAAATACCCAGTTCGGGCAAGTTTCAAGAAAGGTAGCAACAAGGTGGGAGAAGCTCAAAGTCTTCTCTTATAGAAAGCTTGAAGTTCTTTGGCTTTTTGACTGGCAATTGGCACAGGAAAAGTTTCAGAGAAGCTTCTCATTAAAGAAGAGACAAACACTTCTCTGTGGAGATCAGTGGCAGGACCCGAGGGAATGGCCTGAAGCTGTGTCGGGGAGGTTTAGGTCAGATATAAGGAAAAGGTTCTTCACCCAGAGGGTGGTTGGGCACTGGGACAGGCTCCCCAGGGAAGTGGTTGCAGCACCAAGCCTGACAGAGTTCAAGAAGTGTTTGGACAAAGCTCTGAGGCACATGGTGTGACTCGTGGAGAGGGTCCTGTGCAGGGCTAAGAGCTGGACCTGATGATCCTTGTGGGTCCCTTCCAACTCAGCATATTCTGTTTCTATAAGTCAACGAAGGAGGCTGAGGGTACAGTTAGGATGACTGAATAGATGGGGAAGGGGAATCAGGGATATTGATGATGAGAAGGGAGGGAAAGAGAATGCAGTGCTATAGAAATCTGGATTTCATTGTTCTGTAAATATCAGAATTAATTTTTTCATTACTGCGTGCAAACACAAATACACATAAGTTTCAATATATTTCAAGATTAAATATATAATGAAATACATAACGTTTTCTGTTTCTTATTGCATACATAATTTGTTTGGAGAAATGTATATAGATTGAATCTTCAATATGGATGTTGCTTCAGTAGCAGAAACCTCTTGCTACAATTAAAGCAAAAGTTCTTCAGCAAAACACCATACATCTGTCATTTTATCTCTCCTACAGATTTAAATATGTAATTTAAGACCAAAAGCAAAAATTTCTTGAAAACTGACCTCTCAACTGAGCTCATTTTAGGGAGCAGGGTAGGATGAACATTGCACTGGGGATGATGGCATAGGAGTGATGATCATTTACAAGAGAATAGCTGCTTGTGAGCATACCCATCCCTTCCTCAGGTACCTCTCAAAAGGGCCTAGTGATGCTCTCCTACAGAATTGGAAGCCAATGAGGAAAGCAATTTCTTTCCTCATTTGACCTGCATATGTTGCTTTGCAGAGTGGAAATTTTATTTTAGGGGACTGAAGAAAATCTCAGGATAGATGACTCACCTGTAGAGTATTTCAAACTTGGGAAACTTGCAAGGATAAAATGTCAGTCACAAAAGTACTTTTTTAACCCATATTAAGGCTCATTTATTTGCCTCCAATATTTTATTTTTCTGCTCTCTCTGAGATATATATGTATATAAATCTTTTACAAAGATAGACCCCATGTTGTAACCTTCTTTTCCCATTAAAAAATGGATTCTATACTTGCCAATGGGATAAAATTCTCATTTTGATCTCTAGATGCAAATATATCCATAAGCCAGGATAAAACATTATCTGTCCTAATCATACAGCCAGTGTCATTCTGTGATAACACCTGCATTTGAGAATTTCTTTATATTATATTATTTTTGCTTTACTAATCAAGCCTGTTTAGAAAGTTATCAGGCACCTTGACTTATGGTGAAGGTCTGTCTTTGGCGAAAGTACTGATTTAAGTCTTTTGCCTGCTCCAGTGTGTCAGCAGGGCTTTCTGACATGAAAGATGATGCTGGAAATAAGATCTCATCCTAAAAAAACCAAAACCGCAACAAACCACAAACACACACAACAACAACAAAACACCAAATAAACACCAAATGTGGCAAAAGAATTTTGCTCTGATCAGTACTCCAATTAAATTGAAGGTTTGGCTGCACAAAAAGATAAGAAAACAAATGTTGGAAAGAAAACTAAAGAGGGGAGAAAATTGTAGTAGAAAGGATTTTTTTTGTTTATTTTCTTTTTCTTTTTTTTTTCTTTTTTAGCATTTCTCAGCTACCATTGTTGAGAAAATGTATATAGGACTGTTCAGGCAAGGTGGAACAAATCATGCGAAGCAGTGAAGTGCCCACCTGGGAACAGAAGTTTGTTACCTGCATTTAACACAAGTTTAAGAGCACAATGTAGGTTTCACATTTTTATTAATTCTTTTAGTCAATGATATTAAACAACTTTATAGTAACTACTATTTGTACATTAAAAAAAAAAAAAGAAAGAGAACACTTTTAAGTTATGAGGGTGGTTTTGGTTTTTTTTCTCCAGGTTTTATCAAAAGACAAATTTAGCTGCACAATTAAGGGCCAAACCAGCATCTCTCCTGAAAAATCGTTTGGTTCCCACTAGGGTGCCAAGGAGAGGTTTTTCACGGCAATGGGCAGGGACAGCAACAGACTTGGGGCTCAGCTGGAGCACCTGTGCAGTCATCTTAATTTTGAAAATGTATATACTGGTAAATGACAGACCTCCCTCCCCCAAATACATTTAATCTGGAAATTTCCAAGCAGCTTATCTGCTAACAATCTTTTAATATTCTATTTATTTATTTAATATTGTTGCTTGGGTTGCTCATATAATCAGATAAAGGTCATTAAGCCAAATTTATGATTAAATAGGATAAAACTATTTATTCTCTTTACTCAGCCTATTAATGTTATAGCTTATGCTGACTAGATCTCGATATTTCAAATGAAGTTACTACATTTTTCAAATATCATAATTATATGAAAAAGCTATATTATCTCATTGTGAGGATTACTTTCCACTACCTTATCTGCCATAATGTCTGCACATATTGGCCTTCAGATTTCCTCGTGCTGCTAACTGCAGACATTTCTCTAAGTCTCCATCTGGTATCAGCATTAACCTCCACATAGTTTCATTTTGTTATTTTATTCCTTAAGTCATTGTTAAGGATTTAAGGGACTGTTTGTCACGCCTTGTGTTTTCATGCTGGCTTGCAAACCAAAGCATCAAGTATTTTCTCCTTTAATTGCAGCCAAATTTTTTTGTGATATGAGAATGTCACAGGGTAAAGCAGTTGCCTCATGATTCTGAATACATTAAGGGAAGAATATTCTTTCAAAGCTGTATTCACCAAAATGTAATTGACTTGAGCACCTATCTCAAAGCTATGGACTCTTGCAAGCTTGCTGGTTTGACCTTAAATCATCCTAAGGTACAGTGCACCTCTCTTCTTTCCTTGTAAGCGCTCTGTGGTGTTTGGATGTTTTCAAGGATAAAGTTGCTGTACTTAGGGCTGTTAACTCTTTTGCTAACCTTTTTTTCTCCTTCTAATTGTTTATGACCTTGTTTTCAGAGAGCCCTAATTAGAAGCTCATAATGGCCGCAGCCAGTTTGGTGGGTTTTGTGTAAATGCAGCCTGCAAAAGGGAAGTTGAGTTCCTCAGACAGTTCCTCTTGTCACAGGTAGGTGGCCAGTTAACTCCAGTTTCTAAGACTTCTGACAGAGATGTGAGTCCATCCGCGTGCCGTTGTCTCCTGGAAGAGAAGTGGTGACGTGATCAGCCTAAGGAAAATGACACTGTCCTGGTGTAGCTGCTGGGGCAGATCCTCCTTATGACACACTGGTGACCACATGGCAGCAGAGTAGGTCTGGTGCCAGGAAAAAAAAACATTTAAAAAGCATGCCAGAAAAAGATACATCTTACCCAGAAAATAGTTGGTGGTAGTCTATTTGAAAGATTCCCGAGTAGTTACAAAGCAGAAGCATAAACTATATTTTAAAAAATAATTTACCCACCTTTTATATTCTGAAATTTTCTAATAAGTAAATCTACAATTTTTCGTAAAAAGTAGTGTTAGTTCTCCTCTAAGTTTTCTGCTTTCTTGACTTTTTTTCCTATAGAAATTGGAAAGTTTTCTCCTCATTGCTGACTTCTGTCTTCACTCTCATTCTCCAGGTTTTTGTTTCCTGTTCTCTCAACAGCTGGTCTCAATTTCATCATCCAAAACTTCATTTCTCTAGGCAATCAGGCAAATGAATTGTTTTCATCCATGTTTAAAACAAATTCATTCTAAATTAGTCTGTGCCCCTTCAGCGTTAATTTTCCATGACTATTATAGTCTTTGAGCTTTATAGCATGAACACAAGCAAATATTAATTTTGAAGGCTTAAATTGTTTTGCAGTGAATTTTAAATTGTGGGCTACATCTTCAGCTGTGATTTGAGTCAGTAAGAGTCTCCAAAGGCAAGGGATATGGTTTGTGATACGGAAAGAGCAGCAGCATTGTGTTGTCTGCATGCTAGCTGAAGAGCTGGCCTGAAAGTTACTTCAAATTATGTATATCAACAGCTTGTCTTAAAACAAATTGCTTAAGTTACTCAACTGTGGAACCAAAAATATTAAATGTAGCTAAGTATCACTTCAGTGTAGTCTGAAGTTGACATAAGTGTTCAGTCCTGGGCCCCTCAGTTCAGGAAGGATATCGAGGGGCTGGAGCGGGTCCAGAGAAGAGCAACAAGGCTGGTGAAGGGACTGGAGCACAAGTCCTATGGGGAGAGGCTGAGGGAGCTGGGGGTGTTTAGCCTGCAGAAGAGGAGGCTCAGAGGTGACCTCATCACTGTCTACAACTACCTGAAGGGAAGTTCTAGCCAGGTGGGGGTTGGTCTCTTCTCCCAGGCACTCAGCAATAGGACAAGGGGGCACGGGCTCAAGCTCTGCCAGGGGAAATTGAAGTTGGAGATCAGAAAAAACTTCTTTGCAGAGAGAGTAATCAGGCATTGGAATGGGCTGCCCAGAGAGGGGGTGGATTCACCATCCCTGGAGATTTTTAAATGCAGATTGGCCGTGGCACTGAGTGCCATGATCTAGTAAATGGACTGGAGTTGGACCCAGGGTTGGACTTGATGATCTCGGAGGTCTTTTCCAACCCAATCGATTCTATGATTCTATGATAAATGGCCTGTTTACAAATTTGTTCTGGGATAGTTGTTTGAAAACTATTTAATATTCATTACAGTAGTAAGCACTTAAATGTGACGTGCACTGAGGAATTTTGGAGTTGATTTTGAAAACCTGGGATCTCATACTGCCACAGGGTTTTAGAAACTTTCCTGAATATTAGTAATATATGTCTCTGACATGTGACTATTCATATGAAGAAATCAAGATATGAATCTGGGAGTCAGTCAGGACCAGAAGCAGTGGCTTGGCTCCTCCTCTGAACTATTCTCCAAAAGAACCCAATTTAGGCAGACTAAATCACCCCTCAGAAAAGCCTCTCTATCTGCACTCAGTACAAAAGGCATATAAAGCTATTCATCATGTATTTAAAAGTCTTATAAACTTACTCTACCTGCAATCACTTAGTTGAAGCTTATTTCACAGTACTTAACATTCTCCCCTGATGAATTAGGGTACCGGTAAGTATTATAAATGTGCTTAATATTTGAAGCAAAATGAAAAAGGAAGGTACAAGAGTATTACTTTGGTTTTATGTACGTATTTTGGGAATGTAATACCAGGTGATGGAAATATTTAATTTGTTGTCCACATGATCCAGTTTGATTTGGTGACAACAAAGTTATCATTGCGTGGTGCTTGTATAAAGGTAAATTTGACTCAGTGAGGATATGTCAGGAGGGAGACAATATAAGCATCCAAATAAAGTAGTTCCACCAAGCAGATGTTCTCATCACAGAACTTGTTCCCCTTCTTGGCTTTTTAGAGAGAAGCGAAAGGCTGAAAAAACATGGGCTGAGTTCCTTCCATAGAGATCAGTCCTCCATATCCAGGCTAAAGTATGTTGGCAATGTGTCCATGAATATTTTATTTCTATATTCATCTGCAATACCATAAAGCCCTCAGTATTTCCATGGGCTGGGGTGGGGGGAAATTTCTATAATAAAAAGCCAGTGTTCAGTCTGACAGCTTCAAAAGGAAGGCTTTCAGCATCTTTCAAGTTCCCTGTCACTTGTTATCCAGCTGTTACTGTGGACTAACATTTCAAACAGGTTTCAGATGGTTTCAGTGATGCTCAGTGTTTTATTTAAATTTGAAAAAATGTGTCCTACTTATCAGAGTAGTAGTGTTTCGCATATGCTTTTTATAGCCAGGAGTATTTGGGTTCATGGCATCATATGAAAAAAACACCCTCGAGTCCCTGCTCCTCATGCTATTTCAGCTCTCTTTTCATGTGTTGCTGTTGGTGCTTTAGTTCAGACTTCCCTGACGTATCAGTGGCTAGACCCTCAGGAGCTTTACAGGGCAGGGAAAAGTATCCTAGTTCTTGATTATAAGAGACTGACGTATTGGTCGTGAATGCTGAAGACTAACAGGCACTTTCTACACAAAAGCCTTACAGAAAATGCTCAAAATAAAAAGACTTGCAGTTGGGGTAGGGAGCAGGAGGAAGGCAAGATGCTGTATCTTGTCAGCTCCCTTTTTATTCTATTTGCCTACAAGCAGTTTTTATCTCATTTGAATTGGAAAGAGCACTGGAAATGGGAGAGGCCAAGCCTGCTACTGGAAGATGATGTGTCTAACAATGCAGGGGTGATGGGTAGCAAACATTTCATCCTGGTTCAGCTCTAGTTACCCTTTCTTTAAACAGATGCTCAGGAAAGATTATGAATCAGCTTTCTGAAAGAGGGCTCCACTTTCACATTATAGAGCAGAAATAAATTTCGAATTGCAGATGTCTATTTTCTTCCTCTTTTGTTAATTTCTGGACTTATTAGTGATTAATATTTTCCTGGAAGCAAAGCCTTGGAAGGCTGTGCTTTATATTTTCATTGCTTCAGTTTTTCCACAAACTGAGTGTGATCTTTACATAGGGTAAGGTATCACAAAAACATCTTAGAAGCAAGGAAGAGAAGAACAATTCCTAAAATCTCATTTAAAATATTCTAAGAGAGACAATGTCTCCTGCAAGTCAGCACATTGCAGGTGGAAAGAATTCTACGTCTCGACTGGTCTTTTTCGTCTGTCATCTGACCAGTTCTGCTGACAGGAGCTGGGTCACACTAGTTTGAGAATCTGTCAAAAGAGAAAGAATTCATGTCCCAGATTAGGCACATAATTTTACTTTGACACTGACCGTTTCAGTTTAGCAGTTGAAATGAGAAAACAAAACAGAGAAACATGACTTAAACTGCGTAACCTGAGCTATCTTGTTTTGAGTCGTGCTGTGGGTCCTGAATCAATACCCTGGGTTACCTCCAAACACCTTGAATGCTCGAGTTGGCTTCAGGGTTTCCAAGACTCCGCTTCTGTTACAAGACTGCTCTGAGTTTAACCATATCTCTCTGGATCATGACTTTCAAATTGAAATTTCTTCAGATATTCATACCAAATTTCTGTTCCCCAGCCCTTCTGAGTAAATTTTCTTGTGGATTTCATTCAGGCTGTTCACACAAGGTTGAAAGATGGAACACAATTCTGTAATATTCAATAACAAAAAAAAAGATTGTGACAAAACTGTTTCAGTCTTAAATGTCATTGTTCTTGATATCTAGGCAAACAATGCCCTACTGTGTAAAATTAGCTGAGAAGGACAGATCTGAACTATGAACTTTCTTTTAGTATGCAAAATTAGCGAAGATTCACAGGATATCTCCATCAACCTCTGTAGCAGGTTAAGGGCACATTTCATGATGGAGAAACATGATTTCAAAGTGCACTTGCCATAACTACACACAGGGTGGCCTTAGTCTGTCCCACAGAGAGCAAATACCATTAGAAGTGCAATCTAGTGTTCTGCTCATGGTGATAGTGAGGTCCCCCTATTGCTGGGTCTCAGAGATGCTACAGCAGTTCCCATACTTTTACCAATGTGACTCAATGTCAATATTCCTGTAGTTCCAAAACATTCTTGTCCTTTACATTCACTAAAAAAACCAACCAACCAACCAAAACCACAAAAAGAACCCCAAACCCAGAAAAAACCCACCACTTCTGTTTGCTTTACATCTTGATTTTAGGTAAAAGTAAATTAGGAAATTGCACATAGAACCTAACCAGTACAAGAGAATTAAAAGCTGGCAACAAATTTTGATGGCATTAGAAATTTTAGAAGTATTTTCCTTAAGTGGGCAGGGATTTTTGTTGCAAGATCATCACAAAAACTTATGTCTATTCTGAAATCACTTATGTATGTTTCGTTTCATTTAAAGCAAAAGATTTCCCAGCAGAATGGAAATTATGTGATATAAGTGATCCACACTCTGCCCACAATTAAAGAACCATCAAAGGTAAGAGAACCACTAAATAGTCATCTCTTCATCTGCACCCTGATGTCATTACTAGTTCTCCTGAAAAGTTAGTAAGCCTCAACAAAAGATCAAAGTTCAGTCTTCAGAGGATGACTGGCAAGATCAGAGCTATAGCTGGGATGGATATTAGTGAGCAAGGTTATAAGCTGGAACATAACTGAAAAACTTTGCAGAATATAAAATTCCGTTCTTTGAAGAGTCTGTTATCTCTAACTGAAACTAGGGAGGAATATCACAGGTCATTTGTCATTCATAACAGGTTTATTTCTAGGCTGGAGTACTGAAGTTAGAAGGTTGTATATGGGGATAAATTTTAGATTTTAAATTAATTTTAAAACTGAAAATCATTTTAATTGTTGAAAAAATCTGAAGTAGACAACAGAAGTGTCAATAGGCTGGATGTTCATTGAAATGCTTAGAATACAAATAATCAAGCACACATCAGTCATTTATATAACTGAGTTAATCCTGAGTAAGTTTTTGAAATGTTTAAAGAGAATCTTTTGGTTTGGGTGGTTTTTTGGGTTTGTTGTTTTGGGGTTTTGTTGTTGTTGTTGTTCTTCTTGTCACACAACTGCTTCTTGAATAATTTGTAAAGATTCATTGAAAAATAGTTGCATTCTTTTAGAAATTAGTTTCAAGAAAAGCAGTATGTATCCAAAGGATTTCTGGAATCTATTTTAATGACTAGGAAGGGAATTGCCCCTTTTAAATAAGCAAATAAGGTGATTCATTAGTAGTCATCTTAGCCCTGAAAACTGGACTGTAATATGAAGCCGCTTTCTCATTTACACTGTTATCCTCATGTTATGCTGATACGCTGGTATCTTTAGTGTTACTTGGTAAAATTTGTATTAAAATTAACATCAAATGTGTGGATGATGACAGCAATTACTTTTCTCTATCCCAGGCATCCAAATGCTGAAAGGCATAAATAGAGATGTTTGTGTGTGTTTTGTCAAGGTGTCCTTGAATGAGAGGATTTAAACCTCAACAGTGTTGCTTGGGCCCAAGCCAAGTCATGTGTCCTCATTGGTCTTGAGGCTTTTCCTGGGAATGCAGCTGTCACTCTCCTTTGCAGAGTATCCTAATGGAATGAGACTTCTCTGTCCAGTCCCTGTCTAAGACTATGCATGTGTAGATGAGGCTATAGGAACCCCTTGCTATTTAGCACTTCTCACTTGAGCTTGATAGTTTTTCATTGCTCCAAGACCAACTCTAAAAGAAAAATCTCTTAATTGTGAGATTTATAAAATATGTATTAAGCAAATTAGCTCGATTAAAAACCCCATATATAATATTTAAAATAAATGATCATTGCCTGCTATTTCAATGTTCTCTATAGGCATAGACTTCATTGTTTTAGCAATATTGATAAAGCTAAAGCAGTGCATTCCCCAGTCTTCAGCTATATCAGTATAAGCATATTGATGCAAATACAGTTCATTTCTCTTCCCTTAGGAAAACTGGAATATTAGAATTTATGTTTCCTCAGAGATTTTACAATTGGACTGTGGCTGTATCAAATTGCTTGCATTTTTGTATACTCCTGATGAAAATTGCACTGACTTTTGTGCATATTCATTAAGATGGTCATGAAAATGCAATGACAGTGGTGCAAAGTAGTTCTGCCTCTCACAAAAAAGTGGAACACATTTTCACAGAATCACAGACTATTCTGACTTGGAAGGGACCCACAAGGATCGAGTCCAACTCTTCAGTCAATGGCTCATACAGGGGATTGATCCCATGGCCTTGGCATGGTTACAACCAAATTTTAACCAACTGAGCTTATCTCAGGGTCGTGATTTTGTTTCTTTAGTGATGTCCTATTTCTCTTATGCATACATTCTATCCTTATTCCTGTGTTTTCTACTGTATCTGTTAAGCTCGTGGTCATCATCTGCTGGGCATTGGACACAAATGTTATTACAGATGGACTGGGTACAGACAAGGAGAATGTGTCATGACTGAGGTCTGCCTCCTTTTCCATCAATGGTGTAACTAATTTAGATATCCTTCTTTGACTTAGCTAGTAGTTTTTGAATTCTCTGGGGCCCCTTCCCCTCTCAAGTTTCTGAGGAGAAAGACATCAGGAAGCATGAGGTCCTGAAAAGTTATGCCTCACTCTACATAGCTGGTTCAGAAACTGCCACTAGCCCTGCCCTCAGCAGGAGACTTTAAGGATCAAATAAATACATAACTTGGGATATGTTTCCTCAAAACAGACTAAGACCATCTAAAAGAGTGCTGAGTTATGAAAGAGTGACCCTGTTCTTTTCAATATCCTTGTACGTAATTTTGATAATCACTTGACTCCTTGGTGGGTGGATTCAACCTGCTAAATCCTCTGTGTGCAGTGGGACTGCCCATTTGGGCACCAGTCAGCTGTTAGATTGGGTCTGCTGCATCCTCTGTTGGAACCCTTTCCCTCTGATCATCCTGACATACTCTCTGTGCTGTGTCCTTGTCTCTCACTGGACTTGCTTATTGTGCTTTCTAGATTTACAAATATTCAACTAGAATGCAGTTAAATCACCCTGTCCTCACAGAGCTACTCCACTGAGAGTTTTGTGCAGAAAAAGGACAAAAGGTCCATTTCCTCTGCAGTCACTTCTCTTACTGTGGGAGGCTTCTCTGTGCTGTCACCCAGCACTTTGAAGGAATTTCTAGTCTTTCTCCTTTAGAATATCTTCACCAGAAGAGATGTAAATCTATAAAACTTTGCTGTGCCTATTAGTGTGCATTGTCATATTATTAATCCCATTTCTATTTTACTTGATCATATAGGAAAAAATTATAAAGGTGTAGGGTCCTACTATCAATTTTCTTTTGCCACAGGATCCTAATTACTGACTGCCCTCTAGCATTTCACAGGACCAATCTGTTGGAGCATTTGACCATCATGTAATATTTCCATTTTTTTGGCTTTTAGCAGTAGACCTTTTTGTTCTTAGTGGAAACTAGATTTACTGTTAAGTTAAGCAGTTTCTTGAACTTCAGAAAAAGGGTTGGTTTTGACATTTGACAGTTAAACTCTGAAATTTTATTGCACTTGTTAATTCTTTGGTAATTTGTTCCTTCCTGCACGTGTCATTGTGCTTCACTAAAGTCAGTATCAATCTTCTCGATTTGTAGATAAGGAAACTAAGGCACAGACATGCAGTTATTCATTTCTGAGCTCTGATTAGAATTTTGATTATCTGACTGCTTTGTTTCTTCTTTGGATAGCCTCATTTAATCTAGCATCTGAGTTTTATTATGAAAGGGTGTACTTTTATTTTTTTAAATTAAGCTATTCTTATCCTACAATTCTAGAAAAGTATGAAATCCTACAGTGCATGCTAATGCTCCTCAGAATTTATGGTGTAGACTAAAATGGACAAAATGTCTTTATGCAAAAATGTGTATGCAGTTACAGTAGATACACTTGTTAAAGAAAACTGGGAATAATGAACATCTCAAAGTTAGGATGATGAATAATGTTAATGTGTTTCACTTACAGGCGGAAGCGTAACGAGCTTAACTCAGCGGCTCTGGGGAGACTGCTCTCTCTTTGAATGTAACAGCTTTAAACTTATTCTTGAAGAAAAGAGGTACCAGGAGCAGAGGGATCACAACTTTAAAGAAAAGCATGAGACTTCTGCATGCCTTTGAAAGATAGCACATAATATAACAGGGGAACCTTTGAGCAAAACAGTAGGTATGGTAAAGTTCTTGCTCTCTATCAGTCTGAAGTGGAGAGAGGACCTGAATTCAACTGCACTGTGCTCCTGGGTCAGCCATGGCCTTTCATAGCGCCAAGGGAGTAAATTGGTCCTGGTTGCTGGAAAGGATCTGAAGAGCTGTTACCTGAGAAGGCGGTACTGAACTGTGAGCTGTAAAGTGCTGGGAGTGATGCCAAAAAGGCATGGAACTAAAAGAACTGCTTAGAGACAATTTATCTTTAAGCAGCAAAAGTATTTATTTTCTAGCGTGGAGAGGCGAGCCAGTTAGCGATGGACAACTAGGTCCCCTGTTTCACTGAAAAATGGGGTAATTTATACAGTCCTCATACAAAGTTACAACATCTTAACATACATATTCATATAATTTTGACATCTAATTATCATATTCATAATAGGCGGAGTTTAGGTGGAGCCTGAGGTGGCGTCTTCTTGGACATTCTTTTGGCTGGTTTTCAGGGGGTATTTCCAGCCTTGTGCCTCACTTTTGGGGTCTTCTGCTTCTCTTCCTTGCTTTGAACTTTTCACCTTTCTTTGTTAGCTTGACTCAAGTGCTGACGCTTGTAGATCTTCTTGACTCATGTCCTCTTTATCTTCTCTGAGTGTCCACCTAAATCTTTATTTATAATTACTAAGGAGAGCTTGAAGTACATTCCTAACATTATCTATTTAGTCAGGACAGAACAAGTTATCAAAGGTTCACACAGTACCTTGTAGAGCAAGGCACTAACATTATAACTTTTTAAGGCCTTGCTCTTGTTTCAGAAGGAAGGGAAGAAAACAAGCCTACACCTGATCTTTTTCCTTGGTTCCCCATTGAGGGGAGCAGATAGGGAGACAGCAGCAGCACCTCCTCTATGTGCTGCTCTTGCTGCTCATCAGGGATCTCAGGGGTGAAGTAGGAAGTGTTTAATTGCTAGTCCTGGCATGGGGAGACCTGGAATGTGTCCTGTGCAGGAAAGAAGAGTGTGGTTCTGCTCTGGAGATGGCAAAGCTCCTGCTTCACCGATCCTGGGTCTGCTGCCCCAGCAGCTGGGCAAAGCACAGCAATAACCAATTTATGGCTCTGAAGTTTTTCTCCAGATCTCTGCCATAGAAGACAGAGGGTCTTTGAGAAGAAAAATAATTTGCCACAAACTTTGGAGAACTTTGGGGTGAGGCGAGCTCAGGTGGAAGCTTTCAAAGGGAAAGGAAGGTGAACAGGGAGAGAGAGGTAAAACTAAAGGTCAGAGAATTAATGAGGACTCTGTGTTGTGAAGGACAGGGATACACAGACAAGCAGAAAAAGAAACTGGTGGGAAATAAAGATTCTGAGGGTAGAATATAAAGGTTTGGGGAACTTCATGCTTGCTCAAGAGTTAGTCTGAATAGAAAGGGATCAGATCCTTACAGGAGTAAATAGGAGGAAGATGTCTGGGGAAGGAGCATATCCTTGGGAATGAATGTATTAGTTAATTTACTGTAGCAATTTGCATTAAGAAATAGGAGTGGCTGTAAAATTGAAGTGAATTTAGAAACTGAAGGCAAAGGATGTAAATGCAGGGGTTTTGAAAAAAAATATTATAAATATAAGTGAAGTATTTTGAGAACTATGAAAGAGTAATTTTCCAAAAGAAAAAGAAGAAGTTGAACATTTATAGAAGGAAATTATTATGATGTCTTATGGTGCAGTCCCCATAGCATCTTTGAAAGTAAGGGAAAGATTTTTAGAAGAAATGTTATCTTCGATGAATCTGACTAAAACTTGAAATCATGATTGTCTTTTGTAATGTCTCAAGTATAACTCTCTGCACAGAACTTTTGCTGGCTCACTGCTCCTACTGGCAGCCATGAAATAGGGGAGTATAGCAGAAGGTCTAAAGGAAAATGAAGAGTTGGGGCAGAGATTTAACTGAGAGCCTGGAGAAGGTGTTGAGTGTTGATGAAAACAGATAATTGATTAATTAAGTACAGATAACATATTGAAAGGGTTGAAGGACAGAGAATGCATTGCCTAATTTTTTTTTCAGAGAATGGGCTAATAAAAGAGAAGAGAAAATGTTCCTTGGACATACCCGGTTCTGGGAACTGGTGGGAAAGCACACAATGGCTTGGGGTGGGAGGAGGTGTGGAGGAAATAACAGATGCTGTAAGGAGAGGAAAGGTTGACTAGAAGAGCCCAAGTGCTCCAGCTGTATAGGAGGAAGGAAAGGCCATTATTACAGCCTCTCATGGTGACTGAAAAAAAATTATGTGTAAAGAAGTCCTTGCAGAGATTTTGTTTCACTGGATTTACCATGTGGAGATGTGGAGTCTAGTTCAGAATTTTCATGTGAAGGGAGCCTGTAAAACTTGTTGCCTAAAAGTCTTCCATTTCTGCCTTTCTAGTAACAAAGAAAGTTTTTGGTGCTAAAATAAGCTGTGTGATGTACTGTACTTGTAAAGCTGTTAAAAGGTTCTTAACAGCTCTATAAAATACTTGCTGCCGCCTCCTCCTGTGCTTTCAGAAAATTTTACTCCAATATTTATTTCACTGCCTTATACAGAATTTCCTCCCCTTTAAAACATAAGTTGTTAATTATTTCTGGGTTGTCATGATCAACTCCCCTTCAGCTATTAAAATGTACTTGCATTGTAGTTTTATTATTCCTTGCAAAATACTGGAAAAAATAATTTTGCTAGACAGTTAAATTTGAAATACATATTGACTCAGCAATGCAAATGGATCTTTTATGTTAATTTCCTGCAAATATTCAAATGGTGTAGTTTTACCAGAAAAAGCACTCATAAAAGCACATATTTATGAATATTCACTGAAAGGGAATTTTGAATTGTACACTTGAGTTTAATCTTTGAAAGTCATGCTGTGTGGGCTGGTTTACATAGGTAACTTCATACAACAGCAAAAATAGTAGCATGCAACTAGTCAACGCTGCCCAAACAAAGGTAATATTGGCATAAGGTGTTTGCAGAACATGATACAATAGCAAGCTTGTTTCTGCGGGGTTCCTTCTGCATCTGTGGTGGCTGTCTGTTGTAGGGGTGTAATCTGCAATGGTATGGTGATTCTCCTGGTCCTGGAGCTTATTCTGTTACCTAGGAGAAAATGTGCTCCTCGCTTTCCCTGACCACGTGGTCCCCTGAGAGCCCCTGAGAAGGGCACACAGAGACCACCGGAGAGGGAGAAGAAGAGACTTTATTGCTGCTGGTCAGGGGTTTATATGGGCCTTGGAGGGATCCAAAACCCACCAATAGGAAACAAGATAGGATTTGGCTCTGGGCCAATGGGAGTAAGGGGATTTACATTCAATAGGAGGGGGGTTCAGGTAACATGCATGTTGCAACCTTCCTCCAGAGCCCTGAGATAACTGGGTATCCCAAGTTATTCTGGGAAGAAGAAGCAGTGACTTTGCAAAAAGACATTTCAACAATCATTTTGTACATTTAAACAACATTGAAAACATCAGTTGTTAAAGCATTATCAGTGGCTTGTTGATTTTCTTCACAAATCCATTTCTGGCAGGACTTTCTCCATTCCAGATATTGTAAATGCATCCCCACACAAGCTTACAATACACTTCAAAATTCTGCATTTTTTCAGAACTCTTTATGAACATGAGACAAGGCAAAATTGATTAACAAATCAGTTGTCAAGACTTTGCTCACCACTAATAAAAATATTGTTTTAAAGCAGTTTTGATGGTGCAGAACATCCATGATGTTTTTGGAGAGAAACGGACTACCTGAAATTCTACCTCAATCATGGCAGGAATTCTAGGGAGGTATTTTAAGTTGGCGTTGCATTATGGAAGTATAAATACGTATGTATTTTATGGAAGTATAAAATACATACGTGCAACTGTGCACTGTTTATGCACAGTAGCTATGTAATATTGGAGTTCTGAGTAAGTGCATTCATTGTTTATTTTTTTTCCTTCTCCATACTACCAGATGATCATGGAATTTTGGCAATGGTTGTGTTAGTTTGCACACAAGGCAAGCATTAATTAGTCCCTGTGGTTTTACTATCTCAATAAGATGATCACTGAGCATGTGCAAATACATATTTATTTGAAAGCTTGTAACTTGATTGTAGAAAGATGACTTCTCATGTAAAATTTTTCTTTCAGATCACTCAAATTTTAGACATGTGGTCTTCAAAATTTTTTAGTCAAGGCACAGACTGCTGTGTAACAAACTAAGCTTTATGGTTTCTATTCCTTAGCAACCTGCCCTGACCTCTTAGAGCCTCAGCATGCCCTGAGACTGCTATCCAAGGGTTAAGAAAACAGCTGCTATGGAAAGCTTTTTTTTGGATAATGCAATCTGCTGTGGGTAGAGTATTGAATCATTACGATCAAGTTATGTCACAACTTTGTGATGCAGGTCAGATTCTCCAATGACATCGGTGTTTCTTAGTACACCCCAGTGGCTAATGATGGCTGTCTTTTCTGATGAGATGAACAGTTGTAACTAAAAGCTTGAAGCACTGAGCTTAATTCACTTTCCTTGTGCTCCAATTCTAATAGTTAAATGGTCATAATGAACTCTTCATGAGAATTCATTGCATAACACTAGCACATATTCTTATCTGGTAGGGTTCCCTGTTTTCGTATATATACATTAAACAGCCTTCAAAACATCCCTGTGAACAGGATCCATATTTCCTACAGAATCACACTCAGGTTTCCCTTTGGATGCTTTCTCATCTTTTAACCTCCTTCAGGTAGTTTATTCATTGTACTTCTGATGAACAAAAAGGACCTTGACCTGGCTAATTGTGCTATTGGCCTGCAATATGGTTTTGCAAGGTTTGTCTTGTGTATTTGGATGAAACACGCAAAAAGGAAAATTTTTATCTCTGCTGGTTATTTTTGGGAATAGAGGGGGAAACAAGGCAGGGCCATTTTCCCAAACTGAGCACTATTGAAGAATGCTAGTCTACTTGTGAGGTGATGAGATGATCAAGCATTAGCAGAATATAACAGGAAGTGCATTTTGTGGTGCGTGTACTCTGGGTTTCCTTTTGGACACCTGTTAGATCTGCAAGGAATCTTGGAGCAAGCCTTGCCAATTGCTGGAAAGGGGTGGGACAGAGCAAAACCTGATTTTTTGTTTAATGTTTCAGGAATGCCAAGAAATGCAATCAAGTCAGTCTGGTGTCCTTGGCCACTTGGCAAGTTCGCATCTCTGGTAGGTGTATGCAACATGACTTATAGCTGTTCCCATCCTCTGATGTCCTGAGATGGTAGCTGATATCTGAGGTTTTATTACAATGTTCTTTTTTGTCTATTCTCTCTCCATTATGTTCTGTAAGAACTGTTTTGTTTTTGTTGTGCAAAAGCTCTGATCATGGCACTGTTAATTGTACCGTGGTAGCGCATGGTCTTACTGTATTTATCCAGGAATGCTTTATGGGCTGAGTGGTTGCCCCGTGCCTCAGACAAATGTTCCCTCTCAGCCCTTCTGTGGTAAACAAAGTTCTTTGCATTTGAATACTTTGGGGCGTGTAATTCTGACAACGTTCTGCTGAATGCCTACCAGAACATGAAAACACTGCAAAGTGACTGATAACACTTCACTAGGAATTACTATTTATCTTTTATGACCTTAGGAAAAAGATCTATATTAAAGCAGAGATGTTCCAGGAATGGTCAAGGAGCTTGTTTTATATGGGATGAAGGGCTTGTTAAAATGCATTAAGAGTTATGACAGAGATGATTTCTTAGCAGTTGTATATGTTACCAAAGAATTTTGTCACTATGTATCCAGTAAAAGTTCAAATATGCAAAGGTGACAAGTTACTGGAGGCAACTTCAACAAAATTACAGGGAAAGATACCAGCCAGGTTGCAGCTCATGAAACTTCCATAATAAAGATGAATTTTATAGATGCTTCATATACCCTCCGGGGACGTGTTAATTGGTGTTTCTCTGTCCAGAAACACACGTAAACATCCCGCTGTAGCTCACTGAGGGCAGCTCCGCAGCTCGTTTATGCTGCTCTGCGCAGCTCCGCCAAAGCGACAAACGCGGGTCGCGACAACGCGCCTAAAGGTCCCGCCGGTGCTTCCTAATTGCGCTTATTTTGATGGGGAAAGCACAGAACGGCCCGTTCCGCGCTCTTATGACTCCACCCCTCCCCTCTCGTTCCAGCTTTCCAAAGACATCCCCTCTCAGCGTTCCCCTTTCCCGGGACGTGTCCCGGGATGCCGCTGTAGCCGCGGCCGCTTTAACGCGGGGCGGGGCCGCGGCGTTGCCGAGCGACGGCGTTGCCGCTGCCGCCGTGGGGAGCTCCGGGCGCCGCCGGCCCGACCCGACCCGCTCCGCTCCGCTGCCTGGCTGGGGAGCAGCGCTACATCCGCTCATCGTCCGCTCATCGTTCGCTGCCGGGCTCGGGAGCGGCGCTGCATCCGCTCACCGTGCGCTGCCTGCCCTGGCCCGGCCCGCCCCGGCGCTCGCTGTTAGAAAAGCGCCACACGGGACAGATGGGGGACGTGGTTTTGTAATCAGCTTTGCCGAGCGCTGAGAGGAGCAGCCGGCGTGAGGTGGGCGGCGGGGTAAGGCACGAGGGGCGATAGGTGACACCGCCCGCTGTGGCTGCCCGGGGTCCGGGGTGTCCTTCGGCGCGCCCCAAAGGAGCGCGGTGGGGACGGCTCCCGGGGCAGCGCCCGGGGAGCGGTGCGGGGCTGAGGTAAGCGCCGGGGGGGCTGCAGGCGTGAGAGCCAAACAACTCGCTCCAAACCTGAGCAAAGACTTTGGGAGGCCGCAGTGGCCCGTCCCGCTGTACTCCGTGCCCCGCACCGTGACACGCAAAACCCGGGGTCGGCCCCGTGTGACGCGGCAGATCCAGGATAAACCGCGCTCGGCCATGAGCAGCGTGCGCGCCCTCGGGGGGGCTGATCCCGAGCCTTGCTCAGGGATGGCTCAGCCCCAGCCAGCAAAGGCGGCCAGGTGGGCCTGCTGGCCGCAGTTGGGAAGAAGTATTTGTATTCAAACCCCTGCAATCCCCAGTAGGGCATCACCTCTGTTGGTGCAAAAGAGCGTGTTCCTTCTGCGGACTGTGTGTGTTTTCTGTGGTTTGCAGATCCCGCGTGTGTTTCGCTGGCCAGAAGACATAGATGTCCCTTGCAACTGAGCCCTTGCACGAGCGTTTTGAAGATGAAACGCTACATAAACTCTTAAAGCACACCACCTGAGGACATTGCTACCGACATGGACATCATTATTTATTTACGGATGCTTTAATCAGGAGGAGCTTTTTTGTAAACATGAATTGCTGGGCTCTTTCCTTGAGGTGTCGTTTCTTGTTTCATGCTATTGAAACATTAATCTTAACTTATTATGACTCCTTTGTGTTGGTCAGCTCTCAGGGACATTTCCCTAGGCTTGAAAACGTGGGAGCTTTCAAAAACGTCTCCATTGTGCCAACTCAAGCCACCTGTGGGCTGCCAGACCGAAGTACTTTTTGTCATAGCTCAGTAGCTGTTCAAAATATTATATCGTGCACCCAGAGGTTTTGTGTTCAGGAATGTCCATATAGGTCTTCACCTTCGTCCTACAAACCACTTCTTTCAGAAGGCCTTGGTACATGTATCACAGAGGACAAAAGGGACTTGCATCCAGGGTCCTTCAGCAATACTTCCAGTTTTATTTTTCATAATCACAAGGACTGCTTTTCTACTCCCCGTTTTCCAAGGCTTGCAGCTTCATTTACGTTAACTGTATGGTTGAAACCTGAGCAAGAAGGTGTAATGTAAGTAGTATTGAAGGTGTTTACTTTCCTGGCGCTCTTAAAAAAATTGATCGTTGTAGTCACAGTCATTATTAGCAAGCTAGTTAAACTTTTAAAGGGTGCAGTGAGAAACCGTGACGTTTTTAAAGCTGTATTTAGGTTGGGGTCTTCGCAGATGTCAAGACAAGTAGCTTCAGTTTCAGTGTCATTAACTCAGATGATAGTCCAATTGCTTTCAGTGGGAACTATTCATACATAATTTGCATGTCTATTCCCAAAAATAGAAATTTGTACTTCTAATTCACATTCCTTCTAAAAACTGCTGGAAAATTATGTTGTCAGAGGGTTGTGCTGCTGCTGCTTTCAGGATGGAAATTATCTAAAATATTAGGAATCCTCCAACACAAGTTTTTGTCTTGAAAACAAACAAGGAAAGCTGCCACAATGAGTATTGCAGAGCCATAGAAAAGAGGTCATAGTTTTTCTGGAAGATCTGGGGAACGTTGCCTGACCAAGAGATTATGTTGCTACTTTAACAAATGATTCCACTATTCAAACTGCTAGTGAAGTTTCATTAGGTGTTCACAAAATAGAGGTGGCTGACTGTGTTCTCTCTCCTATTTACCTGCTGTTATAAGTAACCTTTTGGCTTGACTGGGCCTTACTGTAATGAAAAAACCTGCTTTTTGAAAAACACTGCCCAGATCCTGCAAAAAAGTTTCCCTTCACCTATCACAAAATGCAGAGGCTCCTACTCTTTCTTACTTTGTTGTGCAGATCCTCTTATAAAGTAAAGCATACAAGAAGTACAATATACTCCTTCAGAGTATATGTCACAAGTGGTTTTGTATTTTCGTTCATAACTTATTCTTGGAATGAAGTTAGTGGTATGCTCTGAGGCATTCTTGATACTTCTTTTGCATGCTGATGGGAAATTGTAACTTATCTAGTAGTATGAAAATCATCAGAGACAATAGAAATATCTAAAATTGTAACGTAAAATTATAGTCTTGTTTTATGCAATGATAACTATCTTTTAAAAAATCAACTTAACTGTGGAATTGGTGGCTGTGAAGGGGAAATCAATGAGATTTGCAAAGCAAAAGTGACTTTAGTTTGAGTTCAAGTTAGATCAGTTCAGATGGTGGTTTGTTTAGAGGCATCTCTGCAGCTTTGGCCTATGGTTTTTATAGTCCACATTTTCTAAATAATGGTTGAATCTTGAATGTTAGAGACTCCATTCCTGGTGTTGCCCTGTGCCGTGAATTCATGTCCATACACATGTGGGCATATTAGAGTCTGGCTTAGTCTAACTTGAAGGTGAAACGTCCTGCTAATTTCCAAGCAAGCTGTTATAGTGATGTGTTGAGTGAGTTCTGTGAAACCCCTTTGTCAGTGGGATGGGCTTTTGATGCATGAAGCCTAAAACAATGAAATGTTATGTCCTTAGTTTCAAATGATTAAGTGATGTGAAGAAACCAGACTCTACTGATGACTGATAAATCCATGGACTAGTGTAAAAGATTAACTTCCAATTGCTACTGTGTCAATAACTACACAGTGTACATATTTCTGTTCAGTAATTTTTATAGATCACTTTAAAATGTAAATGTGTTTACTCAATTTTTGTAATAGATGACTTCATTCTTCTGCCTTGTGAGATTGCTGTTATTCAATACGTAGAAATGAAAATGGTAAAGCCCAGGCCTGAAAACTGAAATTGAACAACAGTTATTCCAGTGGTTAGAATGATATGCCACTGTCCAGATGTTTTTTGTTCCCACTGTTCACAGAATAAAAAGTGTGTAATTTTTTGCTTCTTCATAAAACGAGTGAAGAGCTCCAGTTGTGGTGCAACAGTGGTTTCCCATGAACAGCCACTGAAACTTGACTCAGAAGACATCTTACAAAAGATGCCAGCAAACTAAGATGCATTTCCTTTTATTATATTGGTTTAGTGAGTCCTTCAGAGTGGGATATGGAGTTTGACTTACCAGTTGTCCTACATTTTACAGTCCCTGATGGGGAATTGTCCCTGTTACATGTCATTTGTGAGACCTTTTAAACTCCATTATCACAGCAGAGGAATTTCATGGAACGAGGTTGCTTTCTATCAAAGTTTTTGCACTGCCACCAAAACAATTAGGAAGATCAGCCAGAACGAGCTGCTCATTTTACCAGTCGAATGATTGGAAGTTTAACAAGGTATTTATTTTACTGGCAAAATGCAGACCCATGTGTTTTGGACATGCCATACTAATATGTTTTCTTGCTGAATTTTATGTGGTCTGGCTGTGTGAAGGTGCTTAGGAAAGAAGCTGGGAGTGTTGCTGCATAGTATCCTATTACATCCTGTGACATTTCTGTTAGACATGTACCCATGTAAGAGAATAGCAGGATGTTTCTGTTAGAAGTTACTGTGCTAGTGATGCAAGGATCCAAACTCCAAAGGTCTTTAACGATTGTTACAAAATAGATGTGGATAAGAAGAGAAACACTAAGAATTTTCTTCATCAATTTCATATATCAAATTTTCTTACATGAATCTGGGAAGGAATACACTTTGCTACAAAGAGGAGGAAGGTCGGGTCATTTTACAGATTTATTTGAAGCCCTAATGTTCTTCTAAGATGTGTAGCAGAGATATATGTAGGCGTGCTTTTAAGTCACTGCATATTTGAAATATTGAAAAAAAGCAAGAGAATAGTGAGCAAGCACTGACATTTGTACTCCACTGTTTAAATTTACTTTTCCTTTAGGCAGTAAGTGAGCAGAGTTCTCGCCCCTGAATTTCATTCTTTCCTCCTGCTTCCTCTCTTGCTGCATGTAGTCATCAGTTAATGTAATTGCTTTCAGTAAGCCTGTGCATAACCTGTATGGAAGCCTTAGCACAATACAGGAAGCTGTATATGATGATAACCCTTCACAATGGAATAGGATAAGAATATGAGTAGAAGCTTAGCATGTATGAATAATCATTATAGGCAGCTTATATCAATGTAGTGTGAACTGGAGGAACTGGAAGGGAGATGACCAGGAGACATTGGCAGTGGGCGAGAAATGAGATGAGACCTTTTGCAAGCAAAAGGATCAGCAGGATGGTTGTGAAGTGGGTAGCACATATATTTTTTAACTTTATTTATCTAAGGGACTGAAATCATATCCTATTACTTTATATCCATTCAGATGTTTTACATTAGGAATTAGACTGAAAGGGGGATTTGCCTTAAGATACCATTCATCTGATTTGAACTGGTGCAGATGTTCCCATTCGCAAGTGCTCCAGTTAATGGGTGGGGATCAGCAGTGCAGCCATGTGAGAGTCTCTAGAATATTTTTATCTTTTAAAGCTGACTGAGCAGATTTGCGTTATTTGCTTTTTTCTTTCCAACCCCACCATTGAGATATATGTAGGCAGGAATTGACTCTGCGGTAGTGCAGGTTTCCAGAAGTTGAAAACTTCACAACGAACAGTGGCTTCTATCTATAATCATGGCTGGTATGGAAAATCGTGCTCAGAGTCAAGAGTAATGCTTCTGTCTATTTCATCTATGTGAGCACTAGTTTGGGGCTTTTTCTTTTTTTCTGTTCTTTTTTTTTTTTCCTTTTTTCTTCCCTCTTTTCTCTCTCTTAATATTTCTCCTTTAGTAATAAGTCAAAATTCACATTTGCTTTTTCCAGTTTTCAAAGTGATGTGCATCAAGGTCGTTACCCTTCTTAAAGTCATGACACCTTTGGGTATAAAGACAATGTGGGGGTGTTTGTTTTAGATAACTAAAATAAACAAAACCCTGGATTATCCAATTATTGTTTATCCAGGAACTGGGTAAATCCAGTTCCTAAATATTTTGCTACTTAGCTGAGCCTTCCTTCACATTTATTATCTAACAAAACTAGCATGTTTACAAGCAAACAAAATATTGAAAAGACCAGTGGACAATTTATTAAGAAATGTGGCTTTAGTAAGGTTAGGAAAACAGAAGTCTGCCTTTTGCAAGGTGTTTCATTGACAACATTCCAGCAGGCTAATATAATAACAGTTAAGATGAATTAATTTTTCTCTTCTATTTAAAGGTGAATTAGTGAATAATGGCTGTATCAAAGAACAGCCTTTCTGATACTTTTTTTAATAAATTTGTGGTAGGTGAAGACACTTATCGGTAGATGGGGAGTTTTCTGGTTTTATTTTTTTTCCCCTGGAAATATGTTTAAGTAAATCCCAACCTTTTACAAATTGTATTTGCTCCTCTCTTGTGACTTAGCGCACTAATTTAGTCTGGTGTAACTGTTAAAATATTTGACTTTTCATGGGTCAATAAATTGAGGGCTGTATTTCCTGAGCAGCTGAAATGGGAAGGGTAGAACTTTATAATTTTTCTTGTACTGATGATTACCTTAATAATATATGTAGTTGTTTCACAAGCATATATAGCCTACACTTTCTCTGGACTGTTGACATCATGGTGATTGAATTGGCAAAAACATTTCAGCAGGAATGCAAAATGGGTTGCTATGGATGATATTCTTCATACCTTACATGTCATTGTTGCATTTACTGTTGATGGGAATTCTTTGTGGGAAAAAAAAATCCTAATGGGTGGTTGTGCTGAAGGGAGAGTGTAGAATAAGCTGGTGTTATTGCTGCATTACCTGGACAGATTTGGTGGAAAGATGGAAGACTTATTTTCAAAGCAAGTCATTTGTACTTCTTTTTGTGGTTATATTCATTGGCCTTGTTAGACTAAGGCAAATTCAAGTGACTCTTTAGAATGTGCTGAATTGCACAGCTTTAAAAGAGTATGTCAGAGACCTGCACAGTGCTTGCCAGTCACTGTGGTTTCTGTCATGGAACCCTGAAGAGAGGAGACAAGGTGGATCCCTCTTCCACCCCTCAGTGAACTGAGGTTGCATGCGCTACACCTGAAAAAAACAAAAACAAAAAACCAACCAACCAACCAAAAAAACCCCACTAAAACCCCCAAACAACACAAAAACCTCATGGATCAAGACAGAAGATATCTGCTAAAGTTCTTTTACACTTAGTACATCCTGTGACTTTCACTGTCACTGAACATCTTCTCAAGAGCTGTATTTTTAATGTTTATTTTAATACATTCTGGTTAGCATCACTTTACAGGATAGCACCTTGGCAAGAATGTGTATGTGTGTGTGCCTCTGACCTTATGTTGTTTTTCTTGGTTATTTTCAAAGGTGTGTGATAGAAAAGGCTATTGATGGGAAGACTGTGTTCAAACTCACAATCTCTGAGAAAGAGACCGTGTTTTATTATCGCACAGTAAATGGTTTGCAGCCACCAATAAAAGTAATGACACTGGGGAGAATTCTTGTGAAGAAATGGATTCATCTTAGTGTGCAGGTGAGTAAAATAAAAACCATTTAATATTTTTTGAAATACAACATTTGTGTGAGAATGGTATAACTGTATAAATATAAAAGAATAAATTGGGGGATGCAAATGATAACTCTTGAGTCTTATAAATAAGGATCTTAATTTGGGAGCTCATTAGCAATTGCTAATTTAACACTGGAAAGAAATGCTGTTCCCATTCTTCTGAACAAGTAGACTGAACAAGGCTGAAAATTCTCACTTTTAAGAACTTGAGTATGTGAGGTGAAGAAAAACTACTTATATCTAGTGTTACCAATTAGTCTTGGATCTAAGATTATTTCCTAAAAAAGGGAATGTCATCTTCATCTATACATGCTAATGTACTTACAGAGGTGTGTCATGTTTAATTTTAAAATCTTCTTGCAGTGCACATAAGCAAATGTGTGAGTTTGTGCAGGATCAGTCAAGGTAGTGAGTTACAGAGCTATTCCCTCTTATTTTAAAAATAAAATATGATTCAGAATTGGTAGAGCACAGTTCCTGTGTTCTGAAAGTCTTCTGTTGACATAACTTTTTAATAAGTGTACAAATATCCACTGAGGATAAAACAAAATTGAGTTTGTTAAAATTTAAACTGTATGTACAAAATCAGTAAGCAAACACAGAAGAAATTAAAATTCAGTTATTTGCGTGTCTTGTAATTCCCAACAGACATACTAGTAAATTCTGTTTGTAAGCCAAGTTCAACTAATAATTATAAAACACAATTATCAGGTATTGAAATATTTATCTTCTCCTTCCTTCATTTCCTTTATCCGTTCTATTAAATTTCGTTTGATCTACAGCACAATCAAGAATAGTTTTGCTGCTTTCTTGAAACTTGCTAAAAGGTATTGACTGTCATTTGGATTTTTAGTGCTGATCTTGTCACTTGTAAGAAGTATCTAAGCTGATGTCTTTATATTTTTGCAGTTTTATTTTTCCAGGATAGCAGCATAGTAGTGTGAATAAGATTTTGCCTGTTGGATTAAAAGAGTGACCTTAAGGTAGAACTAATGAACTTTACACTTCAAACACTCAAGGGTGCTATATTAGTGCTGTTGCTGTCAGCTGCATTTTGTACTAGCCTCAGGAACTGTTAAAGCCTGGGATAGCCAAACCAAGAGGGAAAGGGCTGGTTAAATACACACACACATAGCCTGAACTGCATTGCAAAGAAACCTGAAGCACCCTGTAGAATTTGGTCCTTTGTTTCTTTGAGGAAGGTTATTCCTTTGGTAGCAGACATAGCTTCTAGACTCTTAAAGGAACTTCAGGCTTAATACCTTTCCTAAGTTTCAGAGCTCAGGGTAGAACCTTATGTTCTGTGCTTTGTGGTATTGTGGGATTCAGCTTCCTGTTAAAGATGATGCGGATGCAGCATGATCCATTTAGCCCTAGGCCTGGCTATACCACTTCAGGCAGAGCTTTAGGTTTTTTGTTTGTTCTAGTTTTCTTTTAGAAGCTGTCCAATATAAATAGAGAAATGAATGGAAAATGAGAATATGAGAGAGACTATACAAAAATATGCAAAAGTAACATGCATATGTAATAGTACAATACTATAAAGTACTATGTGATGATATGTATGAGACTGATTCAGGCCAAAGACCTCCAAAACCAGTAGGAGCTGGGGGCCTACAAACAGGGGAGTTCCCATGGTGAGAAAAACTGAAATATTGTACACAGATGCTAGGCTACAGACACCATGACAGAGGAGTATGAATTGTTGGTTACAGATGTGAAACTGAATTTAGAGAGAGAAAAAATAAGGTAGGATTGCAGGTATGCTTGGAATTCAGGTGTAAGAACATATGCCTACTCAGGAATGATGAAAGTGAAAGCTAAATGGTGGAACAGGACCAAAGAGTAATTAAATGATAAGAGGGAACGCAAGAAGAAAGGACAGCACAGTTTGAAAAGAATTTCTTTGGAATAAAATAATTCTAGGGAAAGAGAAGGCTAGTAAATTCATTCTACTGAGGTAATCTAGGAATTTAAATCCTTGGGGTTTGGATTTAGATGTGTGATTCATTAGAGGGAGCTGCTACTAAGAACTATGTCATTGCAGAGACCTATTTTCCAGTTTATAGCTGGGAAATTCAAGTTCTACTAACAAAAGCAGGACCCAAACATTCCCATATGTTCTGCATGAAAGGTTTCTTCATCAAGCAGCTGCTGAAGCAGAAAGTCTGGATATACCAGCTTTTTTAAGTGATGAGGGTGTTATCAGAGATATAGGTCTCAAGAATAATGTTGAGCATTCATAACAAGAGTCAGATTCTTTGGTTCTCTAAGTACACTTTTGAGTTTCAAAGAGAACAAACAAGTAGAACTATTTTAATAAAACAAAGTAAGCTGTGGAGTCCAGAGATTGACTGGAAAAAAAGGCCTGGAGGTTGTTAAAATGAATATAATAAAATTAAGAGTAATTTCTGCTCTTAAAGGAATAAATGGATATGTAGTGCACAGGGTTATCTGAGTAAATAAGATCTCTGCAGTTAGAGATGGCAGTGTGTGAGTTCTGGGGAAAAAGGAAGCAAATTCACAGAGAATGCTATGGAGGAACAGAACTAGAACTATAAAGATGTCGATCTGTATTAAACTGTCAAATGGTAAAAAGTTCTTAGTGTTTTTTGGGGTTTTTTTTGTGTAGGAAGGCAAGACCTGTGTACAGTGTAAGTGTGCTTGAGATTATGGATGATTTGAGTAAAGTTCCAAGAATAAATACTTTGCTTCTGTTTTCAAGAACAAGAGCTACAGAGCAAACCCAACCTGGGTTGCAGAAATTACCTTGTGAAACCAAAAGTGATCATAAAGAGCTAGAATTGAACTTGCAAGCTTACTGTGTACGTGCAGCTGCAATCAGATGGTCATTGTCCAAAAGTTCTGAAAGAACTGGCACCTAAAATCCTTTGACAAAGAGATATTCTATGCAAATCTATGAAGCCAGAGGTGGAGCTATACTGCTTGTATTTAGGAATGCATTGATGCCAGGCAGCAGCCACCCACCTAGACGCTCCTCACCCCTGCCAGTGGGATGGGAGAGACGATAGCAACAGCAAAAGTGGGAAAAACTCATGAAGGAGAGGAGTCTGGGAAGGGAACAAATGGTGTTAAGGCAATCACTCACCACCTCCCACTGCTCAGTGAGTTTCTTAGCAGCAGGCCACCTTGGAATTGAAACCCATGTCTACTCAAATTCCTTCCTCTATACCAGTTTTTATTGCTAAGCATGAGGTTATACAGTGTGGAATATCCCTTTGTCCCAGCTTTCTCCCTTCCCAGTTTCTTGGCCCAACCCTGGCTTACTGCTGAGGTGGGATAGGGAGTCAAAGTGGAAAAAGAGAATGACTTGACACTGGGCAAGCTGTCTTCAGCAATAGCTAAAATACTAGAGTGTTGTCAATGCTGTTTTAGCCCCAAATTTGGAACACAGCACCATCCAGGGTGTTGTGAAAAAATTTAACTCCATTCCAGCCAAAGCCCATACCAAGAGGAAGGAAAAAGGATCTTGGCAATGCAGACCTATTTGTCTTGACACAGTGGCATATGAGGATTTAGAAGAGATCTTTGAAGAAATAGATAAAGATGTGGAGCTAAATGAAAAAGGGGATAAAATGCAGCATGGATTTACTATAGATAGCTCATCACTGTCTAACCTCTTAGCTTTTTTTGATGAGAAAGCTGATTTTCAGGCAAAGTAAATGTGTCAGATTTCCTCTTTCTGGAGTTCAGTTTAGCATTGATGTGACAACCTATGAGGAGTTGTGGGGTCAAAGGGAATGCTCATGGGAAGGGTTAGCAACAGATACTGCTCAAAGGAACTTGCTTATAATCCTGGTGAAAGAGGAGGCAAAAAAACCTATTGAATTGTTTGGGAATTAGTCTTTGGACCAGCCTTGTGTTACATTTTTGTTAATGAACTTGGCAGAAATATTAAAAGTGTATTAATAATACTAGCTGGTAACAGACATAATCAGAAAGAGGGATAGTAAGATGTCATACAGAAAGAGTGACATGACCAAAAAGGTTAGGGGAACAGGCATGAAATAAAATTGGTATTAAAATATGCTAAGAAGTGAACTTGAAATTTCTCACAACATTTTTTTTGTTAAGTAGGTAATCATTAGAAAATTGCTGAAGTAGGAAAGGAGGTAATTCATATCAATGCATAGTTACAGGGTGGACTATGGGATTCTTCTTCTTCTTTTCCCTGCAATATTCCTGTAACAACCACTGCCATCAGGATGGTGGACATGAGTCATTAATAGTCTTGAATGGACTGTCAAAAAAGCTACTTGAGACGGGATGGGATCAGTCTAAGAGTAACTTCATACTTTTTAATAGTTTATGCAGCCTTCTTAATATGCAGTATATTGCTGACAGAGCTATTGGCTATTCATTTCTTTGCTCTTTACATGCAGTAAACCTTTGAGAAAAGTCAAACTTGAAAAGATCTGCTGAGCTAAGTTGTAGTGGATTGGCAACAAAGGTGAATTTTGACAATTTTTTTTCCTGCTCTTCAGTAATATGACTTTTGTCTATGATGTCTGCCTTTATTTTCTATGCTTATTGTCTATAAAGGAAGTTTTTTTTTCATTTTGCAATTTGAAACAGTTTTGTTTGGTGTGGGGTTTTTTTTGTGTGTGTTTGTTTGTTTGTTTTTAATATGGCCAGAAACTGTGAATTCTGCTTCCTTAAAATTACTGCTGCTATTCGAGTTGATTTCAGTTGGTGAGGATCAAGTCCTTCAGGCTTCAGAAAGTTGTGGGGTTCTTCTGTGTTTTTGATCTTGATTTGATGATATTTTTCTCTGCATATTTTAAGTGTGTATTAATTGAAACTCTGAAGGTACACAGTGGAGTAAAAGATATATAGCCTTGACTTAAAAGAATCTGATATGCACTGAAGTGTAACCTCAGAAAAACTGGTGTCTTAAAATCTTAACTTTTAAAGAAATAAAAAAATTGAAAGCACAGCAATGCATAATTAAGGCCAATTGTGTACCTTATTATCTCTGCAAAGTGAAACCAATATCAGGTGTATGCCACTTAATAACAGCAGTACCATTGTGTGTTTTCTTATTCATTTTCACTGTTAAGAGTCTTTCACTTTCCCTTTGATACTTCAGAATTTATTTAATCAATTAAGAAGAAGGGAATTTAAACATGAATTTGCAGATACAGCCAAGGCTGCTGAAACAGGAGATTCTTTGAGAACATGTCAGGTTGATGTTTTTGTTTCATATTTAGTGTCTGCAATTATAAAAATAGTCTTTTTACTAGCCTTTATTTTGCCTGATCATATCTATGTAACTCTGCCATGTTTTGGCAGACTATAGCACATTAAAAGCTTTAGAAAGTAAGTTTAAAATCTAAATGCAGAGAGGTAACCGTGACTGAATTACTCTCCTGGGAGGAAAATGCTCTTAGAGTGCCTATTGAAATCAGCATTATCATTTCAATACATGTCAAATATGAGTCATTTCCTAGTTTAGGCAAAATTTCTTTATAAATCTTTAAATCTTCCAGTTCTTTCAAGAAAAGGTTAAAGTACTTATGATTTAATGAGACCGCTTTACATCATAACTGTTTGACTATCAAGAGAAAACTTGTCCTTTTCAATTTGAGAAGTCCTTTTATTTTCTGCACAAGTTTTTGAATACTTTAAAATTTATTTTAAAAGCAAAGAACCTGAGACTTAAAAGCAGGGAAGCAAACATTTATTCTATGCACTCTCTGTGTAGGTATTGCTAAATACAAGGTGTTTTAAACTGTGTAGTCTGTAAGTTTAATAAGGACATAAAACAGCAAGAAAGGATTCTAATTCAACAAATCTCTTTGATCTCCTGTGTGAAGTCATCACTTGCTATCTAGCAGGATTAATTTGTCAGTCCCAAGAAAGGAGGGGAGAATTTGCATCAATTGTGCTTATTGGAGCTTCTTGTCTATTAATTGCAGTTGTGTATGGAACATATTTAGGAGGTGCAGTCTCTCCATATGGTTGGTGCTATGGTTGCAGGCCATTCACATGCCCCCGAACTTGCAGCCTCTTAGTTCTTTGATGTTACTATAACTTTTCTTATTGTGCTGTACCCAGAAGTCCTACTGTGGTTCTTGCCTCTTCTCCTCCTGTTCCATGGGTACTTGGATGCTGACTGCGTGGATTTGAAAGCTCTGTTTTAACTTCAGCTTCTTGGGAAACTGGGGTGTTTCCTAGATGCCTCAGTCTACTCTTCACTTCTACTGTCTCTTAAATTACTTCCATTCTTTCCTGAATATGAATTTGAATATATTTGCAGATTTAAATTTGTGGTCTAACAGCTGCTGGGGAATACAAGGAGCTTCATCTGTGCCAAGATTTTAATTTCAGAGAATAGCAAAAATACAGGGTTTGTCAATGCCATCTTGACTACATTCTGGAAATTATGATTTTTTTTTTCAATGGCTATTGCAAATCCCACTAAAGTCTGCCCAGACTCTGTATACATGGTAGGAATGGAATTAAGCCTTTGTATAGCCATTGTTGAGACGAGGCAGTGTTGAATGATTTGCAGAAGCTATGCCTGATGTGTCTGGAGAGTTTCCGACAAGATTTGAAAACCATCAATTTTCAATTTGTTTTACAAGCAATTTGTTCCTTATACAAAAATATGTTGCAGCCAATTAAATGGTATTTTTAATAATGAAAGTACTATGTTAAGAATTATTTGCCTTAATTTTTCTTCCTAGTCTCAAATCTTTAAGCATCCTGAAGTTCTTAGGTTGTGGGGGTGGTTTTTTTGGTGTTTTGTTTGTTTGTTTGTTTGTTTTTGGCATCTGATGCGCTTCTGCTTTTTAATTAATTAATTTATTTATTTTACTAGATAACATTGAATAAAGTAGTGAAAAATAATGGTTTGTGCTACTCTGGAAAGGGGGGGTCAGGCAGAGGTGTTGTTGGTATTTCATTAGGAAATAACTGAGTCTTCCTAAGCATATTATAATTTCATTTTTAGGGATAATTAATAGCTGAGAATCAGCTTCTATTGTAATATGCAATACATCTGTTTCTGTCATGTGTAGTTACAGTTAAAATATAATTTTAAGCATATGTTTTTTTAAAAAAAGAATTATTTAAGATTGTGGTGGCATATTATTCTAAAAGGTATGTCATAACAAATGGAAGTAGCTTGCCTGCTTCTTAGAGGGGAATGTTTTGAAAGGTGTTCTTTATGTATTCAGGCACAATATTCAGAATAATAGTAAAGGTTGCATGACTGGAATTAGAAGAACTAAAAGAACTGTGTGTTGTTTAACAATATCCTGTGAATTAAGCTGGTCATTAGAGTCAACTATTTCCAAACTGGTAGAAATATGGAGTACTATTGGGAGATACATAAACACAAAATATTAAGCTAGATAGCCCTTGCTTCTGAACTAATGTCTTAAATGCATGTTTATGTATTTTAGTGGGTTCAGTCATGTATTGCTTGGTAGAACTTTAGGAACACTTTTGCAGCTGTATGAGTGCTCTTTCACTTGTACATTCATGTTGGGAGAAACTTGGAGTTTGGAAGTGTCTCTGTGTACTTGATGCAGCTTTTTTTTGATACATTAGCAGTTTTGTGCATAGAAAGGGTTCTTGTTGATACAGGTTTGCCCTCTGTCTACTGAAAAGCCCTGCTGATATACTTGTATTTGATTCCTTTTTGGGGAGACTAAGCTTGAAGCTGTACAGTGGAGTATCACCATCTGAGGTACACCATTTGCAGCGTGGGCAGAAGGTCCTCTAGCAGGTGGTTCTTGGTGCAACGTACAGTGTGTGAGCAGAAAACCGGCAACTGGTTTCAAAGTCTTTGTTGGGAAGGATTAGTCACAGATATTGTGAACTATTGTCCTTCTTCCCTCTTTGTGGTGGGCTAGTTGCTAAGTAAATGTTCTCACAAGATACTATAATTTTTTTTTAGTGAGTCTAAAATCATAAGTACAGCCAAAGGGAGCAGCTTCTGCATTTCCTGGTTTTCTGTTTTGTTTTGGTTTCCGTTTGCATGTTTGTTTTTAAATAGTTATTAAATTGCAGGTTTTTGAAGCTGAAAGACAGACTCAAGTCAGAAGTCTGATCAAGAAATGGAAGATGAAAAGTTCAGGTTGTCCCTTGTGCAGCCTCAATTATTTGTGTGTGAATCCTCTTACTTGCATCTTGCTTTAACGTCTGTGCATGCAGCAAATGGAGGGTGACATAAAAGACATGCATAGATCTCATACAACACAAAATCTGTGTGTGCTGGTGGCAGTCCACAGGAGGCATCTTGCGGTAAGACTTCACATGTATCATCTTTTCATGGAAGAAAAGAGTATTTTTTGGCACTGTACAATTTGTCAGCTTGGCTGGAAGGTCGAATGTTCTGGAATGAAAGAGGGGCAAAGAGGGGAAGGAACTCCTGTCCACGTATCTCTTTCCAATTCCTCAGCTTAATAATGCTGTAATTTTTGCATCATTCAAGGACTGCTATGTCAGTTGGACAGTCTGTCTAGATACTCTGTCTTGGAGTACAAAAGAAGAGGAAATGTCCAGGCAGAGCTTTCTTTTAGATATATCGCTGACCTGTTTCCTGACGGTCAGTGGTTTTGAAGCTTCTAAAGCCAGGCTGTGTTGAATAACCACTAACTGACCTGTTTTAATTTTAATAGTCTAGTTCTTTTTCTTATATAGTGGCATATATATAATTTATATTTTGGCATGACAGTCGTGTGGCAATGACTTCCTCATACAGAATTATGGCTGTATGAAAGTGTTCTTTATTTTAAATCTACTGTCTGCCAGTTTCTTCTTGCCAGTTACTTTTGGCAGTTTCTTTCTATTTATCATTCTTACACTATATGGTATTTTGGCTATAGAACTTGGTCACATATTTTAATTGTTTATAAACGAGATCTCTCCTTACATTGAAACCATTCTGCAGTTCGTTCATCCTCACTGATCTTTTTGGAACATTTGGCAATTCAGGGGGCAGAACTCCACTTGTTATTCCAGGGACTTTGCACCTTAAGCTTCTAAACAGTAAAGTTTTATGGGTTTATTTTTCATTTCTTTCCCAGTGAGGAATGTGTTTCATCTTTACTCATTAGTGAATGACTCTCTAAAATAACTGCAAGACCACTTGGAGCAGTGACAGTTCAGAATTTAGTGTTATGTTTACGTGGCTAAGAATATTTTTTCTTGTCTGCTTCCTTGTGGTTAATACATCAGTCTGCTACTTTGTTGTCTGTTCCTTAACAATTATGAAATCTTTTGTAACTTCAGAGTAAACTTTGACTTTTACTGTCTGGATGCATTCACTCCATCCTTTTTCACCTCACTAGCCACTGTTTTCAAGCCTATTCAAAATGTTAAGTAGGAGAGATTGTTGGAGGTACCGATAAACTGCTGTCAGTGTGAAATGTGACCATTCAATCTCTCCCAAGTTTGAAAGCCAGTGTATTAGATTCGTTAGTTCTTCCTTTACACATACATCTTTACTTCAAAGAATTCAAATTGGATCTTGATTTTTTTTTCCCCAAAAAGTCATGTTGCCTTTTCCAATATACAGTTTTAATCCATGTGCTTTTCCAACCAATTCACTCAGTACAGACTTGATTTGATGGATTCTCAGAAGAAATGGTCCAAGACCTGTTCATGCATCATGTCTATAATTTTGATTCCCACACTATACTTTGCTCTGTGCAGGGTTAATTGAAAATGGGCTGGTTTTTTGTTTTGCTTTGCTTTTTGTTTCAGCTGCTTTTCTGATCTTCCATTGCATCTAAAGGGGCTCTTTTTATTTTTAAAAATAAGATGGAATACCAGCTTCTGTAATATGTTTTAATACAGTTAGCTCATTTACTTTATCAAAATTTGAACTTCCTTTAAGGTATAGCAATACTTTTTCAGCAGTATGATCTATGTAATTTCTGACATTCAGGTTCAAACATTTAAGGCTTTAGATTTCAAAGATAGGCATATTTTATCACAATGTACAGTTTACATGCATGCTTAGTTAGGAAATTTCTGGTTTAGATACTTTATTTTTTCCACCCAACTTTTGGTTTCTTTCGTAATTTGGTACACAAATAAACTGGCTCTATTTGGATATAGGAGCAGCTGACCCTTGTTTGATTCTATCTCTTCAGAAAAGTGTCTCAATTCTGAATTGACCTAAATCTTTTTTTCCATGCACCATTCGTGGGCAGAATCACACTACCTTGCTTGTCTGACCCTTTGTGATACTGGCAGCATTTCAAAGAATGGCACTGGCTTTTGTCTTCTGCTTCCTGAGTAAAAGCCAAAATATTTTCCTCCCGAACCTCTCCTCTTTCTTTTCTGTTGAGTTTTAGATGTATCCTTGCTGTGATCATAGATGGCCCATATATCTTGAGAGGTTCATCATTGTTGCACCTATAAGCAAATCATCATGTGATATTCAGTGGCAGCATAGAATAAACCATCAATATTGCTCCTAATCTGACATTTCAGAGCTACAGACTTCTTTTTCTTTCCACTGAAATGCTTACCCTTGAAGATTTATCATCAATACTCAGATATATATGCCTTTCTGGCTTGATGACCATGTCCCATGGGACTTGTGGTTCTTGGAATCAGGACTAATCAAAAGAAAAAATCTGTCATCTCTCTGAGCTTCTCTAGGTGGCCTGCTTGAGTCTTGATAGTAGATACTCTGTTTCTTCAAGCTACTGCATATTGTACCATATATACCTCTTTTCTGTAGGTCAGATAATTATGCATGTAGTGGGTTGGATTGCCACTCTTCTGCTGGACTTCTGAGTGCATTTTATCATATACGAAGGGCACTTATCTTTCTCTTATATTGTGTTTGTTGACATCCTCATCTATGCTGTTGTTCAGTAATCTCCCTGGCCTTTCCATCCTTAGCTTGAGGCCTGGACACTAAAGTGTACAGGACACCACCATGAACTTCATGAGCAGCCTCCCGTAGTCCTGTGCTGGCCCGTCTCTAGGAAAATGTGGTTGAGGGAGCTGCTGCAAAAACCGTTTCATTCAGCTTTTCCCAAAAATAACCTACCAAAACACTGTCCTCCAAAGTCAGCTTTGGTCTGCGTTCAATTAACAGCACAGTTTGGATATATGGCAAAGATTGGCTGGTAAGATGGTTAGTAGGAATGCTCTGGAGAAAAGCACTGATTATCAGAGAAGGAAAACTGAACCTTACAGTGAATTGTCATCAAAAAGGGTGTTGGAGAGTTACAGTACAAAGGAACAGTTGAATGACCATTTCTGAAGGACTTTGTGATGGAGGGAAGGAAGCAGGACACAGAGGAGAAGGGAAGGGCCTAGAGTAAGGCTGTGGGGAGCAATAATGACACGACTCAAAGGCAGAATTTTGTGACTCCTTGACCATGAAAAGAAGCTAAGCCTTGAAAGAAAAGATCTGACTTTATTTGCAAAAATCCCTTAACTGGATACATGAATTTTTGTGATGAGGCATTCAGAGGGCAAGAATAATTGCTTTCTTCTTATGTAAATCATCACCTAAAAAAGACAGAGGATTGGATTTTCAACCTTTCAGTCCCAGCAGAGCTGATCAGTTGTTGTAGAACAAATGTATTCTTGCATTAAATTTGAGAATTACTTACAAGTCCCAGTATTGAGGGGTGAAAAATGGTGCAAAATTCTTCAGATAGAATCAGTTCAAAAGACTAGAATTTAATAGGCAGCTGATAGAGTACTACAGGACTAATAATTGTACATTAGTAACAGCTTCCCCCTTCATTTTTGTGGGTATCTGCTTATTCTTTGACTAGTGAAGCACAGAGACCTTATTCAGAAGGGATATTTCATTTGACATCTACATCTCATCCGTAATTTACATGATTACAAGTAGTTTGTGTAAATTCTGAATCAGTGGTTGTGCTGTATTTTAAATTGAGGAAGCAGAGAGAAAATGTGCATTGTTATGTGATTATCTAAAATGCATTTTCAGACCTTTTGTTTCAATTAATTTTGGCAAGTCTATGTCACTGTTTTAGCTACTAGAAAGCTGCTTGTTGAATCCTTAATACTTGTCTCCTTTCATGTTAATAAAATGATCATCAGATGTTGGATCTGATTTGTTCTGTGACTTGGGGAAAATAGAGTCATTATGCAGCAAGAAAGCAATTGTTCTCCATGTATTTTCAGATCTTATGACTAGGATCCTCCTAAGTTTTTTTTATTTGGAACTCATTTACAGCACAGAAGTTACTTGTTAAACCTTTCCATGTAAAAAGAGCAGAGATTGATCAGAGGTTAAAATAGTAGTTGTAGCAAAGCTTATTTATTACTTAGTTTCTAACAAAATCTGTATATGCAATTTTGAACTCTTGGCTTCTCTCTACCACTCCCCTGCCCAGATATGCTTATTCTGTCCTGAGGCATCAGGAATAGATTGATACAGCTCTACTGACACTGGCAATAGAGAATATTCTTCATTGGTACAGTGCTGGCTGGGTAGAAAGTGGAAAGCTGTAGTTAACAATTTTAATATTGCTTCCTAGTACTGAAATACTTTTCAAGTTCTGGCCAACAAAAGATTAAATGACAATTGCCAATCTAAAATTTGAACACATAGTCTGTGGAAAAAGGGTCACTAATCTCTGATTCAACTTCTTGGTTTAAAACAATGTTTACTTTTTCAAATACTTATTCTTTAAAAATACAGACATTTCAAAAGCTGTCTCTTTTCACATTGATCTTTCTTTGTCTTCAGCTTAGTTTATCAGATAACCGAGTGTGGGTTATATCACTCATTTTTTAACACAATACTAAAATTATCCCATAAAAAAAACCCAAACCAAAACAAAAAAACAACAAAAGCAACCCCAAAACCTCCTACATACATGTTTCTTATTTTGGATCGTCCTGCTTGCTGTTACTTGCATTTTTGCAAGGAGTTTGTTCATGAAATAGCTGTTAGTTTTTCTGAAGCCTGTAAACTGCCTTAGAGACCCATCTGCATTCCAGTTGCTTTCCGAATTTGCTGTTTGGGGTCAAATTTATATTAATATGTAGCTTGATCTTGAACAAAGTTAATTGCTTCAAGGAGCACTCTGGGGTTCCATGTTCCATCCCCTCTCCCCATTCCCCTTTAAAAAAAAAAAGAAAAAAAATTATGTTCTTCTTCAGGGAATTCAAGCTGAACTAGTGGATATACACACAAAAAGAGAGACTTTGACTGAAGGAAAACCATTTCCTGCTGAGAAGGGATTAACATTGTAGGAGATAGTGAAAAAGAAAAGTAAAGGAGAGCAAAGAGAAAAGCTAAATATCTTTTATACAAATTCTAGGAGCATATGTAATAAGACTGCTGAATTGGAGTGACATGTTTTCAAGGATAAGAAAGATATTATTGGAATAAGAGAGACAACCAGGAAAATGAAGGGGGATTTAAAATGCCAAGATACACAGTTTCAGAGGAGGGAGAGTTAATATAAAGCTGGAAGAGATGTATCATTATTGCCGAGGGATGATACTCCATATGCAATCTGCAGTAGGAAACACTCTTGCTCTCACCCCCTCCTTCCCTTTTTCCTTTTTTTTTTTTTTAAATTTTATTTATGTCTTTAATTTCAGTGGTTTGCATGCATGGTATGGACAGATTATTGTAGTTGTGATTGTTGGCTGTCGCACTAGACATGCAGGTGATTAGGAAAAAAGAGCCCAAGCAATAAAAGCATTTAAGACATAATGGTCCCTAAGAAAACCAGAACTTGGATTCTAAGAATGCTGGGGTATTGAGGAGGAGAAAGTAGGGAGACAGATTGTTAGAGATCAGTTATGATAGTGACTATATTAAACCACAAATGAGACCATGTTTCCACTGTTGCTGTAAGGTTGTTGCCTTTGTCCTGTTAATGAAACAGCATAGAATATTGTCATTGTCATGGAAAGATTGCAAGTGTAAATCTGTATATGGAGATAAGAAACAAAATCAAATGATCAAAAATCATGAAATTTGAAATGCTTGTGGGGTGGGGGTATGTGCTAGCTGGAGGAAGCAGCCCTAAAGTTATTGATTTTAGCAAAGCTAACTTTGAAGGAAAGCAAAATGCTCCTGGGGTTTTTGCCTGCAATCCTGTGATGAATGGGAAATCCACTCCACACAAGTGGAGAGTACATAGCGTATAAAACACGGACAGAGGCTGCAATTAAAATTCATCCCAGTTAAGTCAAGAAAAGGAAAGGCCGATATGGGCCTGAGGCAAAAGAAGGAAAGGCAAAGAGACAACTTGCCCCTCCCGACCTTATGCTTTTTCCTTCCCCTTCGCTGTTCTTTACCATTTCTTCTACTGTCCCTTTATCCTCCCTAGCCCTGCTCTTTCAAGACAGTTCTGTCGCTGTGGTCCCCTGATGAGATTTCTTCCTCAGGTCTCCTGTTTTTTTTCACACTGGATTTCTCAGTGGGGGCATAACTGTTCAGAGTGTTCATAATGTGGATATGAGTCTTTTTCCCCTCTTGCCCCCGAAAACACACTGTGCATCCCCTTTAACATGGTTGCAAGCTGTATGTGGTAGACATATTTCTGCTTCCCCAACTTCCTTTCTCTGTGAATCTGGGATGATTTCAACTCACTGTAAGGCAAGAAGGAGCTGAAGCTGGGGAAGGAAAGCAAAGGAGTAAGTAACAACTCATGTAGATGGTGTGGCTATATGAAACTTTTTAGAAAAAGACACTGTGCTGTGCTGAAGAATCTACCATTGAAATGGCAGGAGTTCTCTGAGAGACAAGAGTGACATGAGCATATACATTGTTGCAGGTGGTATTCCTTTCCCTTGTGCAAAGTTGGGACACAAATTGTGTCTTCTTTTGGGTGGGCCCCAGTATACAAGTTGCTTTATTGTCCAATCTCCCACGTACACAAATTATCAAACGTCTTGTTTCAAGGTGTAAAGAACAGATGTGAGGAAAAAGTAAATTTAACATATTTGAGTTCTGAATCTGGGCAGAAGTAAAATGACATTGCTGAAACTGTAGGCAGTTTCAGCCCTTAAGTAACACAACAAATTTTGATCTGGCATTTTATTTTTAAAAGGTGAGAAAAGAAGATAATGGAAGAAGTGGAGAGATTTAATGGGACACTGATGGAGGATTGAGTGGTCTTTTTCTGTCAGTCAATCTGTATTCTCTCTCTTTTTTTTTTTTTT
>VWZD01000245.1:663401-769664 GCA_013396695.1 Sakesphorus luctuosus
TAATCTTTTTTCTCTTTTTTTTTTTTTTTTTTTTTTTTAATTCCAGTGATTTGTTAACTGCAGAAATTAGCAACAGGCAGAGAGGATGACCATGTAGTCTTATGGCATCCAGCTGATGACCTGTCTCTGAAGATAGTATGAGGGATCATAAAGTTTAGTTCCACGTGTATTGTGATGATAGTTGCATCTATATTTAAAGCTTTCTGTCACTGAAGCACTCTTGGTGTTGTCAGATGTCTATTGGACTGGATGAGCTGCAACTTCTTGCAATTCAATGTCAATAAGACCAAAGCAATTTTGGTTGATTCATAGCACCAGCTTAAGCATATTCACTTGTGCAGATTACATTTGACAGATAGTTACCTTCAGCTGAACTCTGTGGTTAGAAGCCTTGGTATATTCTTGACAGTGAGCTTAGAGCTGATGCCTTATGTTTATTTCATATCCTGTTTTTGCCTTCCTAATACTGCATGTGTATGTCTACATTTAAATAAATTCACAGCTGAAGTACTAGTCACTCCACTTGTTATCTCTGGACAGAATGTTGTGATGAGTCAATTTCAGTATTAAAAAAAAATAGTGGGTTTTTTCCCATTTAGGCAGTTTTAATTTCAAAAGCTAACTAATCAAGGATTTTTTAAGTTTTTATTTATTTATTTTTTATCAAGAGCTCCTGGAAAAGTGTCTGTCAAAGTATAACAACAAAAGCATAAGAAAGAAAGGAGTAGAAGATATAAGCAAAGATGAAAAAATGTTTTTCTTTTTTGAATGTTTTTTCTGGTATTCTACATGTTTTCTGGCCTGCAGGGAAATACATTCAGCACAGGGGTTCTTATTCTATTATGTTAGTGGAAGTTAAAATCCTCTGGATTCTGCAACAAGATTGTGCACAGTGTCATCAAATACTGATGTGTGTTAGCATCACCTGTAAATTCTGTTAAGAAAGGCATCTTTCTACATAATTTCTCATAATGTTTCTAAAATAGTCTGAGTTAAAATCCAGTTTCTTTCACTGATTCAGTTAGTTGATTCTGTTTATGGTGAACTTACATATATTGACACCTCATTTGGAGCATACTGAAGAATTAAACTTTTGAATTATTTTGAACTATTTCCCTGTAAGGGCTCCTAGTCACCCTAAAGCTGCATACTGATTTTGAAGTAAAATTCAATGATTTAATGCCGAATACCTTGTACACATAATACTTCCACTCACAATTTTGGTTTCTGTTACTAAAGGCCAAAGGTGATTTTTCTGTGGAGCTTAAGGAGGTTCTGAAAGGGAGGTTTGGGAGTTTTTACTTCCTTCTCTTAGTGAGGGATAGGATTGCAGCATCCTTGAATTTTGATATGAATGAACAAAAAATAAAGTACTTAACAAATTAAAACAGTTGCTATTGCAGACTGGCATGTTCTGGTGAGAGGGCAGAGTTTACTTTATAGGTTTGGTGACAGTTGGATAATGAATCTCAGCCTAGACCTGTGTTGGCAGATCTTTAAAAATGACACAATGGTTGGAAGTAAAGGCATCTCCCCTAACCATGGATGCTTAACTCAAGCACTTTCCTTTTGAAAATCATCATAATAAAGTCTCTGACTGTGCTGTAACTTATGTCAGTGGTGGTGGCAATGAAAAGCCACCACTGCATTTTTTGCCATGTGAAGGTAGTATAGGATTTGAATATGGAACAGGAATTTAGAAAAGTGAATTAATAATAGCAGGTAGAATAGATTTTATTATGTGTGCTGCTTTTGCTTATGCTATTATATATTGGGCAAACAATCTAAAAACAGGATTGAAGATTTGAAATTGTGTCAGGATTGTAGCTGAAGCAGCGCCAAACTCATTGGCAAATTTGTCAGGCAGTTCTTTTGCTGGTACTGAAGGTGCCATTTGTCTGTCAAGTGTTATGCAGATAAATTATCTGAGCTGCCTTGTCCTCCTGGATATTATTCTTTAATTTCGACAGCCCTCCCTCCCTCCCACAACTCCCCTGTCCCTATTAAGTGGTTATTAGCATCTTTTTTGGTCTGTTTGAGAACAAGTTCCTAGACAAATTCCTCCTGACATATCCTTGTTCTCGTATGTTTGCTACATATATTCATTATCTCTTGCCAAGCTTTAGATCTGCCAAATTCCCTCTGTGTTGTCTCAATTTTTATTCCAAGCAAAAAAATTAAAATGCAAAGCACAAAAGAGTAAAAGTGAACTCTTTTTATTTTAGGATTGTAAGTTTTGGCTATGAGAGGAATAACAATAAAAAGAAAAAGACCACGGGAGAAATTGATGTACATAAGACATCTGCTCAAACATCTCTAACAGTAATGTCATCGCTGCAATAGTCCTTATTCTTGAATTATCCATTCAGCTAAGTTTTAAATTTGGGTTAGCCTGCATGTGGTATGTTGAAAGGAGAGATAATCAGTGTAAGACTGTATGAGCTGTGTACTAGTGCCAGTGAGTAATATGTGGAGTAGGAGTTGGCTAACTGTGATGTGGAATCCTGACTCATCTGCAGGTGTTTAACTGTGGCAACTACTGCACCTCTTTATTTTCTGAAGCATTCAGAAGGTGGCTGACAGACAGATTATCTGAAGGCTTGGGAGGAGTAGAGGATTTTTGGGATCCTGGAATCATAGAATATCCTGAATTGGAAGATACCCACAAGGATCATGGAGTCAGGCTCTGAACCTTGCACAGGACAGCCCCAAGAATCACACCACCTGCCCCAGAGCGATGTCCAAGTGCTTCTTGAAGGCTGGCAGACTTAGTGCTGTGATCACTTCCCTGGGGAACCTGTTCCAGTGTCCAGCCACCCTCTGGGTGATGAACATTTTCCCAATGTTTAACCTAACCACCCCTGATGCAGCTTCATGTTAATTCCTCACATCCCATCACTGGTCACCAGAGAGAAGAGATCAGTGCCTGCCCTTCCCCTTCCCAGCATAAACTATTTGGCTCCCTGTTTGTATTAATGTTAGAGAAAAACAGTCCCTGGAGACATATAATCTCCTCCCACTCATATTCACTATGTTTTTCATGTTGTTTGGGTTTTTTGTTGTTATTGTTTTGTTTTGTTTTAAGCTAAATGTAAATATAGTAGATTAAAAAGGAGAAATAAAAGTTAGTAGAAAAAGGCAAAATAAGACTAAGACCAAAATGGGGGGGAGGGAAGGAGCCTTTGATATGGATGTTCAAGGTGTGTAAATTCTGCAATTTATTTAGTAAAGGTGTTGAATTGTGGCAGAAAGTTGTCTACCATTTATGATTCATCAATTTAGGGGCACAGAGATTTAAAAAAAATATATAAAATGCAGCACTGTGATTTTTGGTCACTAGCTCTGCTTATATTACACCTGAAAGTAGGTTTGGATTCATGCTAATGGTTTCATCCTATTTTTTTCCTCCAAATTCTGTTGCTCAAGTCCATATCACTGACCTTTCCTATTTACAGAAATGCATTTATGAAATATTAAAGCTGTGTGGAAGCCTTTTTATCTACAGGTTCAGCAAGATTTGCAATTATTCAAGAAAATACTGAAATACATACCTGTGTGTGTCTTGTGTCTTTGATATGCAAACTCTCTTTACTCTTTTATTAACCATTACACTTCTGTTTCACACTTGCTTTCGTAAAGATGTGAACCCATATGTCCCCCAGTGGTAGAATATGCTGTTTATCTTTGTATGAACAGGCAAAAAGAACATATTTAGACAGGTTGAAGGTGAAAAAAGATTTTTATTCTCAAGTTTCTGATTAGACCATTATAGCAGCATCACTAATTCCCCTCCTTCCATCTATTGTCTTTGTTCCTCTGTTGTCATCAGTGACCACTGTTGATTTGTTGACTCTATTAAGGTATTCAAGGAAGCCACAGGCCTGTCATTTTGGTCATAACCTTAATCTGTTTTCTCACCTTGGAAGAAAATGTGTTAATACACTGTCTGTTTCCATAGAATGAACTCATTGAGAAAATTCCTGATGCAACATATCTGCAATACATTTAGAAGGAAAAAAGATTTTGTGGATCTTGGTGATTTAAACAGATAGCAAGCTATATCCAGCTGGCAACTTTTATAAGAACCATTCCAAATTAAGTGATAGTAAGCAATTGTAATGGTATCTTGTGTAATAATTTTTGAGCTGGATGAGTTGCAGCTTCTCTTGATTTCTTATGATCTCCGATTCCTTGTTATTTCTGAATGATTAAGCAAATCATTTATGCTAACTTCTGCTTTAATTTACATCTCTGTAAAGCCTGTGTAACTTTATTTTTTCTAGAGTTGCTTTAGTTTTTAAGACAAGTAAAAGGAGATTTTATTTCTGCCAGCTTGCTGATCTGGAAAATAAATGGAATCTTTTTTCTTTTTTTCTTATGTCTTACAGGTAAATTCTCTAGCTACCTAATTGCTTCTCATAAAGCACTTTAAAAGCCTTGAAATTGTGTGTCATCTTCTTTATAATAATTGTTTCTGAGATACTACTTGCTGTGCAAATAGATCTTATTTAAAGGAAAAACAAACCCAGAATTGTTTGAGTCTTCTTACTGTTCATTTTTCATTCTCTTATTTCAAGGAGAATTTGCTTTTTTTTTCTCATGCTTGAGAAATGGGACTTGTGCTTTAGTTTGTATTAAATATTTAAATTTAGCTTACATTTGCAGCTAGCTAAATTTGCATTTTTAACTTAAAAATTAGCTGGTTTTTAAAATTTTAATATACAGATACCTGATGTTTTTTAATGGTCTTGTTCACTGTCTGATATGTGTCATAGATCCCAGAACTGCTTCTTTTTCATCTTATTTGAAAACAGTGGTGTCCATTACATGTACTGGAATGTATTAATTCCCTAGTATTGGAAGGTGTATGTTTGGTCCTTGTCCTTGTTTTATATGTGTTGGTCAGTCCTGCCTCTGCCACCTGAAACTGCCTGATGGTCAAAATAGCCCTAGGAGCTGCAGTTACTGTTCAAGTGCTTGCCATCACTGAGTTGGCTGGGTAACTACGTAGGCCAGGATTGGTATCATTTGGCTTAAATGACTGGAAAAGACTTTTTTTCTTTTAATTTTGGTACCACAGTATTCTCTGCTGTGGAACTCCTCATTTATAGCCTGCAAATCTGGGAAGTCCTTCTGGTTTATTAATCTGTCTTGCCAAACACTGCGATCTAGTGATTAGAACAATAGATGATGAGAAGAAATGTTAAGATTAAATTGTATTTTATGGTTACTAGAAGCTGTGATGAGTAAGAGTAAAAAGAATGTATATTCAACTGGTAGAAGAGATTAATGCTGTCTTGAAATTACTCCCGTTAATTTATCTGTAATATTTTAATAAATCTTTCCCATGGCATTAAACATTAGGATAGAAAAGATAACCTATAGGGGAAGATTGTACTAACCGAAAAACAGATATGTCTTTGTAACATATAATAATTACAAATTGTAAAATATTTTGGGAAGAAACTACTGCATCTATTGGTTGTGTGTCATTTAGTGCAGTGACACTTTGATCTGTGGATAGGGATCTTGAACTCTGCTATGATATATTTAGGTATTCTTTAGGATTTTTTGTTAGAACATAAAGGATTCTTTTCCATGTCTCTTCTTCCTATCCTATTTAGTAGAAATCATTTTCCACAAGGTGTATGGGTAGTATTAGTACTAGCAGTGACTTTTAACGGAAATATCTTACTAATGCTAAAAGATCATAGTGTCCACTGAAGAAAGATTCACTTAACTTCATTTTTTTTTTGGCTGAAACAGTGCGATTCAATTCTACATGGAAGAGACTAAAGTAGTCTCAGTTGCCTTTATAAATATATATATATATAACAGGACATTTTGATGACAGAGTGATTAATGTGTGTGACTAAAAAATGTATGTTGCTTAAGTGGGCCAGATATCACCATGTGCATTGCAATGTAATAAATGCACGTGTTATTACGTGAAAGACAAAACTTCATAGGTTGTTATCTCAGAATTCCCTCAAAGTGCCTTTGGCTTGGAAAGGGTCATTGTAATTTAAAGAAGTGGAGTCAATATAACTGCATCTTTGACTTGATATCAAAATCTGTTCTGCCTTTGTATTAATGATGAGGAATATTCAGCTTTTTTTTATTTAAAAAAAAAAGCATATTGTTAATTTTTATTGTAATACTATGTGTTTTTATAATACTTAGTCTTTATTTTTAACTATTATACTATTAATTTATTTATACATTGATTATATCAATATATATTATACCTATACAATACAATATATCTGTACAATACAAGGCTAATAACAAAAAATAACAATAAGAGAAAAACATGACATTCTTCATTCAAGGAGCAGCAATGTAAAATCAGGCAGAATAAATCCATGGAAAGCTACTAATATATAGAAACTGTTGCTGACTGCTGAAGTCTCTGAGTTGCTGGTGTTTTGAGATTCAAAAAGTATTCAGGAGTTTGCTATGCTCCTGTATGCTCCCTGTTTCTGCTTTATGCCATAGTCCCTTAGACAGTGCAACTGCTCTGAAGTGGAGTATTCGGTTATGATTCTTCTTTTTATTTTTTTTTTTTTGCCACACAGATTGCTGCAATATAGTGGGAGTTAGCAGTTCTGTTAGTAGTTAATACATGAAAATACTGGCTTTTGTTTACATGACGGCTCTGCTTGATCCAAACCAAGTGGAAAAATTTGTGTTAAATTTCATTGTTACGTTTTCATGGGTAGGATTGGAATAGCACAGATCTTTAGGTGATAAAATGAAGTTGTAATGAGTTTTCTGTAGCTATCTTGTTTTATTAAAAATATCATGTGCGTAATCCTGTGAAATGTGTGCTGGGATGACTCTGCTTGAGCAGGGAGGTTGGACCAGATGATCCACTGTGGGCCCCTCCAGCCTTATCCGTTCTTTGATTCTGTGGTTCTGCACTACTGTGGCCCATAGGGCAGGGAAGGTTTCCTAGGTAGGAAGTGATTCGGTTTGGTATTGCTGTCTCTGATACACAACTTGCTTGTACCAAAGAACCATAAAAGCTTAGTTTAGGATGCACTGAAGGAACTTGCCTTTCAGCTCTTTTGCCCACCTATGAAGCTCTTCTGGATTATAACAAGAGTGCTATTAGAGGAAAGAGCATGAACATCTTTCCACCACCTCAGTTCACCATCAAATGGATTTTTCATTGCTTGGAATTGGTTTTAGGTTCTATGTTGGCAGGGCTAGCGTAGTTTCAGAGTGAATGTATCTTAGTAACTAATCCTTGCTACCTCACCATGAGGTGATTTGCTAAGTATCTGACAGATGGGGAAGCACAGGACTGTGAGGGGCTTTCAGAGCTGGGATTAGAGGGCTGATGTCCCAGGCTTCTGGTTCTGTGCTCTGCACAACCATGAAGCCAACATTTCCTACTATTCTTCTGTTATTCTCTTGTGGCAAATTCCTATTGAACATTATTGATAAAGACAACAGGGGAATAATCCTGTTGTCCTAGTCAAGGGGGAAGATGTTCCTTTAGTTCTGTGCTACTGCATGTAGTTTAATGCTAACGGTCAAGAGACCTTAAATAACTACATTAAACAGCTGATTTGGTGCCAGCTTTTCTTATTTAGCTTAGTCTAAACTGACACCAAACTTTGAGACTTCCTCTCCTCCCACAGTGGAGAACCACTGGGATTTTTTATACCACACATGGTTTCCCTCCTACATTTTCCTCCCATGTCAGATATTCATACCCCCTTTAATAACCAGCAGGGGGATCATTACATTGAGCTACTGCCAAATGCATAATGACTGCTGCCTTTGCCTTACACAGTCACTGCACTACTGATATCCAATTCAGCATTGTAAAGTGCTTAGGGCTACCTTGGGGATGTGCTATATTAAACCCAACTATTCTAAATCCTATTTAATACAAAGAGATTGGTGGTGGGGGAGGGGGGAGGGAGATTTAAAATTATCGTTAGTCACCTATTTTCAACAAGTAAAAATACCTGGTCACTTAGGGCTCAATTCTGTTGCTTTTAAGTCAGAAATAAATCCACATATTTTTATTAGGGGGTGCATGGAGGTGAGTACTCTGCTTACCATGGGGGGAGACAGAATCGGGTCCTATAAAGCTGTGTCTGAGACAGTAAGTTTGCAAGAAGCTGATGGGGGTGAGTGCGCCCATTTCTGAATTCCCCTTACAAATGTTTTACAGTGGGAACAGGAAAGCGGAAACATGCTTCATATCTGACTAAAAATAAAGGTACTCTTAAACTTGTAAAAGGCAACATTTTTATTTGAATGATATGACAGAGCTGCCACAGGAGTGTTACCTGCTATAAAGAAAGCTTAAGAATTATTACCTTTATTAGACCAGTGACACTGAGCTTTAGCCATACATTTCTAACTTCTGTCCCTCTACAGAGACAATTTTCTTTTCTTAAATAAACTGTCATGCTAGTGTTAATATATTGTTGGCTCCCTCATACTCTGAGAATACTGCTGATATAAAACATGTATATGTTAGATTGGTAATAGTATCTTTAGTGTAGCTGACTAGAACAAATGTGTTTCCCTCATGGCTGTGCTAATGTGATAAAGGAAAATTGGCTGTTCATCAGCTTTTGGCTGGGTAAAGACAGTAGAGATGGAACCACATTCTTTTTTATGCATTAATACCACTGAGAACTTTTCACTAGTTATATTTCATGTGCAGGCATGTTGTGCAAAGATGTTGTAAAACATGAGATAATGCTACAAATAACAAAGTAGAAAAGCCTGTATCTTTTATGATGATAACAGTCAAACACCAAATGACAGTAACAGGCTGTAAAAAATGTGATGCAGAAAAAAAATGCAATGTAACCACCATATATACGTATACTTAGGCTCTTGCAAATAGGGCATCAGATGTTTAGAGGGCTTTGAATTAAAATTAAATAAAAAACTGTTGTATTTAGGTCATTGATGTGTCAACACAAAAGATAATTTAAAATGGAGAAATGCGTTTTGAGCGGTGAAACTCATATGCAATAACTTTTTGAACAAATCTCCAGGCTTAGTAATTATGATAATAGCCTTCAAATTTCCATCAGTGGAAGGGCAATAAATATTCCTGTCTAAATTTGGGAAGTATTGACTGAATTTGGAAATGGCAATAAAGCTCAGCATGCATGTGTATGTTTGAAAGTGCAGTTTAAGGAGGAAAAAAATAATCTGTACAATTCTGTGTGAAGCTTTAAAAAAAAAAATCCAAACAAAGCCCTCCATCTTATTTCATGTTTTCTTTCTTAAAATGCTGATAGACTCATGTTGCCCAAGGCACTGATGCTGATCATCTGAGCTCAGATTTATAGATAATTGTGTCCGTTTATCTTGGTCTGAAATTTGAAAGACTTTATTGCAGAATGGTATTGTGAGTGCTTATATTGTGGTTTTCAAGCTGATATCTTGTTAACTGGTAAATAAGTTCTGTCTTTCCTCTTTGCAACAAATTATTTTGGCTTGTAAACCTTCTATGTCCTCACATAGATTTTGTTCTTATGGAAGCAATTATTCCAGGTTTATTTTGTTTTGATTAGCATGACTATCAAGATAGGCTAAAGCACTCTATTTTTATTTGGCCTTGATAGATATGATTCACCAGGCATCCATATCTGCAGAATTAAAATAATGCTCTATAAATTGGCAGCATAAAAATGGTGTTTCAGGTTCTGAAAGCTACCAAGTTCTCATGCAAATAAAGGTTTATGCAAGTTAAATATTACTAAAAATCAACTAATTTCATTTTTGCTAATAAATCACTTTCTGAAATAGAAGTTTTGGATAAGTTCAACTTAGTTTCTATAATCAGCTTCATTAATGGGAAGCTGACTATAGCCATGATACCTATGGTTTTCATTTTCTGTGGGCCTGTATTTTTTAAATGAGAGCATTGAATTTCATAAAATGTAAGGCTGAAAGACACTCCCATATTATTAAATTCTTCCTAATTTTAGGTAACCTAAACCTGAGGATTTTTAATGCAAAAAAAATAGTACTTTGTAAAAACTCGGAATCTTGTGACTTTGTGGAGCTGGGAGAATGCCATAAAGTATTTCTATGAATGTTAGCTCAGATTTAAAATGAATTGGCAGGGAAGGGAACACTTGCAGAAAACAGTACCCTGGGGTGCTGGCTGAGTGCATATTCCTTGCCAAGGGTTCCCTTGATGTAAGGGAATTACCCACTGGGTGTAAAGCAGATGTAGGCAGTTCCAGTACCGTTCCCTTCAGCCCTTGTAGAAAGAAACATGCTGGGGTTAGGGAGGTGTTTTGGAGGGGTGTTAGAGGCCTGGCTGAAACGTGCTGTGTTTGGTTATCCTGAGCATGGTATATAGCCCCTTGAGGCCTGTTTGAACTGATGTGCATGAGAAGAGCTGTGACAGCTCTAACATGTGCCCATGGCCTGAAGTGGGGATGTAGCTGTAACCAGCCTTGTACCTTGTGAAACAGACCCACCCTTCTCCTTTTCCTCTCTTCCTCCTCCCTGCCAGATCCCTGCACTGGAGTTTCTTCTTTGATTTAACTACTGTGGAAATGTTATACTCTGTGCATCTGAGTGGTGATCTATTAACTAGATGGACAGAAAAGAGGTAACTGCTTTCAGTAGACACTGAAAATAAAGATGCACAGCAAATAGGTTGAAGTAATGTTATCAGTTAATCAGTGATAGACTCAACATGTAGAGAAATCAAAGTGATTGCATAATAAAGCATGTGTTTGCCCTTTACATTGATTCTTTAGGTGCATCACAGCCGAATTAGTTTCTTCTTAAATGGCTGGGAAGATGACAACACACCTTTTGATTCAAGGATTCTCATGGGAACAGTTGCAGATACTGATGCTGACAGTACTCTACAAATTGGACAAAGCTTCACAGGTGAATACTGTAGTATTTTAGTAGAATGCACTGGAATATTCAACATAATATATACATGATGTGGTTAAAAGAAGTATGTGAATAATTTTAAGTTATCTATATGCTAAGAAGTGACAGCTCCTCCAGAAGAAAATTCCTATTGTACAATTAGTGTCCTCAAAAGATTGGCTGAAAGATAGAAGTTTGGTAGATGATCCTGTAGGATCATAATTTATTCTATGTGTTCTGCATATAGATAGGTTTTCCTGCCTTCTCTAAAACATGTATGTAAAGTGACATGTTCCATTAATTTATGATCATAGATTTCTGAATAAATATATGAACTATTTCAGAATGGAATTGTGCATGCCACCGGACTACACTCCTCTCTGTGCAGAGTCAGGAACAGAGCTGAAGATTTCTGGCTGTTCATGTGGTTCAGTTCTATCAACACTCACATAAACCACTAGCAGAATGAACAGCATAGTCAGACCTGATAGCTTTACTCACCATCTCCATCTAGAATTTTATGTATATTACAGCATGACTATCATAGCAGGACAGTGGGGGATGTTGTGTTGCTTTTTCCAAATTCTTGGCTGTGCAGGTCTAAGAACACTGTCTATTGTTCTTCAGGAACATGCACAATTTGAAGCTAACTCCTAAATATGGCTGTATGTCACTTCAAGCAACTACTGTGTGCTTAGGCAAGAAAATATTCTGTGCCTCATTTCTTAAAGCTTGTATTTGTGTTTTGTTGTCATTTGGATTCTGGATACTGGATAACTAATAATTGTATAAAAGAAAGGAATATTTTAAAATGCTTTTTGTCTTTATTGTATAAATTGATAGGTACAGTTGTACCTACTGTATCTCTTCTCTAATTAGAGGTGGCACATGGACTGGCTCATTACTTCTGTCTAATGAGCCGATCCCTGTGCCACCTCTCTAATCAGAAAAGAGATAGGTACAAAATGTTCTTATAAAGTTATTATAAATCATTCTTTTTTATCAAAAAAATTAAGTCACTGCCCTCTATAGTTTTGTCCAGGTCCAAGATGGCTTCATTCAGGAGGGGTAATTGGGCAAGAGAGATCTCTGAGTGCTGAATTAAAGGTGCTCTCATGCAGTGCAAAGCTGCCCTCTGCTCAATCAATTATTTATAGTATATTTTCTTAGGTTTAGAGCAGTTTGTTGGAAGAATGCAAGATTTTCGATTTTACCCCGTGGCACTTACGAACAGGTAAAGAACTTTTATTTTTGTAAAAGAGTAAGAGTGTGGCAAGAAGAAAGTGTAAATAACAATATGCTTATTTCCCAAAGTATAGTGCTTTTCAGATGCTTCCTTTAGATAATTGCTTATGATGATGTAGTTTCCTGAACCTCATTTCAAAGATTCCCTTTAACCTAAAAAATCTTCAGTTAAAATCAATTCAACAACTTAATGTGTTTTGCTTTTGAACTGTTGCTTAAGTAGGCTTAATATGTGTAGTATATATGTAGTGAAACATAACACTCAGTAATATATATGGGCTTTTCTTCTTATTGCTGTCCTTGTTACAGCCTGACTTAGTATGTTTTCTGCAGAGAGTAGATCCTGTTGCTAGATTTCAATGCTTATAAACTGTCTAGGCATTATCTACTCATCATAATTCTGATATAATAGTGTGTGCTGATAAGCTTAGTCCTGGTGGATAAGACTTGCTAAGCTTTTTTAGAGCTCCATGTAAACTGTAGGGCAAGGAAGGGAGCATAGCAGACTAGTCCGGTTTAGACCACTCAAATACCAGGGATCCAAATGGAGAGGACAGGCACTGCAAGTGGTGAGCATGCTGGCTGTGTGGCTGCAAGCTTGGCTCCCTGTGCTTAGTTGTTTCTTTCCTCTGGTTTCAGATTCCCTGTAGTATTGGATGTCCATGTCGGGTATTCTTGGTGCTCCCACCACCCTCCCTGCACACCCTCACCCTGAGGTGCCATTGTCTTAACTGTTCATTGCTTTCTGTTTTAGATTGTCACTGTAAGCTGCCAATGACTTTGCTAGCTCAGCCCACAGAGCCTTGGGCAATTGCTTTGACTTCCTCTGTTCCTAAGGCCAAATTACAGTTGCCAGTGCAATTTCTGTTGCCCTCCAGCCTCCCTTCCTAGCACGTTACAAAGAAATGTTACCTTTGTTATCCAGCTCATGCTGGATTAATCTAGTCAATTCAAGCTGGCCAGAAGTAGTCAGGTCCTATTTGTCTGCGTGGTGCTTCTGGGTAGGCTGCACGCAATGACACTCGTGACTGCAGACCTTAAGGCTACTTAATGATGGTCTTTCAATAAGATGTAAAGCAGTTTCCTGGGAGCTCAGCTGTCTGCGGGACATTATGATTAACTGAGCTCCTGTGATTTGAAAGTATTAATGTGAGTCTGAATTCCAAGTTTTATGAAAATCGTGTTGGTTGTATTTTTCAGAGCAATGCATGTCAAATCCTTTGAAGTGCAATTTAGGTCAGTGAAAGGAACAAAGTCTAACAATTGAAAAATAAGGTATTTTAAGGAATGTTGTAGCCTAGTGATGTCTGTGTAGATTTGGTTTTCTATCCACAAATAACTTGGTCCAAATTGGAAAGTCTTACCTGTGTACCAATTAATTTAAAGCTATGGCTATGTAAAAGGCCCTGTACTTTGGGTTCTGTGGAATTTGTAGTGGCAGCTAGCAAATATTTATTTGCTTAATAAGTAAACAGAGATTGTGTTCTTATTGGTGAAATAGGAGAAGGGGAAAAGTAACAGGTTTTTAATATAAAAATTTGGTATCTTCTAGGCTTATGAAATCTTTCTTTTACTCAGAGATGAACAGATAAAGACCTGCCCATGTCATGCATATATATCTATGCTTTCCTGCCTACCTACCTACCTATGTTATCTTTTTCAGTTGCTGATGTCAGAGGAAACTGAAGTCACTCAGTGATTTAACATGACTATGTTGATCGCAGACTGGGGCAGCTAAAAAGTGGGCATTTGTATTAAAATTAGTTAAAAGTGAAAATATTCCTGTCCACGGGTTTCTAAGGTGCAATGTGATGCTGTTCAAGGTGGTCTTTTTGGAGGATTTGAGTGCAAATGTTCAGCTCTTCTGTGGTTGCATGCACTATGTTGCTGCTATGGTATCCTTAAAAATAGTGTCCAGACCACTGATTGGATTCAGACATGATGCTGCAATAAAATGTTAAGAGTTTTTCTCCTTGAATCTATGGCTGGATTCACCCTCTCTAGATTTAGACACCTCAACAAGGAACTAATTTCTCTCAGTGCCATGTGTCTGAGGAAGTCTGTACATGTGGAGCAATGAAAGCAGCTCTGCAGTGCCTCTTTACTGATGCTTTCTGAACATGCCTACTTACCATTGATAACATAGAGACCCTGTAGGGGCTTCATTCCTAGCTGATTGCCTCATTTTTATGAGCTGAAACCGGACCTTTAGTGCTTCTACTATATCTAAACTGAATTTTGTTTAATTTATGAGCCTAGAGGCACAAAGTAGCACTTGTCCTTTTTTATCATGTATGTAATAAAATTTCTATATGCTGTGACAGAGATATTTTGGAAGTATTCTCTGGAAAATTCCCTCATCTTCATACCCAGTCTGAGTGCCGCTGTCCTGGCAGTCATCCCCGAGTACACCCGTTGGTACAGAGGTACTGCATCCCCAATGGTGCGGACGATACCACTAACGACAGAGTGCTGAGGTTGGATGCAGAAGCCCATCCTCTGGATTATATCAATGATGATGACATTGGGACCACCTGGATTTCATCGGTGTTTGCTAATACTGCAGGTCTGGATCGTGGTGTTTCAATCACAATAGATTTACAAAATGGACAGTATCAGGTAATGGGAAGGTTACATTTGCTATTTATTAAATAAGAACTAAGAAAGGATTTTTGTAGATGTTTCATTACAATTTTGAGGAAATTCAAACTACATGCTTTAAAATGTTATCCTCTGAGGACCAGGAAGAAAGCTTCCTTTGCTAGGGTGTAACAGTGCAAAAGGCAACACAATGCATTATGGTTCTTGTCATTCTCTTTTGAAGTGCATGTTTTAGCAAGCAGTAATCTAGAAGAGAGACACCAGAGTGGATATCTCGTGGGAAGACACCAATATTTAGGAACTGATTGCTGTCTTTTAACTCCACTTTTCTGATTTTCAACTTCAATTTTAATTTTTATTGACGCTTATGGTGCTTGTTTCAATACCTTCAAGTAGAAAACTGAGTGCAGACAAATGAAATTGAACATATATGAAAACACACTGACGTATCAGAGGGGATTTCTGTTTTGTAGATCTTTTGGAGACAATAGTTTAGCCTCCCAAAGAATATGGAAGGAGAAAACAATAGGCAGGCCTGGGGACTGAAGAGGAGTGTCAGGATGTCTTGGAAGGAGAGACATTGGTAGGGGGCCTGCATTCACAGTAGAGAATTCAACAGATTTCTGTGTATTCTTGATATCCTAGTATTTCTTCTTTTTTTTTCATTAATGATGAGAAGGCAAAGAATATGATGAGAGGTTTTGGCTACATACGTAATATTAGTCCTTTAGCTTAAAGCAATTTCAAATACATGTGAAGTTCTAGGATTCTTCTTATTTGATACACACATTTCTGCATAAAAACTATGCTGAGGGAAGAGGTCTTTAAAACAACACAGGTGTTTGATAAAGTTCTGAGATAAACAGGGAGACTTTTTTTAAAATAAGAAAGAATTGCCTGTTATCAGACAACTCATCAAATATTTGTCAACATAAAGGTATAACCTTAATTTTTACTAAAATTATGTTATGGTAACAAATCATAGACTTTGTCATACATTTTCAAATGGTCTTTGAGAAAAAGTAGAGTTCTGATGGAAGAGATCAGTATTTGTATAATAGTGTCAGGGAGTTCAAAGAGCTTATTTAACAAAAAAAGTAATATTTGGTTATAATTGGGAATATATGGGCTGAAATATAGCTTCTTCTGTCTATGAGTGGTAAAGCAGACTGTATAGTCACATAGAAAAAAAGTTTATATTCTCATTGTTTTACAACTTAGCCATTAATATCAGTTCATAAATTTGTATCTTCTTGTAGGTATTCTATATTATACTGCAGTTCTTTAGCCCACACCCTGAAGCAATAAGAATAGAAAGAAAAAAAAGAGATGATCTAAAATGGGAGGACTGGCAGTATTTTGCTAGAAATTGCAGCATTTTTGGAATGGAGAACAATGGATCTCTGGAAAAACCAGACTCTGTCAACTGTCTCCAGCTTCATAGGTATGAATGGGTATTATCTACATAATACAGATGCTTTGAACAGGTAACATCCTGACACAATTAATTTCTATGCCCCAGTAAGCTAGAATCTTCTAATTTGGTATACTCATTTATGGTGGACTATTGAATATATAAAAGATCCTAAATCTGACCTTTCAATTGAAGCTTTCCAAAAAGTCTTCCATCATTTTTATCAGATTTTAGTCATTTGAGATGTGGCACAATTGATTTCTTGGTTATTTTTGAGCTAGAATTTTGAAATTTGACGTTGTTTGTGTTTTGAAGGGCTGTTGTCAGTAGAATTACAGAACATTGAGGTGATAAGTGGAGGAAGGTACTGACATAACAGATTGTTTTAAAATGTCCAGTGGGTGTGAAAGTCTACCTTTTGATCTCTGAGAATTCAGCTTGTTCTGAAGCTTATAAAAGAGGCCAAACATAAGTACAAAAGCCAGTCATTCAGCCTTATTAGTAGTCATGCAAAACATGTAAGAAATGTCTTGAAAATGATGTCTTGAAGCTTTCTAATCTTTCTAAGCAAGAGCCAATATAAAACTGTCGAGAAGGGGATAAAGAGGATCATTAGCTTTTAGAAATATGTTGCGTGCCCTTCTACTGACAATTAGCATGTGCCAATTCAAAGCTATATAATATAAAATAGAAATTTTATAAATATAGTGCATAACATATTTAATAGTTGCTATGTTATTTCACACACATATATGCGTGTATGTACGCAAACATTTATATAGTTGCATCTGTACCACTATATGTTCAAATGCACTATCTCTTGCCTGAATTCAGATGCCAGTGAGTATTAGGCTTGTTTAGAATTTAGCTGGAAATCAGTAAGGAAGTACATTACCTGGTGCTGTAGGCATTTTGCTTTTTTTTCTTGCTTCACTTTTGCAACTTTTCTGAGACTTTTCAAGTGTCAGCATCTTTGTCTGTTCTCCAGGAGTTCAGTATTCTGAGGAGAGGAGCATAAGGTCATTTGAGTTACACCACTTTTCAGCAGAGGAATCTGAGCTTTATTGCTGGTCCTTGGAAAAGGGAAATATCCTAAGTAAGCCACATATTTCTGGATAAATAACCCAAATGAGGAGTAATGCCACTTTCAGCCTAGAAATACATATTTGTATATTTTCTGACAAGAATTGAGGAGTTAAATATGAACTGTTTCCATAAATTTTTTGTAAGCAGAACTGTTTCTCCTCTTCAATTTTTTAAAACATAAATGATGATAGGAAGTGATAGAAATGAATGATTTTTGGGTACAGCTGATGTACAGAACACTTGTTTAAAGGATAAGACATATACCCTGCAATGGTGAGTATTCTGTGTGCTCAAAAAGGAGTAACTGTTGGAACAATGCTCCAAATTTGTGTCAGCAGTGTAACTGAGTTCTCTTTATGGGAGGATTTTATGGTAAACCCCAACTTGTTTCTCTCTCTTTGTCTCACAGCCACAGACTTTTAGCTGCCTAGACATGTCCAAATTATCTGTCCAGGATTTAGACACCTGTGTGCTTGTACCTGGTGGCCTAGGCAGGATCCCTGGGTTTACACAGGAGACAAATGACCTTGGCTTTGAAATCCTTAGCATGACTTCAGGGTTCTTGTTTTGGTGACCACATACCACTGAATGGCCTCTTTTGTGTCCTTTAGGAAATGGAAGTCATTAAGGTTTTTGTTTCTCCATCCTGTACCATCTATCTAAGGAGTTGCTCACTGTCCTTCATCCCCTTATTAGAGGCTTGAATCTTTGCTTAGTCTGAGTGTTGGATGACCTTTATTTTAGGATCTCCTTTGTTTTCCCGGTTTCTTGAGAAATGCATGTAGACACCCTAAAATTTTGATGACCTGCTTATCTAGTTGCTGTCAGCCTTACAGTCTTTCTGCTGCTCCTTCTGGTGCTTGCACACCAAGATGGTGTTGTTCGTCTGCCATTTGTACCTGTCTAAATATTTCCATTGCAGTTCTGTGTGCCATGGAAGAGAAGTATTCTAATTAGTTTTCTGCAGAGGCAAAGAGAAGACAGTATCACCCAGAGTAACATACAGACATATTCCACTGAGATTTTTGTGAAGACTGACCTGGTTTGGGGCACAGTAAATTCAAAGATTCTTCATGAAGACTGAGGAGTATGACTCAGCAGACCTCATCTAACTAGAATTCTTATCTTTCAAAAGCTCTGAGATATATTGAAGTGACATTTTTCGAATGTTGTGTGTCAGGTGCCAGGTGATAACGTGGGTTACCTATTTTTAATGAGCCCACGTAGGTGTGCAAATAAGCAGGCATTCTCTCTTGCAGAGGCAAGTTCTACTCATAGCTAAAGACTCTGCCTAGTACCTAGAATAACAGGACATATGATTCATACCAAATTGTCCCAATGTGCAGTTATATATATACTTGTTTACTTAGCCTTTGCTTGAGTTCTCATGACTGTCCTTTCCCTTCCTGGGCTTAAATGTATAGTTTTACTCTCAATCCTTCTACATTCCATTAAATTCTCTGGCACTTGACTTGCTGGAAGGTGGCATGTGTTTCTAACTCTGCTCACTCATCAAATGGGATTATATGGTCCAGTGACTCTGGAATTCAAAATGTAGTAATTGTTTTTGTGTGGGTTTTATATGTGTTAAGAAGGTATCTGACTAACAGTATGGGTCTGTTAATTATTATGTTAGTCATCAGAATGATTTCTTTATGCGATTAAAACCTAGTTCATGTTTCTCAAAGACAGGGTGTTAAACTTTTTAAAAACTTAGTGCAGATGACACTGTATCAGTCACACTTCATATTTTGAAGTTGCCTGCTAGAGGCTTTACTTATAATTGGAAACTTAGGGTCTGAAAACTGTGGTAGATTTGGGCAAAACAGACATACAGAGGACATTTCCCCTTGAATTCTGGTGACTGGTAATCCACTGACATAGGATTTTTTTACCCAGAAAGCACAAAAACCCTATGTAGAGTTGAGACCCTCTCTGAGAAACAGGATATTAGGAGACAGAAATCTATAAAATATGTGATATTTTGCTTTTAATTTGCTTTCCTCTCTATTTAAACAGCTTTACACCGTATTCTCGTGGTAATCTAACTTTTAGTGTTCTTACTCCGGAACCAAATCATCGACCTGGTTACAATGATTTTTATAATACTCCATCTCTCCAAGAATTTGTAAAAGCTACACAAGTGAGGATTCATCTCCGTGGCCAGTATCATACCACTGAACCTTGGGTAAATTTTAGGCACAGGTACTATGGAGTTAATGAAGTTACAGTCAGTGGAAGGTAGGTGTCGTGTGACTCTGTCCACACCCAGCATTGCCTCTGACTATTCCAGCTGTGCAAAGCATATAAAGACCTGCCGGGAATTTAGTCAGTTTGCTTTGCTTTTACATTTATTAATGAGAAAGGAATTGGATCTGAAGCAGTGTATCAAGTTTAAAATTATTGGTGTAGTGTTTTTTGGAAACAGCTCACATGTTATTTTACAATGAATTATACTTATTACACAAATCTGTCAAAAGCAGTACTTACCTTGGAATTACCAATGCCTCTAAGCAAAGGCTTACAATTGAAATGATACCTTGTGCTTTACTTCAGTAACTCTTCCAAGTTGTAGATTCCCAGACATGACAATTTTAACAGTCTTAATGCAGAGCTCATTCTTTGTTTTAGCTGGAGTTTTCCTTTCAAAATCAGGCAACTGTCAGTAAAAGTGTTGCATTATCTGTGACAGACAACTTTATTGCATATGATATGTGCTGTCTTGTGAAAGGACTAATTATGTCCTGTAAGTAATGTGCAAATTTGGCAACGAAATAGTTTCCAAAAAGCATATGGTGCATATTTTTGTTCAGAAATATTATTCCTGAAATTATTTTAGTAGTTCTCATTTTGAGGGCAAGACCCCCATTAGAGGTCATGTTTACCTTAAATTTTTCTACATTACTAATATATTTTGCTTATTGATTTAGATGTATTATGATAGTGTGTTTATTAAAATAGCTGTATCTTGGTGACAGTCTAACAGTAAAATAATTTCTACTGTAGTTTGCAAAGCTATGCTATGTCTCCAGAAGAGCAGCCCTTCAGGTAGAATGGTATGGTTATTGATTGTTAACTAAGACTCTATACAGATTTTATTTTAATAAGAAATGGACATTTTAACTGACATAAAATGTGTTAAATTGCAAAATTATGCCTGATATGGTTAAGGTTTCTTGAAAAAATAGAGCCGGGCTCTAAGGCTTAATATTGATGAATAATTATAATCAATTTAATGAAATTTCACATATTAATGTTGCATACTGAGAAACAATTTTCATAACATATTATATAAGGCAAGAGTAGCTCTACTACATGCTGGGTTTTATTTTCTTGGAAAGCAATTGTTAATGTTTAAAAAGATGTTGAGTGAAGTAGTCTTTTGTAGGTTACTGCACTTAGGAAGATTCCTTTGGTAACATTTATTTGCACTTTAAAAAGAACCAGACTGTAATACACAAAATTGACTTTATGACCATTCTCGGTTTTGGACAAATATGTTTTCATGTTTTAATTTTTTTCACTACCTATTGTTCTTTCAGGTGTAATTGCCATGGCCATGCTGAAAACTGTGACACAGCTACAAATCCGTATAGGTGCCTATGCGTCAAGGAAAGCTATACAGAAGGAAATAATGTTAGTCTCTCATCTTTTGTCTGTCTATGTCACCTGTGAACAGCCTCAAAAATTGGGATTTTAGTCCTGGGAAAGAGTGTGTGTATGTGTATTAGTCTAGTCCTCTCTTTTATAAGGCAACTTTCTGTAGCAGATTTGTATTAAATAAGGAAACAAAAAACCTCCTCCCCCACCCCAAGCCATTTCCACCACAGACCATTAAGAGTGTTGTGTTCAGTGATTTGATTTCTTGTTAGAGGATTAGGCCACTTTCAAACATTAGGTACAAACCTGAGTTTAGACTGTGAGCATCTAATGATGATTCTGTCTCTGTCTGCTGCAGCAAGTAGCAAATGTCCTGTAGAGTGAAGGTACTGCATGGTGGTTTTAGTCTGGTCCTATGGACTCCAGACCCATTCAGTAGTTGGAATGCAGTAGGCACAGCCCTGGAGTTCAGTTTTTAATTTAGTTTTGTTTGAAAGGGAACAGTTCAAGTGGTCCATCATGCAAACCAAAGCACATTACATGGAAAATAATAATTTTCCTTTTTTTTTTTTTAAATAGTTTTATAATTCTTGGCCCTAGAATGAAAATGAGGTTGATTATTAAAAATCATATTACTGTAGATAAATACGTAGAGGAGAGCTTAAGAATAACAAGTTTGCACTTATTTCATGCAGCCTTTGGTTTTCTTGGAAGATGTTCAAATACAACCTAGCAAAAACAGACCCATGATGTATGAGTAAAGAAAACTTGCTCAAAGTAAAGGTTCTGTCTCTAGATTAATTATTTATCTCAAAAGAGAAAAAAAAGAAAAGAAGTTGAGTTTAACAAAGAATGAGCTACATCAAGGGAATGAATCCCACAATTAGATTTCCATTGTGAGTACATGTTGTATTCCTTGCTACATTTGTGCCTTTTGGAAACAGCCTTTCTAAAATTTAAGAAGGAGTTATGGGCAATGGCAATAGCAAAGGGAAGACTAATCTGCCATCAAAAAAACCCCAAGCAGTCAGTGCTTGCTGGAAGACAGCAAAGAGTGTTAACTTGGGAGCATTTGGTATAGCTCGTATGATCATGTGAAAGATCTTTGTAAAATTTCATAGGGAATCTAAGTTTTCTCATTTTTGAAGCAGAAGTGTAAGATATGCAGTCTAAATGGGACTTGAACAGAAATTCCAAGTTTTTAGATGGGTCAAATTAGAAAAAAAAATTCAAACTGACAGTGTCCCTTTAATTAGAACACACATGGTGAAATGTTCCTTTGTAAGGATTAATTATAAATATTTAATAACATCTGGAAGTTCACGAAGCACTCTTGCAAGACTTATGCTACCTTGTGAAAACAAACCAAATACATTTTAATGATGTATCTGCCTTATCAGATATTTTCTTCCAATGTTAATGGGTTGTTCTGCTGAGTGTCACATTTTTGATTTGGCATATATGCATTGGAAATATAATTGAAGTGTTTGAATTAAATGTATTAATTCAGAGTACAGTAAGAATGTTGTTTAATTATTTTTCTCATTCTTTAATAACGATGTCAGTATCTATTAAATATGAAATAAAATAGAAGTAGTAATAAAATAGAATTAATATTTGGAAATACATCACTAACTAATTTGAATTTTATCAAAGATTTACATGGAATGAAAGCAGCTGAAAGGTTTTGATTTTTTTTGTGTGTAAGGCAAGCACTTAAAAGCAAAACAGAAATCCATCCTGATTTTTGACTATCACTGACAGTAATAAAACTCCATCTTATAGACTTACACCTGTTTCTCAGGCTCCCAGCCCATTGAATTATGAATTGAAAAATGAATTTTTTAATCTATATAGTTTTTAATTCAAGTAAGCAATTGATGAAGGAAGTTTCTAAATAGAATATTTTGGTTAGGGAGGAGAAAAATGTTTTTGATAAGAAATGTCACTATCAGCAGGTAGTCTTTTTGAACTTCTGTCCTGTTCTATCAGTAAGTCACCCCAACTGAGGGATTCTATGAAGGTTTTGGTGTTTGGGGTGGGTTTTTACAGTATCTCAGACCAGATATCTGAGATCCTTGTAAAGCTTTTAACATATGGCAGAGTTTGTCCTTGTCACATTTACACTTAATACAGCTAAAATGACCATCTTGAGTTTATCTGGCGTATACATCTGGCTTGCTGTTGTGCAGCAATGCAATACCAGAAATGAAAAAAAATGACATAATTAATTACAAATAGAAATCTTAGTTTAGCTATTTGCATCACCATGCTATGAAATTTGACATACCAAATGGATTTGGGGGGGGGTTGGTTTTTTTTGGTTTTTTTTTCCTTGAGTTCTGTTTTGTTATGAAATTTGAGATGATGGAAAGAAGAGAATACTTAAAAATGACTTGCAGATGTTGAGGGACCAGATTATGACAGAAGAGGAAGTAAATCCTTGCAAAAATTGTCTTTCATTTTATGCAAAAAAAGTGTTCAGATTCTTCATTTACAAATTGTTCTGTAAGTGACTTGGGTCTGGCTTTGAGAAATAGCTCAGCCTTTTACAAATGGAAACTGAGGCACCAAGAGTAGGGTACAGATTTTGATGGTACTTATATACAAACTAATTTATAGACATAAACTTTCTGTGATGTCACATGAAAAGCTGGAAACAGCCCATGAAAAAACAAGACAGTCAAGCAAGGTCAGCCTTATCTTACAACCTCAGAGCCTTCTTTATATGGAACTTATTAGAAAACTGTAATGGCAAAATATACAGGAATAATTGTATAAATAATAGTATAAAATAGAATGTAAAATAAATAAAACAACTCTGATAAATGCTTCAGAGGATATGAATGGAAGTGAGAGTGACTGGATACAGTAAAGTCTTCAGGTGTTCAGAGTTTTACGTGCAAATAATTAATGGTCTTAAACATCTGCGGTCTGAAAACTGCATATGGCATTGTTGATTTTTCAAGGATTGAATAAATAAGGTTTTTCATGTTAAAGAAAAATCTATGTAAACCGGAATGAAAGGTCAATTTGTATCATATTGTATGTTGGAATGAATGATACGTAGTACCTGAGCAGCTATAAATACTAACTCCATTAAGTGGTCACTCAATAAAAAAGACTTCTAGCTTACAGAAGGAAGAAAGCATGCAAAAATTTACACTTTTGGATACATGGAGTGTTAGAATAGAACCCCTTAAGACACTCCTAATTTCTGTTCTTCATCTTCCTTAGTCAGTTGGAGTCATTTAATGTGTTCTAGCTTTCCTCTTCTTCTTCCCCCCTCTCCCACAGTGAAACCTGGCTTTTAAGTTTAAAAAGCTCTTTGGTCTTTGGAGGGCTCACAAGAGACAGATGTAGTACAAAGCTCTAATAGCACATGGTCTTGATAGATAGTCAAATGCTATAATGAGGGTGCTGATGAAAACCATGAGGAAATTAAGATGACTGTCTTCAGAGCAGGGCAAACTATGCTGGAATAGATATTACCTAGAAGCCATGTACATCTTCAGACTACTGACAGTGAAAGGTCAACATTGAAGATTTGGAAGCTCAATGTAATTCTTAACTTAATAAAGGTGTGACAAACAGCAGGGTGAAATGGGAACCCAGCACACATTTTTATTGCATACAGGTGTAAGAATTGCTAGAAAAACAATTAAAAGGAAGTTGTAGACAGGTGGGAATCATTTTCTTCTCCCAGGTAACAAGCAATGGAAGACAAGAGGAACAAGAGGAAACAAGCTCAAGTTGTGCCAGTGGAGGTTTAGATTGGATAAGAGGAAAAATTTCTTCATCAAAATAGTTGTCAGCAATTGGAACAGGCTACCCAGGGAAAGTGATGGAGTGACTATCCATGGAAGTGTTTAAAAATGTGAAGAAGTAGCACTCAAGGACATTGTTTATTGGTGGACCTGGCAGTGTTAGGTTAATAGTTAAACTTGATGATCTGAAAGGTCTTTTCCAACCTTAATGATTTTATGATTCTTAAAAGTTTTGTCCAAGTTTTAAAAGTTACAGAATAAGAGACATAGTAGTTCAAAGAGGCTCTGTGCTGTGTAATCAAATGTCATCTTTCTCTCTCTTACTCTTTAGTGCTTGTGTGCCCTTTAAGAATAGGTGCAAGCACAGGTGTGTGGAACTGATCTAAGATTAAATCTGAAATGAGATGATGAATGCTTTCAGCTGCTGTGTGGTGGGCCATGCACAAATGGAAACTCAGGGCTGGCACATTGGTAGCTATTCCTGAAGTTTTCCTTTCGAGGAGGATGTATTTCCATAAACATGCTGAGAGGAGGAAGCTGCCTGAGTTGGATGGCTTGGCTGGGAACTTGTTTCTTTTTTGTGCTTCCCAAGTTGCGCTACGCCTGATTGCATCCTTGTTTGTGTTGTTGGTGCTGTGTAAAGCTGATTTTCCTCAACTTAGAGACAAAGGGAGAGGGAAGATGGCTGTGAATGAGGGAAGGACTTGAATCAATTTGAGCTTTATAACTTATATAACAGTAGTGGTCTAGGTGTTACCCTTAGTGTACTTAAACTGAGCTAATTGCAATTACCCAGCGATTGTTCTGATAAACAAAGGCCAGAGCTCAAGATCTCAAGGGAAACCCTGCTAATTTTCATTTTGAAAATTCCTTTTTCTCTCACTATGATGATCTTGTGGGGGTTTGTTGTTTTGTTTTTAACAGATGGCAAAAGAGTGCAGTGGCTATAGGTATTTTACTGCTACTATTAGTTTCATTTATTAAAACAAAATCTCAGCAGTTAAGTTCTTGTGCTTTCATTTTCTCTCCCAAATGACTTTTGTCATGAGTTGTGACTGGTCTGCAGTTTTTGGATTATCTTAAGCTTATGGTTTTAATTCAGTTTCTAATTTTCCACACAGTTGATGGTTTCCCAGCATCAGCTGTGAGTGAAACAGTTTATAAACTTTGTTTCCCGACTGTCAGCATATAGGTGATATAGACATGGTGGCCTAGATACAATAGTGCTTGGAATAATAGCCATGAAGAAAGATAAGCACACTTCTGGAACTGAGGGAAAAAGTTGCCCAGAGAGGAGAGTAGTTGCCCAAATACTTTACAGAAGCAACTTACTTTGAATCATTTAAATTCCTTCTGAAAGATGGAAATTATAATTGCAATGTTTTTTTTGTTTTGTTTCACTCACAAGGTCAAATGGTGACAGTACAAAGTACAATTACTACCATGTTAGAAACTTCAATAATGTTGTTTAAAGGGGTGTATTAGGTGAATATGCCTTCTGTGCCTCCACTACAGCAGGCACCATTTCGCATCCTTAGAAGTTTGTGTAAATCTGATTCTCAGGATGTTACCCTGTGTTGAGTATCTAAATACTCTAAATTTTATTCTGCCCGCCTTCCTTGATTTAATTCTGTTAAATTAACTTAAAAAGACTATAATAATAGTTAAAATGTTGGGTTTGTTATTTTCTTATATGCTTTCCCAATTTTTGCCTAAAACCAATACTATTAGTATTTCAATGGGATAAAAAACGGAACAAAACATGAATATAAAAAGTATAATAGTATTCTTGAGATAAGGAAACACTGATTTCTAAGAAGTAGTGTTTTCTTTTCTGCATTATTTCTTTCAGTGTGATCGCTGCTTGCCGTTATACAATGACAAGCCTTTCCGTCCAGGTGACCAAGTCCACGCGTATAATTGCAAACCCTGCCAATGTTACAGCCATGCCCTAAGCTGCCACTATGACTTAGCAATGGATCCTTTTCCTCAGGAGCACTACAGAGGAGGTGGTGGGGTGTGTGATAACTGTCAGCACAACACAGCTGGTAAGCCATGCCAAAGAGAGTGCCCTGTTTGTTATACTGTCACTTTTTGACTAAATTTTTTGTCAGCTGAAATCAGTGATGCTCCATGGCTGACAGTCCAATAAATTCTCATGTATATGTATTTTAAACTATTCAAATAGTGCAGTAGTAACACTTGTGTCAATTCTTAAGCCACAGGAAAATAATGCTAAAATTTGGTCCAATCTTGTATGAAAGCTTTTTGAAAAACATATTCTAATAAATAATTAAAACATATAGTTTCAAAGCTGTTTCTGTTACATGTGCTAGAGCATTTAAATCCAGAATATCATCTTCCAATTGGACCAATTTAACAGACATCTTAAAACTGTTGTCAGATTTCACTCTAATCTTTCTTTCTTGCTTATTGAGTAAAGATCTTTATTCAATGTAGGTAGTGTATTTGAATACTTTTTACAGCAGTTTTCTTCTGTTTCAGTTTTCTTGGCTTTTTCTAGTAAAGGGCAAAAAAGAAAAGTTTCAGGTTCAATGATAATTTTTCAGAAAAAAATGTATAGGCATTTGCATGGCACAGCTTTTATATAAGTGTGGTATTATATAACAGATGGAAGTTTAATGGAGTAAAACATAGTTTGTAACAGGTTCATTGTTTCATATGCTCTGGATCACTAAATTGGCAGGTAGAGATGAAAGGTGCATTAAAATGGACGTCCTGAAAATTATAGAATTCCCTCAAAGGAATAGTCTTTAATTTTGAATTATACAGCTAATTTTAATGAATTGGAAGCCATAATGCATAACCTTTCTTTCATGCAGGAAGGAACTGTGAGCTGTGCAAGGATTTCCATTACAGACAAGCAGGTGCAGATCTTTCAGCCACTGATGTTTGCAAACCCTGTGACTGTTATGCAACAGGCACCAAAAATAAGAGCCTCCTGTGTGATAATGTAAGTAGCTTCAACACAGAAAAAGGAAAAAACATTTTAATTAGCTAGATAGACAGCTGTAAGATTTTACAAAATGTATTTATATGGTAACTAGTTTATACAAAAATGCTTACGTTCAGCCTTTTCAAAATGATAGTTGACTTACGTCAGACATTGAAGCTGAGAAAACATAGAGAGCAATATGAGATGTACTGCTGAAGAATTACTCACCCACATCAGCAACAGAAATAAAGATGCTGTATGAATAGTGGTTTTATGATGGTAACAGATACCTGTGCACTCAGCAATGTTAAAACATCTAGATTTTGAGTGGTTTTGAAGGTCTTCATATTGTCTTAAAGTTACTAACAGGTTTTGAAAATTCAGACTAAATTGAACTAAAATTAAGCTACTTTTCTCTGTAACAAGACAAGGATTGATCTCCTGTTTAATTTATAAAGTCCATTAAAAAAAAAAAGGTGCTGGAAAGAGAACACCATTTTAAGCCAGTGGACCTCATTGACATGCAAGATGTCTACCCTGATAATAAATCTATCAAAACATGCATGTTGGGAAAAAAGCAGGAAAATGGATTAAAATCTTGAATATGTATTAATGATACATTGTAGTTCATGTTCTGTTCACATATGTCCTGTCCATTGCCAAAATCTAAATATTGTTAGGAACAGGGAAGAAGTATTTCTTTGAAATGGATTTTAAGGATGGAATTTATTCTACCAGTAATTGAGATAGAACTTCTTCAGCTTGTTGCCACTCTTCCCATATCTCCATTCTTCAAGAGCTTTATTCGTAAAGCAACCTCTAGGTTTTTTCATAGTATGTCTCTTGTCACTGCATTTTATTTAACAGTGAACTCTTGTAGATCCTGTTGTATTTTTATCCTCAGTTCTGTGGTGGTACAAATACACCCCCAGTTTGACTCAGTGCACCTTCACATTGGTGCAGATTCTGAGTGACATGCAAATTTAGCACAATGTGTTTTTTAAAATAACCCCTCATAGTAAAAATAAAAATTATTTTAACATTTTCAATCCTCTGAAGGTTATATTCTTTGCCAGCAACACAGAAATGGGGAAAAAGGAAAAAAAAAAAGCTTGCAAAACACAGATATCATGTTAGGACTACTTTTGAAGATACAGGAAGAATGAAAGCCAATGTTGATATATATGTCCATGGTTTGTGGTGAAATTTTAACCTACATCAACTTTAGATGTGATTAGTAATCAGAGGAAGAGTAGTTTACAGAAATCACTGCTTTATAGTGAAATATGCAAGAATGTTGATGAAGATTGACTATGAAAGTATGAACAGGGAGATAAAATGGGAAAAATGGGGGAGACTATGGCTCAGTAAAGCATCAATTGCTGCAGTAGAAGCAGAGCAGGGAGAAATGATTGAGAGGCATTATAGAATAGATTAATGAGGCTGAGGACTAAAGGCTGAAATGAATTACATGAAATAGGAAGGCATCATTGAAGGAAGTGTTTCCAAATTTGACCTGTGGAAGATGGAATCATAAGGAATAAGGACCCTACTCGTGAAAGTTAATTGTCACATCACATTGCTAATTTTCAAGGAAATTTGCCAAAAATGGAGCAGAATACATTTTTACTGCATAACTCACCACTTTCTTCAGATCATCAACATTTTTTTTCTTTTTGTGAAGTGCCTCTTATGTCACTAAGTTCCAAGAAGTACAGAGTTCCAAAATTAATCCATTGAATCAAAAATGAATCTATTGAATCAAACAGAAAGAATATTTACTCATAAAATACAGTATAATTTATGTAGATAGTTTACAAGATGGGTAGAAGAACTTACTGTGGCATGGTTACTCCCATGTCAGGCTTTTGGACTGATCATGAAAACTTTATGCCTGTTTTGTTCACCTCTTACACTCTGCCCTTGGTGAGGAATGCATGTAGCATTTCTCCCTTGTGTAATTTCTCAGTTCTCCTACATCTGAAGATCCTGTGCACTTACAGATCAGTGTGTGACTTCATTTGTATTTTCAAGTGCAAACTAACATGTTAAAAACTTCAAAATTGTAACTTTATGGCTTCTAGTAACAAGTGGGATTTTAGAAGAGTGGTGTAGCAGCACATCTGTGAGCAGTTCATTGGGTGTTTTTGTAGAGAGAGATCTTCCTTTCAGAATGGTGAGTACAACTGGTAGCACAACTACAGCCTGATAAGTTGTCCACTTCTTTGCTAGTTATTGACATTCAATCAGTGTAGAAAAGATGGTTGCATCCTGTTTCTGAAAGTGTGTCACAAAACATTTTAAAAAATCAGAAAGTCCAGATAAACTATTTGAGGTGCTTGAGTTTTATGAGAGTGAAAGAAGAATTGGCTGCCTTCTTCTCTTCTCCCTAATCATTCACATATGAGAAAATTCTGCCAGAATACTGCTGAAGTGATCGTTCTTGCTCTGTGTGAAGAGCTGGAGATTAATTTCTTCTGGCCCTTATACCACAGTCCCTTACTCATTTTCCCGTGCTGCTTTTCACCCAGACTGCTCTACAAACACTTACGTATTCAATCAGGCGTGGCAGTTTGTAGTCCTTTCATGATTTTAGTATAATAATAATAATGGCCAATCTTCATGAACGCAGATTTGGGAAGGGCTCTCCCCACATGGGTGTGCCCTTTGAGCCTGTGCAGTGGATTTTTTAGGTGAGGCACAGCGTGCACAGAACTGGCCCCACAGTTTAAGTCCTAAGATTCATTTGCTATGGCTGAGCGAGCTTGGACAGTGACAGTGAAGGCCTTGGGACTGTCACAGCAGCCGGTACTAACCGGGGCTGACCCTGCTGTGACGGGATGGGATGGCAGGGAGGCATTGAACTGCCAGGGGACGGTCCCTACCGAGACTCGAACTCGCGACCTTGGGATTCAGAGACCGGAGTGCTCTCCTTTACACCACGGGACCGTTGTTTTAGTATAATAAGCCATATATAAAGGTGGTGGAAAAGCATTCTTTTCCTAAGCATCTGTTTATAGGCAAAGCTGGAAGTGCTGGTGTTGCTTTTACCTAGTCTTTGGAAGTACCATTCTGGTTTCGGTGAATTTAGGCATCTTTCTTTACTCAGTTTTTGATGATTTCAAAAAAATTACTACTAATATCCAAATAAACATGTATCATGTACTTACTGCTGTGGGGAAGCTGTATTTTACTGCAGAGACTATTGTTTAGAGTTGCAAAGACTTAATTGCCTTCTGTCAAGGTGGCAACTGTATTGTCTCATCTTGCAAGAAAACTCCAAGGCAAGAAAAGGAACAAAATGTTATTGTTTTCTCTGAAGAGTCAAATGACAGCAGGTTAAAGTGCTACCAAGTAACTTTCTGAACAGGCTTCAGGTTTAGCCTTTTTGTATGCTGCCTAAATATTTCTTTTTTGAATTCCATGTTTTTTTCACTAAGAATTTTGAATGCTTCACTTAATTCTATTTTATACATAGTAGAAAACTATGTTATGTATGTGTGTATACATATATTAAAAAAAATAGAATTTCTGTCTGTTTTCACTTCTGAGTTAATTCTTATATCTAAAACTAGAATGAGCATTCTCCTGTTCTCATTTATCCATCTACAGTGTTTTCAACCCATTAATTGTGATTGACAATAAATGAATAAATGGAATGTGTGTTACAAGGGAAAGAATATAGGTTAAAGCGGTTAATTAAGAGCATTTCAGAGAGTAGATATACCAAATAGAATAAGAAATGTATAGGATACAAATGTGTAAGTGAAAAACATGAGCATAGTGGAGTACATAAAAAATCAAGTTATAAAACACCATGCATACTCTGAATCCTGGATTTCCCTTCATAGAAGGCCTTTAACCTTATTGCTAAAAGGAAGCAAAATGAGCTTTTTATGTTAAATAATTCCATAACTTTATTTCTGATGGATTTTTTTACAGTGGAAAGCTTGGTTTTCTGTGGTAGTTTTCTGTTTTGGGGATTTGGTCCCCTCTTACCCCTTGAAGTGTCGTGGGCAGAGGGTAAATGCCTCGTTTTATATTTTGAGTAAAAGTAGTAGAAAGCTACTGACTTTTGAAAGTCATCATACGTGATGACAAGAAGAGATATCAGGGGAGTGCAAAGGAACTTCATTATTGCTGCTTATTCAATTTTCAGTTCCCAAAGCTGACATACCGAGAATACTCTCAGGTATTTGGTGTCAGACCATTAACCTATGTGTGTGAGCCAGCACACCATACAGTTCTCATTTCCTATACTGGAGAAAAGGAAAAGAAAATAAAAGTCCTCAACCCCCTTGCTCCCCCCTGCCATTTCCTGAGATTGCAGGCAACAAGATGCTGGAGTCCTTGCCAGATTTGCATCAAGTAAGAAGGTAGTGAGAAGTATATAATTAGCATTTATATCAAAAAGGGAGAACATTGAGGCTGGTACCAATCAATTGCAAAACTGTTGATGGCAGGATGAACAGCAAGCATTTCATGCCAGACCTGACTATACCCCTGAGTCTTGCAATGCCCTATAACTTGCATTTTTGGTGGGTCAAGGGAAGGTGCTTCTGCCTTGGTAGAGGGAAAATAATTGAAATTAGTAATGACTCAGCCAATCAGAAAGAGATTATTTTTTTCATATGTTTTGGCCTTCAAAACCAGAAGTTAACTTTGGTAAAAGAAACTTAGAAGGATGTCAGCATTACTTTTTTATTTAATAACATCAAGCCTCATCTCACATTTTTTTCTTCAGAACTGAAGAGACTTTTTGATTGTGTTTCTGGCTGTATGTGTATCTGTGTATCTGGCAGCTTCTATTACCAACACCAAAGAATAGCAATTTGAACTTACAGGCATATCCAAGGGGAAAAGATGGTTTTAACTTTCAGAAAATTCCATTTTATACTTTAAGAATACATAGGTCAACAAGAGTTGAAGTAGTCATATTTCTGATACTATGATATGTACTTGTTGAATCATACTAGTGACTGCTCTGGATAGTATGCTGTACTCTAAACAACAATTAAGACAATTCTTTGTAATATGTCAGCCTTTGTCCTGGGTGCTTAAATCTCTTCTTAAGTCCTCATAGAAGTGTAGTAACTGGACAATGAGAGAGTTCCTGCGCAGTCATCTCTTGAGTTTGTGATGTGATGTGTTAGATTAAACTGTTCCCCAATTAAAAAGCAGTATCACTGGAGTCTAAAGCAGTGTGAACTGCTCAGTATGTCTAAAATTCAGAACCCTTATATAGTAAGCTTCCTAATTAAGGACAATGATGCTGCAGCTGTGATTTGGGCAGGAGAAGGTTGCTTGCATAGGTTTTGTAACTGTTTACATTCAAGGATATAGGACTAATGTGAATTTCATACGTAAATTGTAAATGACATAAGGGATATATGTCAACTCAGCATCAGTGATTCTCTGTATCAAATAACAATTGTAATTATGAGGTCCCAAGACACACCAACACTTGGTAGTAATGCTTGACTAGGCTCATTTTCATAGTGAACAATCTAGACAGATATTTTCCATAAGAGATTTAGTACCAGGATGGTCATGTTAATATACAGGCTGTTTCTGTCTGCTTACTGTTTGGGTCAGAATCAGGCCTCTCAGGCATAAGCAACAGGAGGATAGATTGCTCTCTGCTCTTCTATAACCAGCATAAATAACATATTTTTCTTTAAATGACAGGTAGCATTTGAATCAGGGGGAGGAGGGGCAAGGTTCAGTAATATCTCCAGTGGCCAACCGGTGAAATCCTGGCTAACAAGGTCTTTAAATGTGAATTGCTGCTAGTATTCTCACTGATACCACAGTTTCCAGAGTAAGCAAGATTTACTATAGAAATAATACTAGTAATAACAACAGTAACCGCTTAGTTTCATAATTCACTTACATTTTTATGTAGAATACATAAAAATACGTTATGTTACAGAAATGGTTTGTTCTATCCATTTTGATGTAGATTTCTGTATTCTAACCTGTGGTACACCTCTTTCTGTGGCATTATAAACATTTGTCAGCTTGTACAACTTCTTTGTAGCAGTATTTGTTGCCAAGCTTTTCATAGACTATTTTAGTGCTCCTGCAATGGAATGTGCTGAAAATTACTACTTCTTATATTCTGGTATACTTTGCTTCTCTTAGCACTTGGTAATCTACGTATTTCACTTCAGGAAAGAGCTACTGTTTGATCACAGTTAGCTCTGAGTTCCAGGTATTCAGGCTAAGAACAGCTGCACTGGGTGAAATGAGACTCATTTCTGAGAGGAGGCACAGTATCCTCTTGATAGTTACCATAAGCATCATCTTTCGGCGATACACTTTCCTAGATTCCAGTTATTTAAGGGTTTGGCACTACCTGAGCCCAGTTCTGGGGTTTTGAGTAGCCATGTTTGATGTCCACATATGGAATTAATCTAAATAATTTTTTAATGCTGTTCAAAAAAAGTGTATTTATCTATATACTTGTGCTGTTTGCACTTTCATTCTTTTAAATTTACTTGCTTATGATTTCCCAAGTGTTTTGTCTTGTCATGTGAGAAATGAATATTCATTCTGTAAGCCATTCATGATTTTGCATCCATTTGTCTTAGTCATCTCCAAACTGAAAAGTCTTTAGTCTCTTTTCATTCATATCTTTGCTTGTTCTACTCACTCTGTAACACCTTTTATTTTAGAGAGAGTAACCAGATATAGAAATTATGTGAAGTGTTGATACACAATGGATTTTTATGACACAATGAGATTTTCTGTATACCTTTCAGTTCTTTTCCTAGTAATTCCAGCGTTCCTGTTGCCTATTTAACTGACTCATAACTTTCAAATGATTTTTAAGGGAAAACAGCTTTAACAGCTCCTTTCTTGAGTGGTAATAGCTAGATTTGGACTCATCATTGTGGAGTTATAGTCAGCATTGGTTTTTCCCAGGCATTAAGTTTGCACTTCTTAATGTAGAAACTAATTTGACTTTTTGATCATCCATTTGATTCAGTCTATGTGATATTTCCAGATGTTGTTGACTAGAAGAAATGCAGTAGAATCGTGAAACAGGATTTTAATCTGGGGAAAAAAGTACCCATCTTTTTATGAAAAAAGCCTACTAGACTGTAGATCTCAGAAACTTCTTTACAAACTTTTAAGGAGATTGATTAACTTTTATAATTTTATTCTCTTCGACTGATGTTGATTTAAGCAATGAATAACTCAAGAATTTTATATTTTGTTTCATCTGGAACTTCAGTCTCATATTTAGTCATTTTTCAACAATGAGATTTTGCTAAAATATTTTCCTTCTAACATCTTGGTTTGAAAACAGTCTTAAAAATTATTCCTGTGAGAATCTTTCTATATTTCCATAGTGAAAAGCTGTGAAATACTTTCTTTGCAATCTCTGTTGTGGTTCTCCTTCCTGAATGCTACACGTGAGTATAAAAGCATTAGTTGGTCATCTGCTTTAGCCCAAAGCTGAATTGTTGTCAGTGATAGATCCAGTTAGTCATGATTTTGCCTAGATAAGTCTTGGTACCACTGGGTACAGAGATTCCATGTCCTCTCTGGGTATCCTATTACTGGTGCTGCACTCCCCTTTTACGGAGAAGTTCTAATGTCCACTCAGAATCTGTTAATCATACCACTTAATTATTTATTGCCCCCACTGATTCTCTGCTAGGCTTCCTTTACTTCTGACATTTAATTTTTTTCCTTCATGCTTTAGACATGTTATTTGTTAAATGCTTATTTTGCATTGCCTTATTATGGTTTTAAAATTCCGTATTGGTTATCCTATCTTATTGAACTTCCTTGTTTGGACCCAATTTTCACTGATTGAAAATGACTTTTTCCATGTAATGCTTTCCTTCATGTGGTAGCTTTTGGAGTAACTTTAAAGACTTTTAAAGTATGACTTGAGTACTGTTGTGTAAACTGAATATGCTGTGATCACTGACACAAAATGTTTCTTTCACAGTTATATATTAAACTAGGTGTGTTTTTTTTTCATTTAGGATTAAACTCTGAGTTGCTTTTCACATGTGAGTTCTCTAATGAATGGCTGTGATGCATGACTGGGTCTCTTATGCTAAATATTTAGATCAAATCCAGTCTAAAAGGAAATTAACTTGAAAATCCTTGTTGCTGTCTTTTCTGCTGTTGTGGTCTTTTAACTCTTTTTGTAGTTGCAGTTGTCTTGCCTTTTATAAAATATTGTTGTCTTGCCTTTTTAATGTCTTCTTGAAAAAACATGGCTGATAAATCAGTAATAGATCTCTATCATTAAATCATATTGAAGAGATTTTATGGGCTACAGAATCCTTTTATGAGGAAGGACTAGGAGTACATATTTCTCTAACTTTCATCCAGTATTTTCTGCACTTAGAATTTACTATTAGATGTTGAAATACTATATTTTGTCTTGTAATAACAAAGCTTAGACCTTCATTGTAGATTTGAATGTGTAATAATAACATTTATTTTAAATGGAGCTTTCAAGTAGCTTTGTCTCTCCTTTCAGCTCTGCTTGACTCAGATGAAGGATGAAAAAGGCAACTGTTAAGAGAACTTTGTTCTAGTAGCTCTTTAAAAGCAAAGTACATTGAACTACAGCTGTTGATGTCACAGATGAATGCTAGTTTTGAATCACTGTAATTTTTCATATTTGGAAATATTTGCACTGAAAAAAAATTACGCTGACCTAAAGAAAATTACTTTTAACACAGAGTTTATTGGTTTGCTGTCATCTGCATGTCCCAGAACACTTGAGCAAGAAAAGTTAGGGTTTGTTCCTTGATTATGAATCCTAAACCTTTTGCCAGTTCCCATCTCCTGCAGCTCTCTGTTGCTTTGAGTCTCTTTTTTTGTCTATGTTGTGCGTTGACCGATGCCTTTCATTTGTTTCTCCATCCCCCTGTTGTTGCCCTTTCCCTATGGTCAGTTTTCCCACTGTACTGGAAAGTGATGAATGAATTTAGAGATTGGTTTTTTTGGGGTTGTTTTTTTCTTTTTTTCCCCTGGCTTTCAGAAATTGAGGTAGCTTTTCAGGAACCCTTTAATCTTGTACAAGATGTGAGACTCATACTCCCTGATCACGGTCCAGGCATAACACAGGATGTGTCAGCCCCTTTTGCATAGCAATGCTACCCACTTAGGGAGGAGGTGAGGATCTTTATATACTTCCACTGAAGTGGAACATTTTGGATCCCAGCTGAACCAAGAAAAGAGGGACAGGGTTTCCTATACTGAGCTGTTGGATCCCATCCTTCAGTAAAAGGAGCAAAAATTTATCTTGGATAAATAATCAGAAAGAAAAATTTTCAACTCTGCCGAATTCTTATTTAACTAACATTTTCACTAAAATAAAGAAGCATATGGTCGGAAAAGAAATTGCAAAACTTGACCTTTGAAGATAACAGTTCTTTGCAGTAACTGTGATTCAAAAATACTGTTTGTTTTAATAGAAGTCACCATTTATAGAATGCAGTTTTGTAAATGTTCTTTGCAGATTCTCTGTCCAGTTTGTAAATATGGTTGCATCATTTACTCAGTTCTTTTTTCCTTCTGTTTTGAAAGAACAGGACTTTTTAAACTCTGTTTATAGTCGAATAGTTACACTCTGTTCAATATCTCTCTTTTTTCCCTCTCTCTCAACAAATTAAAAAAAGTGTTACAGAGGCTTACATTTTTTTTTCTGTTCCATTTAAAATTTTCTCCTCCCCAAGTCATACTCCCATTCTTGTTGCTAATGAATGTATCATCTAAAAATAGATATGTTCATCATTCTCTAATATTTTGTATCTTTCTAGATTGGAGGCCAGTGTAATTGTAAGAGACATGTGTCTGGCAGACAATGCAATCAGTGCCAGGAAGGATTCTACAATCTGCAACAGTCAAACCCTGATGGCTGCAGTCCCTGTAACTGTAATACCTCTGGGACAGTCAATGGAGATATTACCTGTCACCAAAATTCAGGACAGTGCAAGTGCAAAGCAAATGTTATTGGTATGTGTAATGCAAGAGGTTGGAGCCATTTTTCTTGTTTTCTCTGGAAATAAAACACACTTGATTTCTAAATGAAAGGTATAGAAAACTACTTTGCTGAAGGCAGATTATAAAATTGAATGAAATTAACTGTTGAAAAATTATTAATTTAATAATTCTGTCAAACTACAGCTTGAAGCTTAGTTTAATCAACCCTTTAGAAGTTTCTTTATGGCAGAGCTACATTAGCTTACTTAGCTCCATACTAATAAGTCACAGAAATAATGTAATTTGCTTACTGCATAGATGTTTCCTTTAGGAAATTAACACTTTTTCAAAATGTTTTATACTTAATGACTTCTAAGCAAATCGTTTCCATGCTAGTTTTCTTAATAGACCAAAATAAATGGATTTTTTTCTCAAAATATTCTGTGCTACGGGGTCCTTTGTGATAAATCTATCAATTTTTTTCTATTATATTTCTTTGAACTGTTCCTATGAAATGCAAAATAAGTCAACATAATTCCACAGATCATGTACATAGCTAGGGTTAGTTATCAAGGGCCACATAATTTTAATTTTGTAATTCAATGCCAAGCTGATTATAATAAACTGCTACCTTCTGTGTTATTTATCATTTTTTTTACAAGATGTGCTTTTTTGTTTGTTACTCCCACAGGTATTTTTCAGAAATTAGATTTGATTATAGCAATTTATTACTTCCAGCATATTTGAGGGGAGCCACAGCCACATAAGGACAAAATTTATCAAGTGCCCAAAATACACAGTATATATAATACACTTTGAAATGTTGATGTATGGGAATATTATGCAAGGAGAATTTCCTGATAAAGTGAGCCTTGCATGGTAACTGTACATGTCTCAGACTATACATATGTCTCAAAAAGAAAAAAATCCTTTTCTGCTTTGTTATCAACAGAATTAGTATTCTATTTTTTCTTCAGCCTAGAAATGTTCAAGTTCGTCTTAAAATATTTGATATTATATATCCTCTCATTTAAGAATGTTGACTCATTTATAATATTGTGAGTCTTTGTTGCTTTTGGAAATTAGAAGAAAGAAGGAAATGCAGAATAACAACAAATAATGAAAACAGCTCTAACCAGACTGAAGCCTGAACAGTTTCAGTCCTTTTTTTTTTCTGTGGAATGCTGTGCTTTTCATACAATAAAAAGGGTGCTAAGAATAAAATATAACCTCTGTGCATCTAAAACCCACTCTCTACCGACAAGAAAAAGAACTTTAGAGCATTCTTAATTATGTATTCTTTGCCCACATTTCATATTTGCATCTGTGAAAACCTTTTTTTAACTCCATGGCAATTTGGCAGACAAGAAATGCACAGTCTGGTTCTCACATTTTGTTGTCTGTATATTAAACATTTTATCCCCTTGACAAAACCAATAAGAATTGTTTTCATTTTCACTGAAATGATTCTAAAAAAAATGTGTAAATCTGTGCTTTCTGTACTTAGATGTAACTATGGTGGGAGGCTGTACTTATGCAAGTGTTTGTTCGCAGGATAGAAACCTGATTCTTTCCAGACCAGATTCTCTTTTTTTGTTTTCCAAACCAATTGTAAATAAGCTTCTGTATATTGAAACGTGTGCAGCAAACTTTAGCAGAGAGCTTTCCCCTTTGGATTTCTAAATTGGTTCTTAGAGCAATCTTTCTATTGCCATTTTATCTATTTAAACAAACACAATAACTGAAAAATGCAACTATGGACTGCAGTGTTATGAAACATGAACTCTTAGAGTTAACAAAACTGTTAAATCTTACTAATGATTCTATCACCGGTAAAATACATTAGCACCAATAATTTTATTAAAGTAGGTCATTCATCTAGAATAAAAAGGTAGAAGAATGTGAATTAAATGCCAAGCGTGCTAACTCCCCTGTACTTGTTAACATTGAATGTGATGCCCTGTAGGCCTTCCTCAGTATCGTTAGGAATAGATTACCTGTCAGGAATATGTATGGCATATTCAAATAAGCACTGCGCATATTTTTAAAACTGATATGATATGAATCCATGTAGACCAATTTTAATAGTTCAAAATGAGTCATAATTCTTGTTAACAATACAGTTATTTTTAAAATTTGCAGCAATAGTGGTCCTTTTTTATTTTCCTTATTGAAATGAAATGATATGCCTTAGGTGAGTCATTCATCACTGTTAAAGGAACTTGCCTTCTGTTGGAGTTTTTGAGTTTTATCCATATATGTAATGCACTCCCTACCATTTTTTAGTTTTATTTTTCTACATTTAAGTTGCTAGATGTGTTTTTGTATGGCTTTGTACTTTTTAAATGGTGACAATATTTTGCTGGAGCGTTGTATTTATATTTTCCTGTATGAAACAATTAAGCGATAGCTTCATAGTGAAGGATTTTCCCATTGCGAGGGAAAGTATGTAACTGAATTTGCATTTTTCATATAATAATCTAGTTTGCTTTCTTGTACTGTACATTTTATAAACCAACATGTAAATGCCATCCCTTGGGGCAGGGATAAAGCAAGCACTGACTTCGAAAACAAAGCTAATAAAACTACAGGATGAAGCATGACAAAAACAGTTTAGATTTTAATGTACTGCAGGAGTTAACTGAATCATAATTTAGATAAAAATATTTCATTTTGGATTATGGAAAGCATTTTCTGCTTTCAGTGAGGTCTAACAGTAAACACTAACATAAATGTAATCAATGGTAAAACTGAAGTATGGTGTTAAGTAAATCATTCATTGTAATTAGTCTAACTTGTGCTGTCCTAGAGTATATTTAAAGTTATTAATATAATATATAAATCTATTATCAGACTGAGAGCCCAGTGCAATTCCCTGCATATTGCATTTCTATAATATAGGGTGAAGAGTTCACGTAAGCATTGATTGTGCAACAAGTGATGTTCTGGGGGACAAAGAGGTTAATTCTGGTTTGTCTTAGAAATGTTACAAAGAATCTCTGGCAGAAGTATCTTAAATCGTATTGAGAGGCCAACAGGCATTGCTTCTGAAACAAATTGGAAAAGTAAACAGATTTTGGGGATGCCACAGTTATTCAATTGATTTGTGCAGCCTTGTCACTCCTGTTAATTATTCTGATGAAGAATATTAGTCCTTCCTTTCTCTTTTTTATGTACACTACAGTGTAGTATACTTACCCTTTTTGAAAACTGAAATTAATGCTTTTTATTTGGTTTTTTTTGGGGGGGTTGTTTTTTTTTTAAATTATTAATACCTTTTCTCCTTCCAGGTCTTAGGTGTGATAGTTGCAATTTTGGATTTAAAGCTCTCAGATATTCTAATGAAGATGGATGTGAGCCTTGTTGGTGCAACAGCCATGGCTCAGTGAACCAATTCTGCAACCCTCTCTCTGGGCAGTGCAGTTGTAAAGAACGAGTGAAAGGGCTTCACTGTGACACCTGCATGGACAACTTTTATGGTCTGGATGTAACAGGTTGTAAGGCTTGTGAGTGTAATGCCGCAGGATCGTTTTCTGGAACTGTGTGTGATGCAGCAACAGGGCAATGTGCATGTAAACCAAATATTGAAGGAAGACAATGCGACCAGTGCCTAGATGGCTACCGCAAAGTACAGAAGAGTCACTCCTTTGTTTGTCTGCCATGTAACTGTGACAAGGCAGGTACAGTAAATGGCTCTCTGCTTTGTGACAAATCAACAGGACAGTGTCCTTGCAAAGCTGGTGTAACTGGCCCTCAGTGCAGTCAGTGCACGCTTCATACGTACAACCTCAGCATGAGCAACATCCTCGGCTGCCAGCGTTGTGACTGTGACGCTCTGGGCACAGTGGCAGGAACAGTCTGTGACCCCCTTTCTGGGCAGTGTGTCTGTTTGCCTCAGCGTCAGGGGAGAAGGTGTGATGAGTGTAAACCAGGTAAGGAAATTGGAAGGTTGTCTATTTGATATAGTAAGTTTTGCCCTTTTGTTGTTACAGTTGTAGTTCCTACAGTTTTTAATGTATTTTGAGACAGCTTCACGTGTGACATGTCTCTGACATATATTATTAATTATTTTTCTGTTTCTTTCTAACTGTGTGAGTGAGAAGAAAGTATTAATGTCTTGATCAAGGTCAAATATTTATTATATTGCCAGAGGTTGTTTAATTTGTGTTACTACTGCTTTTCCAACATGTTCAAAATAAGGTTAGTCTAGTTCTAGATTATTGAGAAAATACACAAATAATTATGGCGCATTCGCTGAATAAGGGGTAAATTGGCATAACTGAATGAACAGCAGCTATCTTCATAATGAAAAATGTGGATTTGGAAGGCAGAATGCAGTCCCTTCAGGAAGGGCGCTTCATGCATAAAGCTGAGCATGGCAGGAGGCACAGAGATGGTTGCTAAAACTTTGATGAGGCTGCCAAACATGCCACTTAGGAAGTATTCACCTACCTTGCCGTGTTGAGGGTGTGCTCGCTTTCACAAGGGCTGGTTACAGTTTGGCCCTACAAGTAGGTGATACTGCAGTTGCTACATATCAGTTCCAGAACTTGTACCATACTGTTTAATAAAGAATAAAAAAAGTTCAAATGTTCATCATAGGTGGGAAGCTCTGCAGTTATATTTCAATGTTTATGTTTTAAAAGGTAGGTGGGTAACGTGAAACTATAGATAATATTAACCTACTCTTCATAATAATATTAAGCAGATAGATTTAGTTCAAGTTAAATACATATGCAATTTATTCAAGTAGCAGGTCACATTAAAAGGTACATTATAGCCCCATTGGTTTTAATATGCCATTCAATAATTTGAACAGAGGTTAAAAAAGCTGCTTAACCTCCATTAAATATTTTTTAAAATGCTTTCATTTAAATTATTTTAGGTACATATACTAATAAATAAGGCGGCATTCTGTTTTTCTTAGTTCCTCCTCCAGTGCTATTTGACCTGCTAACCCTCTGTAGCAGCCACTTAATCAGAGATTGGCAGAGGAGTGATGTCAAGGCTTCCCGAGTCAGTGACCGCCCTTGTCCTTGAAAAAGAAAGGCCAGGGTTTATGCAAAACTGAATGGTTTAAAAAGGTTTAATTGATAGTATGAACAGACTGGTTTGTAGAAAAGCTTGCATGGCACTCGAAGGAATACTTCCACAGTTGTTCCTGTTAAAAATGAAAAAGAATTAAAAACATATTTTTGTAAGAATTACTTTTAAATTTTCTAACAAGTAACTAGTATGTGCTAAACACTGAGCTCTCTGCTGCAGCTGAGAGTGTAAATTGTTATCGTTGTAAAAGCCTCGCACTGCTCCTAGTGTGGCACAGCAAACTGCACTGTTTCGGCTGTTTTGCTGTTGATCCCAGTGTGAGCTCATGTACATGTTTAATATATCTAACTTTTACGTAAATATTCTTTGTTAGTATGCTCCAAAAGAGACTTTTCTATAAAACAGGGGAGAGTATAAGAAGTCTTCCATATAGATGTATGGAAGACCTTAAATGGTTTTTAGGGTTTTTAGAACTATAAACATATCCTATAACTTTGTCTTGGGACAAAGATAAGAAAACGTATTCCAAGTGCATATGTAGCCAATACAGTCTAATTAAAACACACAATTAATTAGTTAATACTGGCAGCCCTAAAAACATACTGAAGACTTCTTAGTCTGTTGGGACATTTCAAATCTGTGATGCAAATTCCCTTAGTGGAATACAGGTCATGTGTATTTTTTTCTCATTCTGTGTAATTATATTTTAGTTACTGGTATTTAAAATAACATCCCATTGTAGCATGTTTTTATGTACTTTGATAAATTTTGACAGGTTTCCAAATGTTACCACAAGGAGAGCTGCCAATGAAGAAAAAATTCAATCCGGATGTAGTTCTGGGAAATTATTTTATAATGAGATTTGTTTTCCTTAAAACTCTTTTTGGAACCTCCAACCATGTGTGTAATCTATTACGATCTATCCATGACCTTCTGTTTTCCAGTTTGTTCTCATACAAGTAACATTTTGGTAGATTACTGCACATTTATTTTTTTTTTTTTTAACTAATGGTGTATGCAAAGAGAGCAACACTTGATTCTACCATGAAGAAAAAAAGAAAGAGCAGTTTTGCCTTGTATATAAACTTGCTTTTGAGGTGTCCAAGGCTGCCATGGTTGAGGCAGGATCTTTTCAACCCCCAGATTGTTGTGAACAGTTTGTCCCTGCTTCATTCTGGGACTGTGTTGCCATATCAACTGGGATTTGTTCCATACAAATCCTATTCAACACAGGCCTTGGATCCTGTCATGAAAGCAGAAAACCTGTGAAAAAATATTTTTTAAAGTTCTTTACTCAGTGACCACAGGTTTTTATAGAGTGCTACATCATATGGAAAAGATGTACATTATCATGTAGGATGTACATCTAGGCACCAATATTGACTTTTTGTGTAGTGTGCATACTACCTATCTTGGCTAGAAAAATGTGAATTATCTTGCGGCAACATTTTTTGGTGTGGTTAACTGTGCATTTTGAAGCACAGTCTGTGCTTCAGAAATAAGCATTACTGCCATAGTTGGTAAGCATGTATAAATGCTAAGGAATTGTTTGTTCTTTTCTATACAATAGGAGAAATAATAAGAGGATGATTTAAAAAGGGTGCTGAATACTTTGCTGTGACTTTCATTCTTCCTTATGAAGAGTATGTTTGATTGACAAATGTGATCAGTTATGGTTGAATTGGAAAAAAATCTGAAAAAGAATAAGCATAATACTAGTTATATACATAGGTCTTGTAGAGATTTGCAGTGGCTGTCTTAAAATTGGAAATTGGTTCTATTATACAACAGTGGATCCTTCATAAAGCAACTTTTATGAGCCCTTCTAACCTTGCTGTAAATTAAGCTTGCATTAAGTTGATTCTTACTCTTTCCTGCCAAATTCTAGGTGGTGGAAGTAAATAATAATAATAATGGTTATGACAAACAGTATGAATTTGTAATTTGTTGTCTCTTCTCTTTTTGTCTACATTTAATGTTAATTTACTTAAAAATTAGTTGGGGGGAAGAAATTGTTCTCATTTTCCTATCCCTCACTTTTAAAAAAAGTTTTACAGGATACTTCTGAAGAAAAAAAATTAAAAAAATAATGTGGTAGTATCCAGAAAATTAGTTAAACTTTTAGAGCATTTCTAAAAGGTTATTGTAAAAATACCAAATCCTTCGTGCTCTGTAGTGGTTTAGGCAGTATGACATTAGAGAGCCAGGATGTTTAACATTCAGGTATACATTCTTTGTAGTTACAAATTCACTGTTATAAAATAAGCAAGATATGCTGTAGTGATAGATCCTGATCAGGCAGAATGAATTTATTTTCTAGAGATGTGCTTATTTACCCATTATAATCCTTTTTGCACATTAAAGAATAGAATCCTAGAATCATATAAATTGCATGTGGACAATGATCTGGCTTAGCCCAATTGCTTATCATTTACTGCAACTCCAAACTGGGTTCCAAAGCAATGCTTTGACCTTCTGCACTAGTCCAGGCTGAAACTTGTTTCCCACCTTCCTGTTACGTTCTGTGAGTGGAGTGGTTCATTGTGCTCCAGAGTGACATTGCTGGGAAATGGTCTCCTCTATTTATGCACAGGATGGGCCCTGCACTGCGCAGAGAACTGCAGGATGAGATAATATAATACACGCTGCCTCACTAATAACTTCCAGCTATTTGGTCTCTGCGGTGGCTCCGTTCGGGGCCTCTCTGGAATAAAGTGCCAACAGCATGGTTTTTTATGATGTGAATGTATGTTAACTGGAGACTGATATCACTTCAATGTCCACTTGAGATTTATCTCACTGAGGACCAGAGGCTAAACTTGAACAAAGATTTGAGCAGTAAAATTCTGATGTTTTCAATTTGTTTAGTTCCTCTGCTATTTGGATATGAGCTCACAGTGCAACTCTGCTGCAAAGACAGGGAATACCACCCTAGGGGTGTATATATGGAGCTATCTCTTGTAAGACAAATAATAAGGCCTTGGGCAATATGACATTTTACAATATAATTTTGGGCTCTTTATTATAAGGCAGGACATCAGGATGTTATTGGATAGCACACAATATTCAGTAACTGAAAACATGACTAAGAAACTACTGATTGAACTTTGTCTGGAGAAAGGAGGGGAAGTGTCTGAGAAGTCTGCACAAATCCTGTGTATTTCAGTAACAGTTGAATTTTTTCTGTCAAAGCTGTACAGTAATAACTAATAGCAACCTGCTGACAGAGGTAGAAACTTGTATCAATAGCCCTATTTTAGGATTCATTTGCCAAGATAGGTACAGGTTTTTGAGGAGAGCCTGTTAATACTGTGTCATCAGCATCCTTTGCAGAGCTCTCATGTATTGCTACATTTTTAATGAATTGTACCAGTCCAAGGGAGTGAGGGGGGAAAAAAACAAAGGCAGAGAAATTTGTGTGAAAAATACAGTTAAATGTTTGTTACTTATCAGGTAAAATTAGAAAATAATTTGGGAAACTTATGTAGTTATATATTCTACTGCTATGCCATTACTTGAATTGTCTTCTGATCAGAAATAAATTAGTAAGAATGGAATAAGTCCATACATAGCAAAATAGGTTATGCAAGTGGTACCACATCATTAAAAGAATGTGTGTAAAACCTCTCAGAAATTTCAGGTGAGGCTATGAATAATGGTTAAGTTCTTCAATGACCAGATTAGAGCTATATAAACTCTATCTATAAACTGTATTTATCAGTAATGTGCTCAAGGCATAGATAAAGACTGCTTGTGAGTGCAATAGGATGAAAGATAGGATAGCAGAGGCATATCAAATATACTGTGGGGAAGGTGAAGTGAATGCTTCAGTTCATAATTGGAAATAACACAGGAACACAAAGACAGGGTTCAGAATGAAAGCTTTTTAATAGCAGAGAAGTAATTTTTTAAAAAATCAGTTTATCAGTTTCTGTAAAAGTATTTGTTTAGGATATAAGCTCTGTTACAGAAGAATAAAATACAAATTTTTAATAGACCAGGGAATAGTTATCAAGTGGAGCTTTTCCTAAGAAACATAGTCTTTCAAGGATTAAGCCAACCATTGATTGAGAAAGATTTAAGAGACTTTCCTGAGAAGTTATGTGCATTTCTTAGAATTTGGAGCTGTCCATTTTCAGAGATGATGTCTCAGACTAAAATGGACAAATACCTGTTCTGATATCTTATTTTTTATCTTTCTATTCCTAGTGGTGCTTTCATTAGTACCTCTCATCTCCTTGGTCTTTAGTTTCCCCACAGACACGTTAATGTACTCCTCCTATTTTGCATTTGCTCTGTCTAAAAGTCTGAAGAGAGAGTGAAAAATCAGAGTTGGCAAATGGGGAATGAATAATAGCTTTGCAAAGTGCCAATGAGGACATTTAGAAGCTCAGCTCTGGAGAACACTACAGTGCTTTATTCGAGTTGATGTGTGTGTTGCCTAAGCTTTGTTTCCATTGTTTCATCCCAAATTTTACATGAGTTGATAATATTATTGTGTTCACTTTTTTACATATTGTCTGTTCTCAAAATCCCTTTATTTTCCAGGTTTTTATTTTTCTCCATCCAGTGTTACTGGCTGTCTGCCATGCCTGTGCCACATAGCTGGTTCAGTGAATCAGATCTGTGATAAACTGACTGGCCAATGTAGTTGCCAAGATGCCTCTGTAACAGGACAGACATGTGAACGTTGCAAAGACCTCTATTTTGGATTTGACTCTGTCACAGGGAGGTGAGTGTTTCTTTTTTTGTAGGTCACTTGTTATATTTTTCTCATAGCAGCTCAGTCAAAGGTTTAATGGCAATGAAAAGATGTGTTCTAGTTACCTTAACCCTTTGAGTTCACGTGTGCACTCTGATTTAGAAGTGATACATTATAAAATTGTCTGTGCTCCCATGAGCTGAAGGAAATAGAAATTTTGCCACAGATTTAGGTAGAACCAGCATGAAAGCTGTACAAGGCTAATGCTAGCTAATGTTATAGTGATTTGGTAATTGTTTCTTGACATTTTCTCTGCATTTTCAGTAAGGTGTGTTGTTTTCTGAAGTGTTAATCATTGACTATGAAAATGCAGGTAATGTGCCATTCTTATAATCACTGATTGCTTTTCAATATTTCAGGAAGATATTTCAGTAGGAGAAAAAAAGGAAAAACTACAGATATCCCTGTCTTTCCAAATTTCTTTTGGTACCAGTACAAATACTCACTGCATCTTTACTCTTAAAAATTTTCTTTTCTGAAGCAACATTCTGTTATGTGCCCACAGGGTAAATTGTTTATCAAATGTAGCCTGGGGCCTCTAGATGCATTGGAATTATATGGATACATTCCCTGGAATGTAAGGACAAAACATTTCAATAGGTAGTGTACTGTTCTTCAACTATTGCTCTGTCTTTCTTTTCCAGGATCATCTTTCTTGCTTAATCCTCACAACCTCAATTTCCTTTTGAATATCATCCAGAAAGATTGCACAGCTCTAGTGCTATCATATTTTCATGCAGACTGATGGTGCTAAGATATTTGATTGTATTTTGTAATTTTGCCTTTAAAAAGCCCCAAACCATACAGCACAGGCAGAAGCAAAATCTGTACAATATTCCCGTTACTGTGCTCCTTTCCCCCTGCTAGTGTGGGGTAGACATGCTTTTAGGCAGTGATTATCAGTGTCATCTTGCATATATTTGACATTATTCTGCAGATTTTTCACTTTAACTTTTATGTTACTGTCACTCATTAGGAGATTTTTAAAATTATTTTTCACTGTTTCGGGTCATAGAGGCACCTGCTAATGGCCATAAAGTAATCCATAGGAATAAGGACTTCCTATTTTCACTTCCTGTCAGTTCTAATGGTAAGGAATAAAATCTGTGTAATATTAAAGTTCCCTTTTAAATGTATTTTCCTTACTATTAACTACACTCTTTTTTTTTTTTAGTTACTTGAAATAGATTCTTCCCCCACCCCTGCCCCTGAATTTTAGCAGGTGACAGACGTTTGTGTCTGTGTTAAGCAATAGCCTTTGTGGATTAGATATTGGCCTTCAAATCCCTGCATTTTAACCTGTCTTCTGGAATTCAAAATGTGAAAATATAAATTATCTAGATCCAGACCTTGTTGTAAAGATATAAAGTTTTTACAGGTCTGCAATTTGAGTCAGAGTTGGCTTTAATGTTTTAATACGAGTTAACCCTCCTGACAGTATTGAAGACTACTCTGGTAGTACATTGGTATGATTAACCTGGGTTGCATATGCTTGGCTTCCTTGGTTCTCATCTACTTAGACAGCAGACCTCAATTCCTCAGGCAGAAATATTTATCCACTGAAGGTGATAATGCAAGTCTTTATTTGTTAATCTATTTTAATCCATTTCTATATCTTCATAAAAAGAGGAGTATGCTTTTTCTTTTTCCCTGAAGTTGCCAAGTTATTTAAGCCATCCTTGCTCCAAGTCTCTTTTAAGGACTCTGCGTTTGCAGAACGAAAAGGATGTGAGCTCTCTGTAGTGGCGGATGTATCTGTCCTGCACAATAGCACAGGAGAAGCAAAAGTTGTGATACACAGAGATTGTGAAGCTTTAAAATTCTCCTACGCTGAGGAATGCATATGTGAGTTAATTTATTTTGTGGTGGTTTAGGGATAAAACAGGAACCCCGTATTCTTTAATGCATTTCAGGTTATGAAGCATGAAAATTTTCTTGGCAATTAAAGAATTGGAAACATTAGGTGTTTGCAGTAGTCTGAGCAGATCTGTAATGGTTGTGGGAATCAGTACACATTTGAAATGCTTTACCTCTGTATTGTTTACTATAATGAACTGGTCAATGAACATCACAAATTGTTTGTATATATATGTATATATCTTGACAGATTACTGTTTATGAAATCCATTTAGCAAGTGAAGTTTTCCCATAAGGATGAAAAATGAAGATTTTAAACAGATTGCTGGAGAGGCTCTAACTGCACCTAGAGAGTCAATGTAATAAAGGTTTCTCTATATTAATATTACTAAAACCATTTATCCTCACAAAATCAATATTGCAATTCATCTTGGCATGACATTTCTCTTTCCATGTTTTAAAAGTCTGTTTTCCTTGATAATATATAATTCTGTTTAATAAAACTCAAACATATTTGACTTGGAGTACCTTGAAAAAGTAGCATTTAGCAAGAATGCTGGAAATATTTTTTATGTGATTAAAACTTACTTATTTTTTAAAGAATTAGGGAGGTTTTTTTAAAAAAAAATCTTTAATTGACTGAATCCTTAATCCTAACTGAAAAACATGAACTATGCATAAGAACAATTCCAGTCCTGGTGTTCTGCATTTTAAGAAAATTATGCATATGATGACATAATTTGTAATCCCATGGAACAGAATATGGTGAAATATATGTTATTATTTGCAGGATCTGCAGCCTAATTCGGTATAGGGGGAGGTAGGGAGTTTATGCTTTTCCTAGAAGAAAGTGCAACAAGCAGAAAGAACGAGCCCCACCCTGCCAGGCACTGAAAACCATCACTGTGACTGTATGTGTATGTTGGATCACCTCATGGGTGAATGATAATGAAAATTGCAATAATCAGGAAACCCTTATTCATAAGAGGTGCGGTAATATAAAAAAAATAATAAGAGAAGCTTCTATTTATCTGTTTATCCATTGAGAAACTTTTGTTATGCCTCCCCCCAACTAAATAATCATCATGTAATGAAATTTTGAAATAATAAAATACTATCTTACTAAGCAAATAATTTTGTCTTTGTTTTTTTCTGTAACTAAACTGTGGGTTTTTTAGTCTTGATGTTGAAATATTCTAAACAAAACCTCTGTTTAAAGGAGGATTTGGTTACACTGTCTGCAGATGAAAAGACTTAATAGAGTTTGAAAAAATTGCCCTTTTGTCTTGACTTTAAAAGAGAGCAAACTACAGTATAGTGGTTTCCAAGAGAGAATGTATTTTATTTATTCTCAAAAGGATATTAGTCCATAAAACAAATTTGCAGCTTATTTTGCAGCTTTAGCTTTTATCAGCCTTTTTAAGGGTGTTGAATGATTCCCCAGGAGATCACACAGCGTGATCTCCTGTGGAGTAATGGAACCCTAATACAGAGAGCTCTGCCATAGGCAGGAAATGTATGAGAAGAGTTTTCTTAAGCTTGGTTAAAAATCTGTCACATTTCACGTCTATTTCGCTGATTATTGACCTGAATTTTAGTGTGGTCTTAATGTGAAAACAGTTTCCAGCTTCCCCTCCTCTCTCCCTTGCTGATACCTAAAAGTTACCTGAACTCACTTTTATTTCTGCTTTCATATAGACAGAAGAGATACAGACCAAGGTGTTGGTGGTGACTGGGAAAATGGCAAAGTAACTTGTGTGAACACACCACCACATATTTCCTTGGATCTGGTGCAACTGGCCAAGGGAAAATCAGCCGAATATAAATCAACAACTCTTGTCTAGTGTTAGGATTAGCAGAATAAAGGGGACATAGCATGACTGTCTCTGCCTTGAGTTTCTCTGAGGTCTTTTTGCTGATTCATTATCTTGGGACCTGGCATCTGGAGGAATTTAAGAGTCCCTTGGGGATGATGTTGCTTATACCTGAGAATTGGACTTTTCCAGCTCAGAGCAAGGGCAGTAAAGTGTAGACTTCTCAGTATGTTTTAGCTGCACTATATAGTTCTATGTTTCTTCTAGTCCATGTTTTTTTTCAAAACTCTCTTAGTCTGCAGCAATTAAAATATAGTGAAATTAGAGTTTAAAGAATGAAGTTTTATTTGCCATTGTTGACTTTCTGTTATGACTAATAATGGCAGTCTGTATGACAATTGGTAGCATAACAGTATTTGCAGTAATTTGCTTTGCCTAATTTCTGACATGTTTGCACAGTCCGACATTGGTGTCCATGCTATAAATGAATGCCAGTTGGGAAAATGTGTATGAAGTGAAGAATAAGTTGATTGCAAGAGGTTGCACATGCAAAAGCCAAAGCACAAATTAATCCTGGAAGTATTCTACTGATGTCACAGAGGGTTACAGAACTGAAATGTGGCATTTGTGTGATAGCAATGCTTTTACATTTTTTGTTCTTTTTAATTAAAGAATAATTTATTTTGCACATTTAATTATTTATTGTCTTCAGTGATTTCCAGTTTTATCCATCAGACTGCAAAGAAATTGTGCTTTCTGTTATAATATTCATATTTCTGATTTTTTGTTGCCTGTCCCTTATTAATCTGCGGTTTTTTTCCCCCAGTTTTGGTCACCATTCCTTCTCCTTTTTCACAGCATGCTATTTTTTTTCAACTTCAAGTTGCATTTGTGGACAAAAAATTATTAATTGATTTTTTTTTCCAACTACAGCCTAGTTTCCACTGAGGTAGAATGTTGCATATTTTGTGCAGAAACCTCTGAAACTGGTTACATGTATATCACTGAACTCTGCAGCTCTTAAGACAGGTTGTGTGAGTAAGGCTGCAGGACTGAGTACATAATGTAGTTATTACCAAACATTATTATCCAGTTTGCGTATGGATCAATACATATAAAAGTTCTTTAATTCTAAACCATTTTTATCTAAATTAAAATATTATTCTGGCATTGAAGTCTTTATAGTGGGCACTTTTTTTTTAGTAATTTTTGAAATCAGACTAATAGATTTTCTGCTGTGTTTCAAACTACTGAAGTGTTTATGATTTTTTAATTAGGTAACCCAGGAATCTTTTAAACAAAACCCTACTGTGCTTAACTGAAGTGTTAATGTGTTTTGATCACTTCCTTGATTTGTTTTTGTTTGTAGATGTCAGCACTGTAATTGTCATCCTGCAGGAGCCATTAGTGGGACTTGTCATCTTGTTACTGGACAGTGTGTTTGTAAACAATTTGTAACTGGTTTGAAATGTGACAACTGTGTTCCTGATGCCAGTAATTTGGATGTCCACAACCTATTTGGCTGTAGTAAAAGTAAGTGCGTGTTGTGTCTTAAAAGCATGTCTTTCAAATGAAAGTTTTTAATTGATTTAGTGAGTATTGAATTGGGTTAGCAGTACTGAAACTGGGGTTTTATTCTCTCCAGACCCCACATACATTGGGTACCTGAAGTTTGAGTGATTTTTACTGTACCTTGGGACTGTATTCTAGAGAGATGTACAGAATGCTTTCTGTCCTACACACTTTCTGCTTGCAGCCTAACCAAGGGGAGAAGTAACAACCCATAGTTCCCTTGCACTTCCCACCACGTTCTTTGTAGTGACCAATGCAGAGTTCACCTTTTAATCAGTGAATACCATGGTATTGGTATGACTTGAAGCTTAGCCTCCTTTCCTGCCATTGACAGAAGGCAGAGGACCTGCCTTCAGAAGGTCTGAACAACAGAATGTCTGTTGCAAACCTGCTCCTGGTGATTCATTCAAAATCTGCTTCTCTGTGCAATGTAGCTTTGCCTTTTTCCTCCTGGGCCTTTTTTTTTGTCCACTTAGTTTGGGAAATATGTGATGTGGTGTAACAGAGTGTGAGAAACTGGCATATGTGAGGTGGGGGCTAATGCTACGTTGAGGGTCAGATCATGAATTGTAATGAAATAAATTGCAATGAAATATCTATACTTCTGCCCTTGCAGTGAGTCTGGATATGAGGAAGTGGCACAGTTTCATCCATTATGTCGTATTTAGTCAAAATTAAATGTTTAGATTTGCTCACCAGTGCGCATTCTCCAAGCTGGCAGGGATTTTAAAGAAGTAGCGAATAAAATACATGTAATAAGAAAATTGAACTTTTAAGCTGTCTTTGGGTCAATGGTCAGGAATTGGTTTTGAGGACATCATGCCATGCAATGCCAAACCATAGGGAAAGTACCTTAGCTAGTTCTGAAAAAGATGAGTTACACTTTTCAACACATCTTACTGCTTTACACACAGTTAAGTCTTGGAAGTCACTTAACTAGTGAATGAGGGATTGTGCAGATGCCAATTGGGCATTTCTGTCAGCAAGCCTGGTTAATAATGGCCACACTGGTCATACTGTGACAATTAGCTCAGGTAACCATGTGTAATGCAACAACAGGGTTAGACATTTCCAGGTTATCTCTGGAGTATGTTTCTGGATCCTCATGCAACAAAATTTTTTGGTATGTTCTACATGGGTATTTATATGATATTCATTGCTGTGACATGTGCACACTATAGATTTGCAAGCGGAGGTGTACATGCATAAAATGTTTACAAGCACAGACAGCTCTCACTTTGATACCAATTTGTATTTCATTATAAATCAGTTTAAATTTGAAATATTATGCATTGCAGAATGTACAGCATTATAAATAGACTGATTTGTTTCCAAAGATGATTTTTTTAGCTTTCCTCAAATTTTGGAAGAGTTTAGACACAGCATTGCTTTGTTTCTCCCCATACTCTTCTGTAGAAGGCACAGTATCTATTCATTGTGCAGACAGGTGATTGGCTTGTTGTTTCCTTAAAAAATGTAAGATGTTTCAACTGAATATATAATAATAATAATACATGGCACTTTTATGATGCTGTTCATCTTCAAAGTGCTTTACAAACATAAGCCAACCTACTTATTTATGTTGGGATATACATTGGATAAAGGTCAATAGCAATTCGACTCTAAAATTGATTAATAATATGACATGGATAAATTATATAATAGATTTTAGTTAGATAAAAATACATCAGGCAGTATTCTAAATGACAAGCAGAGTCCTCTTCTGGACATAAATGATATAGCAATTACAGTCCTTTGGTTATTTGTACCAAAATATTGTAACTTGTTGCACAGCTATGGAGCTTTGTGTAGCTTGATATTTGTGGTTATTCTAATTGGAGAACAGTATTTTGTTGACATATGCTATTGCTGGTTATAAGTCTTTGCCAAGGGAAGAAAATGTAAGTTGCTGTCACTGTCCAGTTAGTGTTCCTTAAGGAAAAGCCCTAATTGCAGTTTTTCTACATGGTGATATCTTAGATGCTGCACAAAGATCTGAAATACAGTACTTTGCTTACACTTCTAAAATGCAAACCAAGAAACATGTGGGAGCAATATGCAGTAGTGTGAGACTGTGAATGGAGAATGAAGGTGATGATGGTAAATGTCTATGATTTTTTAGGTCTTGTATGTATGTATGTGTGACATGGAGAGAAACTTTTTTGAATGCCAAAAAGATTTAGGAGCATTTGTTTCCTTTGGTTCTCAAACTTTATTCCTGTAGAGACTTTAGCATACATTCACTCCTAACTGAGTGGAAATCAAAAGCTCCAGATTGGCAGCAAAACAGCCTATTTTCTCTAATGAGAGATGATGATGATGTGTTCTGTTCAATTCAATGAATTCTAGAAATATTTTCTGCTACTTCTTGGCTGAGGATCTGCAGTAGAGCTTATCATTATCTTACTCAAAATGAAGAGCTTCATTTAATTTTTTATATTTGGATTAAAAACCTGTATGTAATGTGGTGCGCTGGTTTTGACATAGGTCTCTACATCTATCACTTGTGTGGCTTGACGTCCTCATGATATTTTATGTCTGCAACTTCATTCTTTATTTCTTGTATCCCATTAGCATGGCTGAACAGATTTTGGTAATTAACTTTTGGTGAATTGTTTATATTAAGCAAATGTCCACCTAATGAACAAGCCGGTAGTTTATAAAAAGAGGGAGAAAAAATCTGCATACTTCTAATCCTGATGTTTTCGAATAATACTTAATGTAGGGGAGAAAAGCTTGTTGGGTGGTTCTGCATCCAGCTCCTCGTAGCTTACTCCATATGCTGGTGTCTGCGCTGTCCTGGGCTACTCTCACTCCTGGAGCAAAAGGTTTTCCTTTAGATCCACACTCCCCTGTTTTTCCCTCTCTTGGTGAAGAGGACAGGAGAAAGGAACAGTCTGATTTTGAGTCAAGCTATAGCCATTACCAGCTGCCAAAACAGACCAGTCTTGTTCTGTGCTAATGCCTGGTGTACTGAGGGGCAGAGAGTAGGGCTTTCCTCAGTATAACTGGATTACTGGAGATCTTCCAGCAAGATATGGACTCATGCTCTGACGTGAATAATAATGTAATTATAGAATCATAGAATTTTCTGGGTTGTAAAGGACCTTTGAGATAATTGAGTCCAACTGTGACATTGTATGTTTATGTGAACATGTGAGTATCTCTGTATATGAAGTTTAATTTCTGAGTATTAGTTATTCTCTTAGAAAGGGCCATGATCATACAGTTGGATTACAAAAGAGGAGGGGCTTTGAATGCTCTTTCTTAAAATGTGAGGCACTTGTCTTATGAACTTAAAGTTTATTTTTCTCTTTATGATTCCATTAAGTAGCACATTTTCTGAAGTTAATGGAGGTAATAGCACAATAGTATTTTAGTAAATAAGCATCTCAAGCTGATTTCTCAGAATGTTAGATGCCTAGCTCTCATTGGTTTCTGTTTCATTGGAAACAAATGCAAGTGAATTGTCTAAAAGTGAAGTGAATTGCCTTCAAAATTGTCCTCTTTATGTTTTTGTTATTTGATTAAGTAGGCTTATTGGAACACTTCAATAAAATTGTACTAATTTGGACTTTCCATTTCTGTTCTATTAGAGGAAGTTGTGCCTGGCCTATGCTAAAATGAAACGAATCCTCTGAAAAAATAAATTCTAATTGAACTAGAAACTTTAATAATGTGACCAGATAAATATGTTCTTGTTTTACAGAGTTCTTGCAATACATTAAAAAAAAAATTGGAAAACTGTGATGTACTTGCTTTAATTTGGGGTGGATAGTGGGATGAAGTTTATTTGTCATTTGTTTAAATATATGCACTTGTTTCATGCACTTGGATAAAGTCTTTGTTGGAGAGCCTTTGGATGGATTGGTTTAGTCAGTTAATGTCTTGCCCTGGTTACCATACATTTACTCAACAGTTTTTCAGTGAAGAAAGCTGAGCAGTTTCTTTGCATTTTTCTTAAATTTGTTTGATTATTGATTACCTTCATTTTTACATTCTCCTTTTTTTTTTTGTTTTTTTTTTTAGCTCCTTTCCAGCAACCTCCTCCTACAGGAGAAGTTCTCAATTCCTCTGTTATCAATCTTTCATGGAGTTGCCCTGACTCTCCAAATTCTAACAGGCTTATTTACCAGCTGTATAGGGATGAGGAAGAAATTTATATAACTGAAGACTACTATCCTTATAGTAAGTAAAGTGACATCAAAGATTTCATGTTTGTCTGTGTATATATATATATATATGTGTGTGTGTGTGTGTGTGTGGTTGTGTGTGTGATGTTTCTTAATTATTTCTAATTTCTTTCGTTATAATTCATTGTGGGTTTGAATACATTTTTGCATTTTTCATTAATGACTTACCATTCTGAGTCATTAGTTTTGCTTGAAAGAAATGAATACCCTACTGTAAAATCTGACAGAGTCACCCAAAATGGCTGATAATTTTTTTCTTTTTAATCTGAAAAACTTTAAAATTGACTCACCAAAAGTATTCATAAGAAATATATGTAGATTCCAATATCTAAAAGTCAAAGTCACAGATAAACAATTTGAGGTAACAGAAGCGACCATAATGTGCTTAAGCTTCTTTTTTCATCTTCCTGGTTTAAAACTGTTAACAGATTAGGAAAGCTTTTTGTGGCCTCTAACTTTTAGCACCTTCTGTTAAGCTATCTGTGTAGCTTCTGATTTGTCTTTAGCAGCACCACTTCTCTCATGTTGAGGCTTGCCAAGGGATCCTCAAAAGGCAGTCCTCAAGGATTCAACACTCTGTCCAAGGTGGAAAGGCCATTTTGTGCTAATATTGACTTGTCAAAGGAAAGGAGATGGATTTGGGTACTGTTTGTATGGATATGTGGCACACAAGTGTTTTTCTAAAGAAGTAAAGTGTGTTTTAGTGCCACTAAGGTTTGATTTCTGTTCTAGCAGCTTCTTTAGTTTGTTGCATAGTCTTACCAATGTAGCATTAATATTTTGCAGAAGTTGAGTCTCTTTAATTGTTGGTGTGTACCCTGGAGGAAAGGAAAAAAAAAAGCTATTATTCAGTGGAAACACAGATCTTTTGGAATGCACCTCACATTTTTATGTTTTGGTTCATGCTGCAGTGTCACAGTTCATTACTCTGTGGCTTATGCTGTCAATGTGGGCACTCTGCAGTGCATACCATGAGAAAGGGTATGCAACCTCATGTAAGCATGGGATTAAGTGATTGAGAGAAAGAAACATTAAAAAAATTACTGAACTAATAGAGAATATTCCAATTCCTTAATTTGGTTTAAAGGCCTAACTTTAGTTAAAATGCAAATTAATTTCAAAAGAAAAGCTCTTATACTCCATTGTCATGTATATGTGCTTAGTAATGTATTTGAAACAGTGCATTTTTGAGGATCTTGTTTCATGACACTACCTACATACTTTGTAGAGAGTGAAAAATTCTGTATGTATTTAGCTAGATAACGAGACATTAGCATGTTTCTATTTAAGAAAACATTATCTTCTTAAAAACATAGATTTGGTTTCAAAAGACATTTTTGACATTTTCTGGCAATCCCCCTAATTAGTGATGTGAAATTATATTCTGGTGTTTGAATTTCGAGAATACATTGTTAATGCTGTCAGAACTTTTGATAATGTTATTCTTTTCTCAGTGTAGTGTGGAATTTATAATGCTTATGTGCTGAGAGTACAGCTGGATCAAGATTAGCTTATGTCTAAATGAGAGTTTTACAGAAACATTGAACTTACTGATGAAAATTAAGAACAATCTTCTGTATCAGCATGGTGACCTGGGTGATAGTATTGCTGAATGCCCAATTAAAACAATGTTTTTCTAACCGCTCTGGGAAACGTGAGGCTCAGTCCTTGTTGTGAGGATAAAATTAAAGACTTGCTCTAAAATGTGAAATAACCTCCAAACAAACTTAGTTACAATTCTAACTCCAAATCAAGCTTGTTTTAATTATTTATAAATGTAGCTAAATACAGAATCATAAACTCAGTGTAGCTGGAAAAAGCCTGTAAGATCATTGAGTGAAATCATTAACCTTGTGCTGCCATGTGATCACTAAACCATGTCCCCACGTGCTCCATCTACCCTATTTTGAGCACTTCCAGGGATTTCACCACTTTGCCAGGCAGCTTGCTCCAAATGCTGACCACCTTTTCAGTGAAGAAATTTTTCCTAATATCTAATCTATTACCAAATATAAAACCTCTCCTGATGCAATTTGAGGCCATTTCCTCTTGCCCTGTCACTTGTCACCTGGGAGAAGAGACGGACCCCCACCTCATTTCAGGCTCATTCCAGGCAGTTTCAGAGAGCAATAAGGTCTCCCCTGAGCCTCCTCTTCTCTGGGCTGAACACCCCAGCTCCTTCAGCAGCTGTGCTCCAGCTTTGGTGCCCTTCTCTGGACATGATCCAGTACCTCAGTGTCTTTCTTGCAGTGAGTGGCCCAGAGCTGGACACAGGTTTTAAGGCACAGCCTCACCAGTACCAAGTACAGGAGGGCAATCACTTCCCTGTTCCTGCAGGCCACACTATCGCTGATACAGACCAGGATGCCATTGCCCTTCTTGGCCACCTTGGCACACACTGGCTGTTGACCAGCACTCTCAAGTCCTTTTTCTGGGGGGCAGCTTTCCAGGCACTCTACCCAAACCCTGTAATGGTTCCTGGAGTGGTTGTGACTCACACGTGACCCAGCACTTGGCCTTGTTGAACTTCACACAACTGGCCTTGGCCCAATGATCCAGCCTGTCCAGACCCCTCTGCAGGGCCGTCCTGCCCTCCAGCAGATCAGCACTCCTGCCCAGCTTGGTGCTGTCTGCACAGACTGAGGGTGCACTCAATCCCCTCGTCCACTTCATTGATAAAGATATTAAACAGAACTGGTCCAAATACTGAGCCTTGGGGAACACAGTGTGGTTGGAATTGTTCATCTGAGGAATGTAGAACCTTCTAACTTTGAGCCTTATCTAATTTTGTCTAGACTATATTCCTTTTAGCCTATATTCCTATGGAAATAAAATTACCATCAATACTCATCATCGGTACTCATCAATACTGAATGAACTTTCCTGTAATGTTGAGATGATACTGGTTGCTTTTCTGGCATACAGCATCAGCAGTTTGTGTGATCTGCTTCCTCCAACATCTGTATTGGAAAGGGAAAAGTAATGTGCTTACTGTTGACACTGGACCTGGGGCCCTAGAGTCTGGGTTGGCCCTAGAGTTGCTACCAGGTCAAATCCAAGTCTCTTCCATAAGCTGAGTTTCAGGGATTGGTTGCTTGTAGAGCTGGAGTGGTGTTGGTGCAGCTGTTTCTAGATCACGAATTAATTACTGAGTTGGAGGTTCAGTAGGGAAGCAGTTCTAGATCATGCTCTACCTTGCACATTGGAGCTAGATAGTATCCTAGCTTCCTTGTTGGTTCTAGATGTGTGTTCTAGGTAGTGGTTTAGCTCACCTGCTAGTCTTGGAGTGGAATGATGGTGTAGGTTGGTTTTGGGTTCAGGAACATGGTCTAACTCTAGCTTGCTGGTTGGGTCAGCACTGCTGGCTGGTTCAGAATAATGTAATGGTTCCAGAGCAGTTTCTAGATATTTTTTTGTCTAGGTAACAGTCCTGCTTGCTTGTTGCTTCCAGAGAATGCTTCAGCTCTCTCTCTCTCTTTTTTTTCCTAGAATGTGTTCTAGAACATCTGGTTTCAGAGTCGGTTCTACCTTACTTGTTGGTTCTAGATCAGGTTTCAGGTCATCATACGGTTTGGGGTGGGGGGAAGTCCTAGGGTCTAGCTCTGGGCATACTGTATCTCACAAGAATTTGTGGTACTTGCTGCTGCCAATAGCAGTCTAGCTGGTTTTTTTAATCTTTATTTCTTATTTTCTTCTTTGTTTTTTTTTCCTTACATACTTTTTTCCTTCTCTATGGCTCTTTTGAGTTGCAGGATGGATGATCCTATCATCCCATAAAGTGCAGCTCCTCCAAGTTTCTACCATGCTGCCTCATGCTACCTCTGTGGCCACTTTTTTTTCTGTCTATAACTGGAAACTGGACAAGTGGCAGGCTCCTACTTGTTGTGTCCTTCATGGCAACCGGTTGTCACACTCTGAGGACTCTTGCTGACTTTGGTACTCACTCCTGTGCCCAGAAACACTTCAGCCAGGGCAGCTGTGTCCATGCAGCTCAGAAATGGCTCAACAGTTCTATAGCATATTTGAGAATTTGCACCTACAGTTGTGAACAGCATGCTGACCCCAAAGTGGAAGAGGAAACAGCTGATTCTTGCCAGCAGGACTGAAATCTGCTTCATCTTCTGCCTGCTCACTACTACCACACAAGGAAGTCTCAATAGCCATTGCTCAGCTGGCAGAGTTTTTCTCCAAGCCTTGCCTGAAGTACCATGGCTTGCAAGGCCTGGAGATAAGATAGCCCAGTCTCCTTACTGCTGGAGTCCAGTGCTGAGTTTATGATCACTATAGGGAGTTGAAGTGCTGTGAGCAAGTACTGGGCTGACATCGCTCTTTTTTTGCCATAGTGTCAGGGATTGAATATCTAGCAATATTCACAGTTTTGTTGCCTTCTTTAAGATGTACTTAGGGCTGACTTGCCAGTGCAGATGTACAGAGAGGACTTAGAAATCCTCTCTATTTGCTTTGAAATAGTTTAAGAATATCCTGCTCTGACATATAATATGTTACTCAATATTCACTGTTTCTTAAGGCAAAATAATATATCGTGGTATTGTTGTACATAAATTCATATTGTGCTGTGATGACTGAGATGTGTAACTGCTTGTGCGATATATACAGGAGCTATTAATGGCCATAGGTGATAAAAAGCTAGCTAGAGTAATGGGAAGTAAGGGTGAAGAAGGTAAATATAGGCTTTGGATATATCTTTTTAATAGTTATTTGCACTTTCATTTCACTTCCCATCCAAGATCAGATACTTTACAAATGAGCTATTAAGTAGTGTTGTAGAAGTGAGGAAGTGAAACCATGCAAAGTTGAAATATTTGGTCTTATGCTATGAAATTAATCAAAAAACATAGGTCTGAAAATTTGCACAAATGGTTTGTTTTTTTTTTTCTAAATTATATTTACTCATATTGGTGCTGATTTGCATTTTAAATAATATTTTCAAGCAAAAGAGGAATGAGAAGATAATTGTATTAATCTTCTTCATGATTAAAGCAGGAACTAGGGGAAGTTCAGTGGAAAAATTATTTCTCTAGTGATGCCAATGTGCAGTGGAAGATGATGAAGGGTAAAAAGGAGGTTTTTTCCCTTCTTTATAAAAAAAAGAAAGGTTGAGAATTACAATGTTTATAATGATATGAAGAAATGAGAATGGGCATAAATACATCTTGGACTAGAGCTAGACAGACTAAGTATGCAAATTAAGATTAATGTGTTGGATTGATACAGTTTTCTTCTCACCTGTTTGTTTTAGGTGTTCAGACCTTCACCGATACCATGTTAGCTCCATATACCTTCTATTCCTATTACATCCAAGCTAGCAATATTCATGGTTTTACAAGAAGTGCCTCAGTGACATACAGAACAAAATCAGGAACACCTGTCGGAAGCTTGGATTTAAATCCTGTTTTTCCTGTTAGTCACCACTCTGTTCTACTTTACTGGACAAGCATCTCCAATGACTCTGGGCCCATAGAGAAATACATTTTGACATGTACTAGTGCAGTTGATCTTCAACCTTGTGGTCAGTATGAAGGCTTAAAGACTTCAGCAATTATTTGGAATCTCATTCCGTTTACAAAGTATGTTTTTTCTGTGCAAGCTTGTACTAGTGGAGGCTGCTTGAAGAGCCAGCCAGTAACTGTAGTTACTGCACAAGCTCCTCCAGAAGGGCTACACCCACCAAGGGTAGAAACTATCAGTTCTACAGAACTGGCTTTGGAATGGTCACCGCCTGAGAAACCAAATGGTAAGACATTGTATTTACTTTTGTAAACCAAAGTCTTTGCAAGGAAAAAGCAGCTTTTTCTCAAGTCTGGTTCGAGTATCCTTATCCATGTGGTGTACACTGAGAATGAAGTAAAGGCATTGCCCTGATTTGCCTGTTTGCCATTAAATGTGTCCTCAGAGTCTGTGTTTTATTCTTGTTGAGTCCAGAACTCCATTGATTGTTGGGTCCAGGATTTAGCCCTCAGTGACATCTGCTGCAGCAAAAATCACATTTATAATCAAACATTTACAGTAAAATTAATTTTTTCCCAATTTGCCAGATCGCCTAGTTCAGACAGATGTGGTGATATTGCTTGACAAAAATAAATAAGCAGATAACAGTTATGGAAAAAAAATCTAAGAATTAACAGAGAAGTCTGTTTTAGAAACCATCCGTCATGTGCAGTAACTAATTCTATTACCAGTATAACTTAGTTAGGGATTAGGTGATTGCCAAGAGTTTCTGGTCTAACTTGTGTAATAATATTTTAGGTTTTTGAAACTGAGAACGCAGCTGTTGTAAGATACTTCTGTGATGCCACAAATTTTATTGGTAACACTGTCTTTTAATATATGTGCAGTGGAGTTTTGTGAATTTGCACTTATGTGCACGAGTATTTCTGCATGTGAAAACAAGCTTTCATAAAATGGACATTCATCTGTGGGAAGCTCAGATTTCACTTTGAACATCTCATTTTCCATCTACTTCCAGGTTAGGCAGGAATAATGCCCACACAAGAATTACTGTGTATTTGAAGGGGTGGTTGCTGCAATGTCACAGTATTTGCTGTTAGCACTTGTCCCTCAACCTGTGTCTCACACTCCTCTTAGTTTACTCCATAGCCATGACATGCATTTAATGGCCAGCACAGGCAGATTTAAGCAATATTTTCATATTTGTTTTGATGTCTGATCAGATTTCCTGGTTTCTCCAAAGAGAGAAGCTGTTTCTCCCAAGCAGCCTCTCCAATTCTGTGCATGAATATAGCCCCAAATATATACATTTTATGGGAATTATCTCTTGGCTTTGCCATGTCTCTCATCTTTTCCATTTAGGAAATCTCCAGTCAGATTTATTACAATCCATTCTTATAGTTAAACTACTTCCATGATCCATCCTAGACCATGTATTGCTTCATACCTCAATACTGATTGGGTTTGGGTTTTTTTGTTTGTTTGTTTGTTTTGGGTTTTTCCCCCTGGTAAGGCCTTTCTGTGTACGTAATAGGTTTACATTGATGTAAACTGATGCACATGTATCTCCTATCTAATCGTATGTTCTAAAATGTTGGCGTTAAAACGCAATTTAAAAATTTCCTTCTCATATTGTAAAAAAAACAAAAAACAAACAAGGAGATTGTCTTTCAGGGAGCATAGCAGAATTCATACTGTAATTCAGCCATTTGTTCTCAGATCCCAAAATTGCATGAAAGTGAAAATAAACAGTGCAATGCAAGAAATGCCAAAGTAAGCATTTGGATGAAAATAGCTAAAAAGAAAAAAACCCTGCTAATACTGTTTTCTGTGAAGTTGATTGAGTCATAGCTCATTAATTATGTTGCTATTAAATCATTTAAATTCACTAACTTTTCTGGCTCACTTTTTTCTCTAGGTATAATAATAAGGTATGAACTTTACATGAGAAAAAAATCAAAACCAACTGGGAACTTTCTTCCTCCTGAAATTCGTATTTTCCAAAGCAGTGGATGGCTGAGTCCTCAACCAGTTGTGGAATCTCCTAATGAAAATGCCCTGGCTCCACCGCAGACCAGTACCACAGTTATTGACCTGGAACCATTCACAGAGTATGAATTTTATGTGCTAGCAGTAAACATGGCAGGTAGCATATCTTCAGACTGGGTATCAGGACAAACAGGAGAGGCTGGTAAGCACTAGTTTGAATTCACTTGTTAGAAATGAAAGGGAAAATAAAGGTTAGCATGTATTCCTATTTTTTTCCTTCAATAAAATGTGCCTAAGTGGTTGTTCAGCTAGGGAAAAATTCTCTTTTTTAATTAATTAGAAATAGGTCAGATTATCTCAAAACTTAACATGTTAAGTAAAAACATTTTCTTCACCATAAAATCATATTGTTGAGGCAAATAATCCATGTCAATTAACTCAAAAGTTAAACTGCAGGATTATAAAATGTGCCAAGCAGTGTTCCAACTTGAAGAATTGGGAGGGTTACCTTTCAGGAGTATACTGCTTGAAACTTTGGTTAAGGTTAGTGAGAGATGCCTCTGGCCAAATTAGGGTACAAATGAGACCATATGCTGAAGTCAATCATATGGATTTTGTTTAACAATAAATATGAGGTAAAGAGATAGAAAGAAATAGAAAAGAGGAGAGGGGGAGAGAGAGATATCAAGCAGAAGACAGTCACCACCCATGGGTCTAGCAGCATCCCATTCTCAGTGGGGAGGGGGCCCTAGGTCATTCAAAATGTTTCACTATTTATACATCTTAGAAAACAAAGGAATTAACGTTTATTGGCTGCACAGTTCTCTTATTCTCTTGGTTAAATGATTCCCTATTTTCCAATGCTAATTGGTGTGCACTCTGTCTTTCTCTTCTTTTGAGTTTCCCGGATGGGTGGGCCAGAAGTCAGTGGTCACGATCTCCCCCTGTCGGAATTACCTTTTATCCACTCGGAGCTGATTTCAGCACAGTTGCTGAGTTGGCTTTCCTCGTGGCCCCTAAATTCTGCATTGTTTGTGTTCATTATCAATGATACCTTATTTTCCCTCAGCTTTGTTAACCTCCCACTAGGTCTGAGATAACACCCAACAATAGTAGTACTTTTATTTTATCTCAAGCTCCAGCTGTGATGGCTTATTTTACATCCAAGTTCCAGGTGTCCATGACCCAGGTATCCCACATGCTCATGGGGGACTTCAGTGGTCATTGGTGGTCATGGGAGTTATCTCTTCCATAACTTAGGATGATCTTTGACTGTGTATGAGCAGTTTTCCAATTGTGGGAATTTTTGTGTGGATGTGTTAACCAGGATGAGCTAATCAGATCTCACCTCCACCAGGCCTGGAGTGAGCACCACCCTGTTGCTCCCTTCTATGTTTATCTCTTTCTTTGGCCTTAATAGTGTTTGAGACAGGCAATGTGAGCTTCAATTCTTTTTCATATGCTTTTATAGAGGCCAAGTGTCATAATATGGACCCTTTTTTTCTGAAGTGTAACTAGTTTGCAACATCTCTTATTATGACCCTTCTGTTCAGATTTTCAAAAGGGCTTGCCGCTTACTTATTATTTGAAATATCAACAATTTATTTCAATGCTTTCAGTACAAATCTAAGGTTTTTGCACTGATAGAGCCTGAAACAAATGAAACATTTGCAATGAAACATCTCTGTTACGTTACTGATGCTTTTGTTTGCTGTTAGCTTGAAATTCGCGTCCTCAGTCATTTGCTCCTGCCAAACACCAGGCTAAACTAATTCCTCCTTCAAAATGAGTCTTTGTGCTTATCTGTTCCTAAATACTGTATGTTATAAAAGTGTTAAATTGTATTTGGGAAGAGGTCCATTAGTGTGGTTTTTTGTACATAGCAGAAGTGCTATGAGTTGGTATCCTATTATTACAGAGTAATCAGGTGGGGATTTAACTGCAGTGCAAACAATCCTTTAACAGATTTACTATGGAAGACTGGGGAACTGTTTTGTAAGAAGTGAGAGACATGTTAATTTCAAACTGGCCTGGCAAACAGAATTGCTTTTAAGATGCTGAAGTATTGAACACTTTTTGCTTTTATCAGTTTTTTCCCATGTTGCATGAAGTTTTTCTTCAAGACCTTTTCATTTGTATGTACTTTCTTACCTGCTACAGGGGTTTGGACTGTAGTGTTGATTAGTATTTCTTTGAAGACCTCAGCAGGGTTTTATTCTGCATTCACAGCCAGAATAGAAAACAGGAGAATGATGGGTGAGGTACTTTTTTATGAGCTATCAGTATAAGATGAAAATTCCATCTAGACTTGAAAATAAAGTTTAAAAAGGGAAAAAATTGTCTGAAATGTTGTTTTACAAGTACAGTGAGTACACATTGCTCATTTATTCTATGAATGTTATTATATTAACTTTATTCCAGCCCCGGCATTCATGCCATCTCCATCAGTATTCCCTCTTTCACCATATTCCCTCAATGTGTCATGGGAAAAACCAGAAGACAATTTAGCAAGAGGAGAAGTGATGGGATATAGCATCAGCTTAATAACTGAACAAACGTCCTTGCCACCATTTTCCCAGGTATTACTGTTACTTGCATTAAGTTTTTACTAACTAGTAATATTAAATGATGAATCATTTTCCTGAGTTGCTGTATATTCTCTGATCTAAATTTCTACCTACCAGTTTGAGTGCTCTGTAATGTTACACACTACTACTTTTAGGTTTTAAATTGTATTCCTGAGCTGACTTGTTTTCAGTAGTGGGTGAGATTCAAAATTACAAGGGATGAGATTGTGCAACAACATTTAAATTATCATGATATTTGCATGTACTGATTCTGTTTTGTCGCTATATTTGCTGATATTCCTAGAGCTCTGTTTTGTTGTAGAAATATGTATTTTCATTAAGAAGGTACTTGTCTGGATTCTTGGGTGAATCTTTGAAGTGGGGAAACCTAAAATACCAGGAAAAAAAATCTTAAAAAAATCAAAATATGTGACTTTAAAATACCGTTGTAATGTTTATGTGATTGAGTTTAGCAAACAAATATCATGGCATTAGTAGTAAGCTAAAAGCTTAGGAATGAGCAAAGAAACAGGATAGGTAATCAGAATGTGAAAATGGATCTGGTGCTCTGATGTTGAATTTCTGTCTCAGAGCTGATTTTGTCTTTCAGTAGTACCACAGATGGGCCTCAGTTTATTTGCCTGTGAAGTAGGGATACTACTGCTCCTGGGGCTATTGTAACAATACATAAATGCCAACTGCTTCTGGTCGCACCATTGCAAAGTTTTTCATCTAAACAACCATCTGATAACCAAGTTATCTAAAATGCTACAGTTTATTCAGTTCTCCTCCCTCTGATAGGTTATAGTAATGTTAAAGTAAAGCAGATACAAACGTCTGTAGGTATTAGTTATTCCCCTCCCTACTAATGCCTGCTAATCATGTCACTCCTTCAGTGGCAGTCAGATTTCACAACTTAATAGTGTCATTTTTGTCATTTCGATTGTAGCTTCACTGTTTGTAGTGATAACTGCACCACCACACAGTTTTATGAGGCAATAACTTTGTTTCCTCATTTATCCACTCAGGAACTGGCTTATTACCACATAAAACAGTGTGATGGGAAGTATTATCACCTAAATCCCAGCTTGTTCAGATTCTCCAAAATAATCCTCTCCCTCAGTTGGTCTTTGCAGGCTTTTCCACATCCGAATGAAGGAATCTGCAAGTTCAGAGACAAGTTTCTTATTAGTGAACATGTCATCAATTGGCAGGAATGAAAATATTATTAACCAACTGTTGTCTTCCAATCTGTTTGCTTTGCAGGTTTTGCATATAGCTGAGGCTCACGAGCTCTCCTACGTAGCAACGGGATTAAAACCTTACAGGACGTACAACTTCACTGTTACTCTCTGCAATCAAATTGGTTGTGTAACGAGTGAGCCAGGCATGGGGCAAACTTTGGCAGCTGGTAAGAAAACTATCTGTAGCAAAGTGCAAAGCTGACACACAGTTTACTAATGAATACTATTATGATGATCGTAGTTTGATGCACAGTGACAGGGGTAGGTGTTGTATTAATACAAAGTGACTTGCCTAATTGATATTTGTTTATCTTGACAGATTAAAACCAAAATGTTTTCAATGGAGTTTAAGGTACACGATTATGGCAGTAGGATTTGTGTACTGCTCTCTCAATTGTGGGTTATGATATGTATATTTTTGTTCCTGTTTGTTTAAACGGTGAATGTACATAAGTGTGGCTGCACCCACTCATTCATTTACGAAGTTAAGAAGTCGTTGGTTTGTTGTTGGGATTTTTCAGTGTGTGTGTCGTGTTTGCACAACAGGGGATGTAAAATGCACCTGCTGTGTCAATGCCTTGCTTAACGCACAAAGGAGGAGTTGCATGGCATTTCTTATAAACAGTAACATAAGTACAAAGTGTATTTGTGTGTCTAAATCAGAAGCAACATACATATTTTTGGTCTGCTCTTTTGAAAATGTTTCTTTATTTAGCCCCTGAGATTTATGAGATTTTGCTTTGTCGATATGTATATGCACACTTTCCTATGGAAACCGTGCTAAAGAAACTGCATGTATGTTCCTGTGTACCTTAATAAATTTTCAGTCTTTGGGGTAAATGCAACTGCGTTATCCTGTATTTCAAAGGTATCAATGGTCTACAAATTTTGGGGAAAATAAGCATTAGTACAGAACAGAGATGAAAAAAGGACTGGCATAAACTCATTTCTTGGACATGGGGAAGTCAAGAGTGTTTTAAAAGAGAAATTTTTAGGAAAACCATCTTTACAAGTCTCTTTATTCATGGAGCGAAGTAGTCAGGGCAGTTCTTTAATATTATAAATAGAAACTCAAAATCCATGCTATGTGACATATACTGAATAGACTGGTCATCTGAAGAGAACTGACTACTTAACATTGTGGTTTCATTTTATATAGGAATTTAAAACACATTAATTAATTTTTACAATATTAGCTAAAAATGCTTAACTAAAAATGTTAATCAATTAGTGATGTTCTGGATGTTGTGATGGTCTCTGAAATTCTCTCTCTTATATAATTTTGTCTCTCATAGGAAAAAATCTGAAATTTTCTGCTGTACAGAATGTTTTACTAGACTCCCTGGGCTGTATTTGCCTTTTCTGAATTCCATCAAAGCTTCTCTGCATAATCAATGAAGGAATATAGAAGTATCCAAACAGGGAATGAGGAACTGCCCAGAGCCAGTAAATAGGAATCTTTATATACATCAGCTGAAGTGAAATCTAAGCTGTTGTGATATTAACTCTAGTCTGTTCTCAGTTCTTCATTGTCTGTTTATTTCATTGCCTTCCCATTTGTTTTCAAGTGGAAGGCTGACCATTTTCAGAGCCTCCCATTTGTATGACTTTATCCCATACCACACAGCTGTGCAAGGAACAGAGTTCCAGTCTGTGCTGATAACCATGGAAACAAACATTGTCTAAACGGCACACCTTACTACTACAAATGATCCAACTTTGCATTTTTACATTTATTAAAAGATTCAGAAACAATAGCTTAGTTATGCTTGACAGCTTGTTTATGACCATCTCCTCCCTGGTTGTGTTAATACTTAGAGACCTATCACATTAGAGAAGACAGGAGAATACAAAATAGCATAGCAGACATGTCCCCATTTATTAGCTGTTTTGCAGTGAAGCCTTTTCCTACTTACTATTGTAAGCCTTGAAAGGGAAAAAATCAGTCCTATATCAGCTTCATTTTATGTTTTTAATGCATGTTAGTGCAATGGATTAAATTCTGGCAAACTAAAAAATAAAATTGCATGCACCTTTCATGCAATTTTATCTTCCACCGTTCACTACTTTTTTTCTGAAGAAATTTGTTTTATCCTATCCATATAGGTTGGAGGTTTGTTTTCTTGTTTATTTTGTGTGTGTGTGTGTGCATGTTTCATTCTGTAAGGTTCTGAAAACTGTTTCCAAAGAAAATTTAAAAGAAGCACTACTAACATGATGACAATCAAAGTGAGTTAAAACTTGGAAAAAAGTTAGGAGAAGCCAGTGCCTGTAATTTTTAAGCCTTATTTCATTATTATCCTTTTTTTGTCATTGAATGGTGCAAAACAAAATTAAAACTGCCTTTCTAGGACTGTTGGTGAGTTCCTTTCCATGAAGGAATGCTTCCCTGGCAAAGAGACAGCTTTCCTGGCTGGATGCCAGTCCCCCTCCATGGCCTGGCAAAAGGAGCTTTTTGGAGGAAGTCTTGACTGAAATGTGCTCCAACATGATGGTCCCCTTGCATCATTGCACAATTCAGGAGCTTTGAATTGTCTTTCAGGTTGGACTAGAGGTTATACTAAATTAGACTAGTTCTTCTGCTCTGATCCTCAGGAGGATAATGGAAAAGCATCTCAACTCCCTCCATGTATGGAGTACATTGATTTATCACATGGACGATTTAAATCAATGAGTACCTCGATGGCTGTGATTTTGGCACAACTGATGTGTATTAGCAAGGGGCTTCTTTTTGGAATTGCCAATCACTTCTAAAATTTGCCACTAAAAGTCTTGAGTAATTTTTAAGCTTTGTTCATATCCATTAGGCAGAAACAAGGGCATGAAGTCATTAGAACAAAAGTGCTGAGAAAGAAAAGTGAGGGGTTTTGAGACAAGATCGAAAAGACAAAAGAGACTTCTGCAGCAAGGAGCAGAATTTAAGAAGAATACTCAAGGGAGCAGAGCATCGGAAAGAGTCTGCTGATCTTCCAGTGAGATGTCTCTTGCAGTACAACTGGTTAACATAATCCAGAAGCAAATATAATGAGTAGATTCCTTCTAACTTGGTTCAGTATAGGCATCTGCATTGGGAATATCTCATGAATAGCTTTGCAGCAGTAGAGTGAAAGAAAACTAAACTCGGCCATATGGCCAAAACCTCCTCCTCACCAATACATACACCCACAATATTTGTAAATATAACAAAATAAGATAAACCAGAAGAATGTGAGGAGAGAGAGTGAGGAAGCAAATAGAATAAAATTACTAAGAATGGAGGTTTTTTTATGAAAAGTCTGAGTGGAAGCTGCTACAAATGCATATGAAACCAGGAGAATGTGGTAAATCAAAGAACTTGAGCACTTGTGCCTGATGCATGACCAGCTCTGAGAACAGTAAAAAAAGTTGGAAGATCAATGTTATGTGGTAAATGCAGTAATGGGATAAGAGATCCAAACAAGCATATGAAGAGAATTGCTCATCCAGGTGACTGGACAGAAAGAGAACCTCAATTTGGTCTGTTCAGAAAAAATTACATAAATAGTGGAGTTTAACATAGTTAATTAAGAAGTGTTTACTACTTTTTCATCAGTCTTTTAAATGGTAAATTAAGATGATGCACCTTCCACAATTCTTGTGATATTTGAAATATTTTTTATGCTCTGCAATATTGTGCCCATAATATTGAAATGCTTGACTGATAGATGAGGAAGAAGTTCAGTGTTAATACTTTATTTGAAAATTTGAAATCCAATTTGAACTTTGTTCTTGCCTGTGCTACCCCGAGATCATTAAGTGAAGCTACACATATGTAACGGAAAGGAATATTGGACAGTAATTATACATTTTTTATCTCAAAACAAAGAGCAAAATCTTACTTTATTCCTTTCTTTGGGTTCTTCCATGTTCAGATACCTGTCTGAAAATGGCATTCAGCCTGTGGTCTTAGGCTATTTTTTTTTTATTATTTCAAAAGCGGTTTTTGCTTTGTGGTTTTCTCTCCTGTAGGACTCTGAACTGGTACCTTGGAATCTGTAGAACAATACTAGCTGCTATCTGTGAGATACCTGGTCCTTTAAAGGTGCCTTTTTGTGACAATGTGTTTGCATAAAATTCTAAATTACCAATACAAAACAAGCATGTTTTCAAAATTTTTCAGTGAGGCAGAGAAACACCTCTTTATTCCCAGCAATTTCTGACGTTTCAACAGGATGAAATGAGCCATGTGAGTGCTTGGACTAGTACAATTGCTTATGCCACTGATCTCAAATCATATAGTCAAAGAGTGCCTTAAACAATCTATACAGATACGTTTCATTAACTACTGTGTGACTAAGCTTATTTCTTGTAATTAAGTTCGCCTTTCCTTTGCCCTTATTTCTTTTTTAAATTCATTTAAAAACCACTTTTTAAGATATAGCAAAGTATGGCTTTGTGATTGCTGCCACTTACCCAGCACATTGTATTCCCAATCCTTTGCTTTTGATGGCAATTACAGGGTTCAGAAGCTAATTTGTAGAAGATATTCTTCCAGCACCAGCTGCATCTGGCTTCTTGGCAGACTTCTCAAGCAGTTGTATTTGGTGGTTTTGGAGTTGCCTCTGGCTTTGCTGGGGTAATTCTGGGCTGTCTTACAATCCTTGATGTCATTTTCTTTTTGATTACCCTTTTAATCTGAGTAATTTGTCCCTTTTTTCCATTCATGAATAGAGTCCGGTGCAAGCCCTTTTCAAAAGCCTCATTTGTTTATGCCTGTCATAGGCTGCTTTTCTACAAAATGCTATGCCTCAATTTTAAAATCACCAATACCCATTAAACAGGTAGTAAGTAATGTATATTTTCCTTTGTTACAGAAGAGAAATATGAGGGCCATTTGCTGCTGGCCTGGAACCACAGATTGTTTTGCATGCATGTACATAAGTCTCTTCATTGTGAATAGGACCCAAAGTGATTAAACAAGCACTCTTAATATGTTAATTTATAATTTTAATTACAACAATCTTGTATATATAGTCATTAGTGAATACTAATATAAATATTTTTCTACCTTTTTATTCATAATGCATAAACCAATCATCCAGTTACTTCTCGGCAGTTGCCTGTTTCCGTTTCATAATACAATCTTTGTTCTTAGTTATGAATGCATTTTGTTCATTCCTGTCTTGAATAATCCCTCATTAAGCTAGTCACTTTCTGCTCCATGCTAAAAAGGAAAAATTATCATGCAAATGTGGCATGCCATATTAAAAAGCACATTACCAAACACTTTTGTTGCTGTCCTTCAATTAGTTTCCCTTCTTTGAATTTAATTTCATTTGTTGTTAAACTACTGACTTGATGTATGGACTCATGAATTTGAGGCTGCTGCCAAGAATGTAGCAGGAAAAAAAATCAAAGCCTCTTCAGAAAGCTACAGAGGCAAAGCTGAAATGAATTTGCTTCACCTTTGACAAGAACACTTGAACAGCACTGGAATCCTCTGATGATTCAGCTTGGCTAATTATCCAATTATTTATTTAAAGAATAAAGACGCTGTTTTACAATTAGAAAAGTGTAAAGTAATCTGAGAAATTTCGTAATGACAGATGACTTAAGTAACTTTTGACAGAAATAGAATCTGTTCAAACTTGTCTTGCCAAGTTTTCAAGCTGTAGTTAAACTGCTCTTTGAGTTTTAGGAAATTAGAAGGGATGCAAAAGTTACTTATTTCCTCTTCCCTACAAACCACATATTATACTTCAGAAAATAGCTCAAAACAGCTCAGCTTGTTCTTTTCCCTCTCTATCAAATTTGCAAGGTTTTAAAGCTATGTTTAAGTTGCATTCCTCTTGATTAAAAGCTTTTGGTTCAAAGCAATACTTTTTAATTGCCTAATAATATAAGTCAGTTCTTAGGAAAGAACCGTGCATTTAGGAGTTCATTTGCAATATAACTGAAAAATTCATTGCATGGCAGTAAAACAATTTACTGTTAATTACAAGGAGAAGAATTTGCTGTACCATGCTCACAGATTGCCATGAATCATGCAGCACTCCTAGAGATTTATAACAGATGTGTAAGTGGGATGAATTAGCAGGGTTTAATAACAGAGACACAAATCATGCAGACTTCAAGGAGCTTTAATTGATATACTAGAATGTGACGGGCATGAATCACTCAGCCATTCAACAGCACTGTAACATATGGTCAGCTCAATATGCTGCATCTTAAATCGGTTGGTGAGTCGTTGGTTGTCCCATATGGTGGAAGCAATATATTTTTCATGATTTTTAAAAAATACAGTGTATTACATCTATTTTAAAAGAAATATGATTGCAAAATATCTATGTTACTAAATTTTCTTTTCTTGTCCAGTGTGGGTAAATATTATTCTTTTTTTGGTGAAAGAGTCCAAAATGGACACTCTAAAGAATCTCCTAAAATTTCAAAATATTGTCAGAAGACATAAGTATTATTGCTTGGCTCATTTGCTGTTGAAATGACTGATACCATTGTGAAGTGCAAAAAAAGAGAAGAACATACCAGAAATGCAATAGCAAACTTGGGGTCCCTTGAGCTAATAACTGGTAGCAAAAATGAAATGGATGACCCATAGCGAGGCATGTAATTTTACCTGCAAGGTAAACTCCAAGATGAAAAGAAAATATATTTGCTGTCAGTTTTTGTCTTCAAATTTGCCAATATTTTATGTTTTAATTTGTATTTGTGCCTTTCAACTTAGCAATAATTAAACATTGTGTACTTTTTGTTACTGTTACCTTCCTGAGCTATTCAGAGTGTCTAATTGAAGGCTTTGGTGGAAGAGCACACAAATAGCTACCTACAGTATGCTGAACAGGAGTTACTCAGACATATGTATGCCTGTAAAATTTAGCCATAGTGTAAATATGTTATTCCTGGGACAAGAAGCTGGCAGAGTATAGACAAGCTTTAGCAGTTGTATTAGTAAACCTGACAGACTTGAGAAAGGAATATTGTATCCTTAGAACCATGGCTGCCAGAATTTAATGTCAACAATTAAAATTTATTTTGGTCCTTACCTAGTGTTTATTACTGTTTGTATACACAACAGACCTTACTAATACAGAGATGCACTATTAGATGGAATTACCATCTGTTCAGAGCGAAATGCTGGCATCTGTCTTCGAGCCTAAAACTAAAATGATATTATTTCAAACAAAACAAAATTAACTGCTCTTTACTTACCAACTTCATTTTTGTGTACATGTGTGTGCATAAACACGTGGGAAAGGCTTATTTGTAATAACCTGTGTAGCAACATCTATATTTAGATATATGACTTCAACATAAGCTGTATGGACCATCTGTCTTTATTGGTCTTTTCAGTGCCCTTTGCTACACAATGGCATGCAGCAATCATGGGCTTTTAAATACTGTTTTAGCTTTATAATATATTAAATATGTATTATATAGCAAGACATTAAAACTACATAATTAAAATACACAAAAATGTGACTTTGAATCCGCTAAAATGCAGTGCGCTCATTATTTTGACAGATGTGTCTTAACAGAACGTAACTAAAAAAAATTTAATAGGTAAAATTATAGTTGATTCATCTTACAAAAAGTTGCTACAGGTACCACAGTGACACCTTTAGGAAAATACACAGTGTATCTTTTAGTCTTGAATATTTTTAATTTCAGCATTTAGTACCCTGGTGGGCTAGAGCTAGAGATTTATTTAAAGTCCGATCTGTTTCTGTGCGCAGTTGGGTTTTCTGTTTGGTTGGGGTTTTTCTTTCTGATACTTACGTAACCCGTTATGTACAGTTTTTTGCTGTCTTGATGCATAAGAATTCTCAAGCATCAACAAGACTGTAGTGTAAATACTAACATAGCAAGGATGTTACTTTCTGAAAGAGTGGTCTTCTGTTCCATATATCACAAAATAATAAATTGTGTCATGCCAGTGTTTAATGCATGTACACAGTGCATTAACTGTAACTGTAGTACATTTATTTGTGCTAGAGGAGACTTGAAAATGATTAAAAAATCAATACTTCCCTGTCAGAGAAGCAAGTGTTACGATGCATTTAAGTAGTTAATTGCATAAGCCCCATAAAAGCTTCAGGTTTGGGTATCAGAGATGCCATAATTATGGTCCAAGTAACTGCCTTTATTAATACTAGACTTTAAAGGCAGATATAGTTATTGTCATGATTGCCAGTCAGATGTGTGCATTTTAAAAATAATGAATTTTAGCATTTCTGTTTTGCCATCAGTAATCTGAACTGAAGGGCTCAACCTCTTCAGTTCTCATTTAAAATGCTGACGTATGCTGGTTCCCTCAAAGGTGAAGTTTTGATTGTTAAGCCATGTTTTCTATTTAAACTTGTGCATTAATACCACAATTCATTAGTGCTATGCCCTACTTATGCAGGAAAGCTTATGACCTCACGCTGCATTACTTCAATTTTGACATTGTAAATTTCTACCATCGCGTGAGATACTAATTAGATTGTGAAGTCATAAATGATACCCAAGCAGGAATTTACAACACATAGTGCCATTGGCAGTTTCCCAGTTCCCCCACTCCCTGCTTTCTCCAAGAAGAATATTTATCAAGTTATGGGGCATGGGGGACAAAGAAAAAGAAAAAGAAAGAAGTAATATGCTACCAGCAAATAGGAAAAATGAAAAATATGTTAATGATCTTGGAAATGAGAGAATGTTTAAAAGGATGTTATTAATTCATTTTAAATGGAGCAATCTCTCCTTCTCTAAAGAACTCATGCTATGTACAACACTGGGCTGTGAAGTAATATGTCAGGTTTTGAAGGCCCATATTTTATTTCAGGTTTTATTGTTCTTGAAAGGCGTTTATTGCTCTTTACTATGTCATTATGGGAACAAGTAATTTTTACAAGTTGTCATTGTATTTTGCTGCCTGGGTACAAATGAAGTTTCTGTTGTTAAACCCTTTTCTTTATCAGGGGAAGAAGGAAAAGAAAAAAGGCAAGATAAGATGTGTATAGATTCTATATATAGTAGAGTATTCTTGTACTTGTCCAGATGACATCTTCTATTGTTTCAGTGATGGGGGTCCATTTCCTTCCCACCTGTATGGCCATTGTGCCATTATCCAAACAGGTCATGCTGCCCTCCAGTGGCTCACTGCACAGTATTCTATAAAGAAAAATGGAGTACGTTTTGTTAATAACTCAGCTATAGAGTGACTAATGCTATCAAATTGTTTAAAAGAATACCAAAGTATTGAATTTAATGATAGGAGGATCATCTCAATAACATAAAACTATCTTATGCTGATACTTTCATGGAAACAATCTTGTATGTAGACTTACTGTGCACCAGTAGTGGTGAAGAAAAGTTAAACTCATGTTGTCACGTGCCATGCTGAGATGTAACAAGAGTTAATTAACTCTTCAGATTCTCCTTTGTTTTTTCACTCACATCCATTGTGAAGGTCACACAGATACACACTTACATTGACTATGGAATGAGAGGCTGATCAAGGAAGAAATACAAACATACATTTTATGAAGATGCTGATCCCTATTCTTAAAGATTATGAAAGATATTTTGGATATAATAGCAGAGACATTTATCCAAAGCTTTAATAAATGAAGTTGTTTATTTTACAATTGAAACTAAGTTTTTATGAAGATTAAAAACATTTTGGTTTTTTTTTCTCCTCTAATTAAGCTTTTGTGGATGTCTGTGTTTATTAATAAGATAGAAACTAAAGCATGATGTTTTGCAAAAATTAAGTCATATGAAATAATTAATTTCCCAAGTATTATGGACAAAAATACCTAAACAATTTTTATTTATCCACAGCTCCAAGGAAACTTAGTGCCCCTCGTGTTGAAGGAATAAACAGCACATTGGTAAAGATACATTGGAATGAACCTGAAGAGCTTAATGGCCCTTCTCCCATCTACCAGGTGGAAAGGATGGATGCATCTTTAGCTACATTTAGTACAGAAGTAATGAAAGGGATCCGTTTCCCTGGAAATGGATATTACAGATTCACTAGTTCTACCCTCCCCACCAATACTTACTTTACAGGTAAATGAGTTTATTTATAAAATGTACTAATTGCTCTCTGCATTTGTTTTCCCATTTATTATGATGTTCTATATAATTTCTATTTCAAAATGTGTAGGTTTTAATTTATTAATTTATTGTGATGGTTATTGATGCATGAGCTATTTTGATTCTCAGGTAAAAGGCTGTGGAAAACATGGACATGTGGGATTTGTATTCCTTTCTTTTTGGAGAGATGTAGATGACAGTGAATCTTGCTACGTATTTGACTCATTTCTGTGTTGTAAACATAAGATAGATTTTATTTATTCTTCTGAGATAAAAACTTTTTAATCAATTTGGTATGATTTTTAAGGAATGTTTCATTTGGTATCTTTTTGAGAATTCCTGAGGTTGCATAAGCACTCAAAAAGCTCTGTCTTTCATATTCAGAACATTTGTGCTGTGATCTTGTTTATTTGGTCAAGGAAGGAAAGAATCCTACCAATCTGTTAGAACTCCACTATTTCTGGGCCTTTGGGTACTTTTGTGGGGATTTTTTGTTTGGTTTGGTTTGGTTTTTTTCAGTTACTTATTTTGAAGCTTTGAGTTTTTCATATTGAAGCAGGTCTGTGTCCTGTTGTGGTGACACACAATGGGTCGTCACATCTGTGTTCTGTAATTCTCATCATTTGCTGATGTCTTTACTTCTGGGATAACACAAAGATATGGATTGTATGTTTTTTGAAAAAAATAACCTGCTTGAATGTTTGAGATATTGTAGAGGTCTGTAAGTGAAATATTGCATGGGCATGCATGAAGTATGACTATTGAATAGAAGAAATGTCAGAGTTGAAGGTGTGTGTATATATATATATATATATCTATATATCTAAAGGTTGTATGAAAGGTCTGTGTGTGTGTATCTCAAGTCATGAGACTGACAGCAGCAAGGGGAAATCCAGAATGAATCTAGGCAGCCACAGGAGCAAGCACTGGCTTGGTGCTAAGGCCACACCGCGCAGTGACACAACTTAACCTGGTACTAAGCCTTGTTTGTTAAGAGAGATAAGGGCTGCAAAAGCCATGCAGCATTGTTGACACACAAAAGAACGCTGAAGATTTGAAGAGCACTCAGCTGACATGCCCTTGTCTTCAGGGTCACCACAGGTAATTCTGGAAAGAATATTTGAGCACAGATATCTCGGTACTTGCAAGTATATGTGTGCAAGTTCAGGTTTTGTTTAAAACAGAAATCGGCTTCTGGCCTCTCTGTGGTCACTGGATGGATCTGACTTAAAAAAAAAAAGTTGAAGATGACTTCAATTTTTTTTTTCTGGCTGAATGCTTACTTGACAAATAATAATAACAAGTGATAATGTGTTAGTTAAATATTGACACAGTGTTGACTGGCAAAACCTGTCTCTGTGCAGGAATCTGTAGGAACAGCTGTTGGGCTCCTTTTCTTATCCAAATTTCTTGATGGTTTTCCTGACATGAGTTTGCACAATTTACTGTATATTTAACAAAAAGAAAATCTTTGATATGTTTCTTCTATTGTGATGATCTAAACACCAAAGGAATTGTGTCCTACAGTTTTTCTCACTGGAGCACCCGTGAGCCCCATCACTGCAATATAGTTAAATAGTTTAATCAGACAGGCAAAGAATTATGAGTATCACTGAATTTCATACTTCCCATCTGTGCTGGGGAAGAGGGTGTTACAATTGGGATTGTTAACATACCTGTCTATTTGTAACCAAGCAAGCCCAACACCAGTCTATTCAAGTGTTGATTCAGTCTGGGGTTTGGTTATGCTCCATAAACTGGGACTGATGCCTTGCATATAGTTTATTGTGATGGCTGAGGTGATTTGAGAGAGTTTGGACAGACAGGTTGGGTAAAGATGTTAAAATAAAGCTCCCCTCATACTGGCACCTGATGGTTGCATGGGTAAATATAATTTATCATAGCTTTAGATTGTGTTCTTTTTTCCCTATCAGCTATTAGTCAGAGTATTTGGAGATGACTTAGAATGAAAACACACTAGACAATTTGTCTAGACATCTATGAGTAATGACTGACAATCTGGTTAATTCGGTCTGTGTTTGGTACCAAAAAATCTGTAATTCTGGTTTGGCAACTCAGTCAAGTTTTTGAAAAGTATTAATCTGAGTTTTTGTAGGTAGATCATATGTCCTGCTTCCAAAATATGATGGAGTGAAAATGATAGCAAATCCAAGAGGGTTTAGAAAGACAGACACTTAAGGGAATTGAAAATATTCTTTAACTGCACTCTGCAGTTGTTTTGTTGTTGAGATCCTCTCTTATTACTGATCTCTGAAGACAAGCAGTTGGCAATTGTGCTTTATGGATGGAACAGCTTTAGTGTGCATGCAGCTGTGTACATTTTTGACACAAAAGTGTGCCAGCTTGTATATGTCAGTCAGCAGACAGATACTTCTCGGTGTGTCTGGGAGCTCCCACTGTTAATCCAGAAAATGATTGATCAGTTTATTCATTGCTAATAAATGCAGTTGTCTTCACTACCTCCCTGGCTGGTCTTACACTCCAAGGTGCAAGTAATAGGGGCAGATGTATTATCTGGGAAATCTTCCAAATTCATCTTTAAAAAAAAAGTTACTCAGTAAACTGTGGCTACACTAAGCAGTGTCCTTCTGTCTGTAACAAAGCCTCCAGCTGCACTGGAAGATGTGCTCTGAGTACACATTAGATGAGAGGAAATCAGGTAAAGAAAAGGATTTTTTTTTTCTAGAACTGTCCACATACAACTTCTCAGCTCATCAAACTGTGAAGAAGTGTTTTAGGCATCTGTAATATCATTTCCCAAATGATGCAGACTTGATTTTTAATACTTATTCATATGCCTTGAAGTTCTTAGATACAACAGCATTCATTGTGTCTATCAAAATACCACAAGGCAAAGGAGCTGTTGGTGTCCTCATTTTAGCCAAGGAACTTATCCATCTCCCACCACTCTGAAGATTGGGGTATTCAGGTGTTTATCTTCATATCTTACCCATGACACAGCAAAGTGCATGATTCTGATTTAACATATGGGGAGCTGAAGTTCAGATTCTACTTAATGCAGGACTTCATACTTCAACTGCCCCCTAAAAATGGCTAGAGGATTTTACAAATTATTTGTTTAGTGTGGCTTGCTTTTATTGGTGCAGCTTGTGTGATGTAGCTGTCAGTCTCGATTCAGAATGCTGCAGTAATGTTGTTGTGTTTGTCTTTCTGGTTCTCTGGTTGTCAAGAGTGGTACTGTCTGTTTTATACAGGTGTAGACAGGCAAGCTTGGAGTTCAAAGACCTGTAAAGAGCTGAATGTTTGAATATCTTAACATTCAAATTATACTTGTATTATCTCTTTAATGACTGACTCTAATAGCTATGTCCAAAAAAAGCCTAAAGATGAAGGTAATAAGCATGATGTCATATGAACCTGGCTTTCACCACTAACAAATGGGTGAGAATATTTTGTTCTGCAGGAAAGCAGAACAAAATGTCTTTGTGTACTTTGTAGGAGAGGAGTACCAAGACTTATAAGTGAGATAATTCGAGATATTTGAATAAAATCCATGGGAAATAGCATGCTGAACTGCTGAAATATGTGTGTGTGTGAATATCAATAATAAGGTAGAGATATATTTATGAAAACTTTTTACTCCTTGGCTGAGAGTTAGGACTTGAGGTGCCTGAATGGATGAAATAAAAACTGATACTAAGAATTTTTACCTGTCTAAACAAGCCCTGGTTAGGATGAAGTTTGGGTCTAATTTGAGGCACTACTGTCTGTCTGTTTCAGATTTGTAACTTAGAAATATCTCCAGATGATTAGGAAGCTTTAACTTTTAGTTTTACAGAGAGTTGGGGATCACATCTTTCGTTGAAAGTGTGACTCCTTGAGAAAGTGCACAAGCACTCTGTTGAGTATAGTGGAGGGGGGGACTATTTGAACTTTGTAGAAAATCCTATCAATAGTTTTTTTTCTAGAGCAAGTATACTGGCTGAAATTCCTAAGGACAGATAAAGGGAAGTTTGGTTTCAGGTTTTATTAAGCAAAGAGTTGCCAAACTACTGATTGTTTTAGAAAGGAACTTGAGGGCCCAAAGAACAACTGGTTGAAAATTGAACCTTGAATATCCTTGACAATCAATGACATCTGAGCCAGGAGTTTCAGGACTGCAATGTAGTTATCTAAAGTACAGTCATGCATCACACAAATCACTTACTGTAATCTTTCCTGTTACCCGTTGCCAGGCAGAAAGTCTGTGGCAGAGCTGATGGAATAGGGCATCTTATAGTTAGAAAGGATAGAAATTGCAGTCAGTTGGACACATGGGTTGAATGAGAAAGCTACTTGTCTCTCTGCCATGGAAATAGAGCTGGGCTCCATAGAGAAACTTGCTGCATCCATAGGGATATGCATGAAATGCTCATTGAGTAGAGTGACTCACTTGCTACCAAAGAGAGTACCAGATGGTTGTGTGGAAGGCAACATTCCTTCTGACCTCTCAAAATAAGACTGCTTTTCAAATATAACATTGAACGTAAATTCTGTGACAATTCTGTGACATTGTAGAGGGGTTTGTAAACAATATACATATTCTTTCTATGAAATGGAGCACAACAAATCTTCCAAGCATGCTTTATTCATTGTTTAAAATACAATTTGGGCTTGATGTGATGTTAGGAGTTCTAATTAAACATCTGTGTGAGAAGGGTGGCCTTTACTTATTTAGTGATAGAATAATTCATTTTATCAGGTGGGTAAAAAAATTCCTTGTGATATTTTAAAAACTGTTGAATTAGCTAGTAATATTTTAATGTTGCTCCTCTTGAATGCCTCTTGTTTAAAAAGAAAATTACTCACATAATATTGATCAAAATGAAGTCCTGTCTGCAGAAACTTTTGTTCTTGGCCTTTCTTTGAATCCAAGTCATCTGAAATAGGACGCTGCACTTAAAAAGAAGTGGATCTTGCCTTGGACTATGTAGTCTTTGCTAACCTCCACATGATGTGTATCAGCTCTATAATAATTAGAAGATAACTGTATGAGGTAAGATGTTAATATATTAAACATTACAAGCAGAAATTTTTTGGAGTGACATTTTTAGTGTCATAAAGTGGTCTTAAAAATGCGTATTAAAAAGAATATATATATCTGTGCTAGTGTTTTTACTGCCAAATTCTGACTCAGATACACAGACATTTCTCAGAGTGGAGAATGTTTCCAGTAACGATGTTTCTTAATGAGTTTGCCATGGAACACTGCACAGGCGTCGTTTACATTTGTTCTGAGCAGAAGTGCCAAGAACAGCCGTGGTCACTCAGTTCTGCATCTCCCCATAGCTCTTCATCACACTGAACTCTCTTTGAAATGATGTAAAACAAATTCCACTCCATGTAATCTTGAGCAAGGATTGGATAGTTAGCTGAAAGTGTAGATATTTTTATTAGTGTAGGGATGCAAATAAACATCTTTTCCAGCATCCTGGTGGAAATTTATGGAATACCAAGAAAATGAGCATGATTAGGAGTCTTAAAACAATGCAAGAGGAAAAGTCAAAAAAATAGAGTAGTTTAGAAGAATGAAGACTTAAAAAAGACATGATAATGGTGTTAAAATATATAAAAATGTGTAATTTAAATGAAGAGAATGAACTTTTCATGTCTACTGTGAGTAAAACAGCAGTGCACTCATAATAAATTTAAAATATAGCAAGGTAGATTGTATTCCTGAAAGACGTTTTTTTTTCTAAAAGATTCAGGCTAGTTGAGCAAAATAATTCATTTTGTGAAGAAAAAAATGAAAGCTCTGACACTGCAGATTTTAAAGAATAGTTGGATGAGCATTTGTCAGGAATAACCTGGATAAAATTGATTCTCCTTTGGAGTAAGTGGATTGATTCTGTGACCTCTAAGAATGTTTTCCAAACATATATCCTATTATAAACTCACACTAACCCAATGAAACTAGGAAAGATGTTCATTTCACCAAATAACTTTTACTAGAAAAGAGCTACCTTTTTTTTCTGATTGACAATTTTCTATAAAAAGGGAAGGTTGTATGAGTCAAACAAGTTTTGCTTCTATTTTATTTTTTCTCCATTTCCCCTGTATTTCTTTTTATGACTAATGATTTAAGATGGTAAGAAAATAATTTTAATCATTAAATCAGAATAATGTAACAATTTAGGGTTGAAGAGAAATCATCCAGTCCACCTACTGCTCATAGTGTCTCCCACTAGACCTGTTAAGGCCTTTGTATCCTTGAATTTTCTCTCCATATGTAGTCAAGTATATTTCCAAGAACTGTTCCAGTTTTCAATCTGGTCAGGCTTTTAGGTGACTTTCCCCACTTATACCTCTACAAAATTTCATGCATTTGAACTTGTGTCCATTGCCTCATATTCTTGTTCACTGTAGAGCTCCAAGAAAGCGTAGCTGTTCTCTTTTTTTTTCTTTTGGTGTTTTTTGGTGTTTTTACTGCCAGAGTACCCAAAAGTGCACTGTAGGACTTGCATTTGCTGCATTTCATGAGGTTTCTTCACCCCATTTCTGCAGCCTGTCAACATATCTCTGCATTGCAGTGTATCCACTGCAGCCTTCGTTTTTTTTTTTTTAAATTGCCTCCAAACTTTTAGATACTAACCTCCATCCCATTGCCCAGGACCTGTTTTAATGAATAATACTTTTAAATAGAATTGGTCCCAAGAGAAGTTCCTTGTAAATGCTGCCCAATGGGCTTTGTGCCACTTGTCGCAGGCCTTTGAGTCCTGCTGTTTAGCCAATATTTTACTCACAGTCCCACTGTGGTCCACCTATTTCTCCAGCCTGATGGCACGGAATTCCTAATCTATAGACAAGCAAATGCTGCTAAATTTGTTTGCTTCAGCCTTACTAAAAATATGGAGAGAACTGGAAGAGGAGGACAGAACTCTGACGTTTTTGCTTAGTTTGGCTTGATATATTTGGCTCCCTGCTCGTATTTTTTCAATTTAAAGCTTTTTAGGAATCAGCCCTTTTTATTTCATTACATTGAACTGAAGAAAGTAAGCAAGATTTTCTGAGGGAAAAACTATTATAAAAGAAATAGTTACATCAAGCTTTTGAATACTGAGAGAGTAAGAAAGAGAACACATTTGTTTTGCAGACTGGAAGAACACACTTTGTGCGTTAGGGAACTTTTAATAGTGCCAATCATTTTTCAGGCTTTTATATTAAATCATACACTAAAAAGCTTGTGGAGTACTTGCATTTTGTTGTGTCCTTTCTGTCTAGGTTGTTGCCACAGGACTTGTCCTTAGAAATTCTTTTAATTTTTATGCCAACTTCTTATGTTTTCTCCTCTTGTCTTCACAAAAGAATGATTTGAACTCACATCTTCATCTTCTGTGAAAGGAAGATAAAAATCTTCTATATCACTGTCAAGTGGCTGGCTTCAGTAAGAAGGAGAACTATCCTTTTTTTTTCTACCTGAGAACTGTTTGCACAGAGATTTCAGGTAGAATTTTATCTTAGTACTTAAAAATGAATTCACAGTTTCATCTTGAAAAACACATTCCTTCCTTTCTTCCTTTTGAATCCCAAGAAGCCTAAAGATAGAGGGTGAGAGAGGAGCTGCATATAGAGAAAAAGGAGTGATCCAGCACAACAAAGTCAACTCTGCTGCTTTAGGAACAAAACAACTTAAAACATTTTTGAACATGCACAACAGGGACTTAGGCAACAAATAAGCCAAACTGATGCTGACCTTGCCAGTGTTACAGGGGTAATATTTTCACCAAGATGAGCTGATTTTTAGGCACTGACATACTTTCTATCAGTATCAAGTATCTGCTTTTTCTTTTTTGTTGTAACCACTACAGAGGAGATAAAAAAGAATCTCACCTTGTGTATTATTTTTCATATTTGCCTCTTGGACTTTAATAGACCAACTATGCAGCACAAGCTTTGGTGCACTGTTGCATTTTTTTTTCTTCTATTTAAATCTTCTTGGCTTTAGTGCCAAAGTAGATTTTTGCCACTGTTGTTTGACATTCTGAACTGCATGGTTAAACCCAGTTTTTTTCTGTTTGTGCATGGAAATCTCCAGAGCACGTAGTAGTCTAAATTGTGGAAGTTGTAAGAGCAGTAGCTTTTCCATTGTTATATCAAGCTGCCAGTGGAAGGGCCCTTTCCTAGACTAGAGCATAGTTTTGACTGTCTGTGCAAAAGCAGTTACAGAGCTGAGTCTTTTGATTATCACAAACACACCACGTGACCTGTATTCTGTAAAACAGCAATTGTTCCCCTTTTGTCACAGCTCTAGTTGGGCTTTCATTTATTTTGTGTAAGCATGATTCATTATTTTGGAATGTAGTGGGCATTCTCTCTGCAGGTGACAAGCAATATGTCCATTCATATTGAGCTGCTTGTCCAAAAGACCCCCAGGCCCTTTTCCACAGAGGTACTTCCCAGCTGAGCAGATCTCAGCCTCTACTGCACTCCTGGTTTATGTTTTCCCAGGTGCAAGGCCTTATATTGGTTTTGGCTGAACTTCATAAGACTCTTGTTAGCCCAGCCTTCCAGTCTATCCATGTCTTCCTGCAAGGTGGCTCTCCTTTTCTAAGTGTCCACTTCCTCTGGGTTGGTGTCATCACATCTCATCAGGGTACACTTGGTCCCATCAACCAGATCATTTATGAAGATACTAAACATCTTTAGGCTCCATATAAGTCTCTGGCCAACCCCACTTGTAACAGGCAGCCGGTTTGAAAAGGAGTTGTTCACCACTCTGCTCTGGGTGCTGCCTGACAGCCAGTTCCAGCCACACAGATCACTTGTCTAGACCATCATGCATAAAGTTCTTTACAAGGAGCCAGTGTCAAACTGTATGGAAAGCCTTGGTGAAATTGAGGTAGACAATGTCCACTGCTTGCCCCACACTCACTGAGGAGTTTTCTTTGTTGTAGAATGCACTCAGGTTTATCACACATGATTTTCCCTTGGTGAATCCATGCTGGCTTTTCCCAATCACGTGCTTCATCTGACTTGTGGCAACCCTCAGGGAAGATTCACTCCATAACTTTCCCAGGGACTAAAGTAAGAGTGATGTGCCTATAATTTTCTGGATCATCCTTTAAACCCTTCGTGTAGATGGGAGTTGACATTAGCCTTTTTCCAGTCTTCTAGGATCTCCATGACTCCCTGATCTTCATGACTTTTCAGGTTATGGAGGCTGGCCTTGCAGTAATGTAAACAAGCTCTCATAACATCCTTGAGTGGGTACTGTCAGGTCCCATTGATTTACAGAGGCCAGGCTCCTGTTCACATACAAATTCTTCCTTTGCTGACTGTGGGTCTCTGTTTACATCAACCTTGATTTTGTTCCCAGGGCCTGGGATCCAACAGTGCTGGTAAAAAAAGCTGGTGAAGAAAGTGTTGAGAACTTCTGCGTTTCACCATTGTTGGTGACTAATTTGCCTCTTCTGCTTAACAGTGGGACAAAATTTTCCTTCTGATTCTATGGAGAGTTTTCAACAAGGGTGCAGCAAAGAGACAATAACTGCTGTGTTGGCTGGGGAGAGACTTGAAGTGAAATTAATGCTTTTTGGTACGTGCTTGGCCCTTCTTTAGGTTATTTCTAGAATGGGTTATTTAGTCCCATGACTTCAGACATTGCATTTGACTAATACCGAGCCTTTAAATTATTTCTGCTTTTAAGATACAAATTCCTTCCCATCTTGTTTTTAAAGGATGATGTAAATACTGAATTATGTATTGACTGAAGTGTGTGAGGTGTCATGCATTGATTATGATTGCATTGTGAATTTGATCAAGAAATTTTCATAATAATAACATAAGGAAGCTTTTCACCTTCTAATTGATTTTCAGGGCGATTAAATTAAGACCTTGTCTAAGTACAACTGTCCTTATCAATTACTGGCAGAATAGAGAAATTAAAGGATTAAAAATTTACGTGTGTTAAGATTCAGTATTTAAGGTCTAAAATCAATCAGATCATAGACTGAATAATTCCATTATGGCAAAACTATCATTCAGGATTAGACTCTGGTAATTTAGAGGAAAAAAAAAAAGCAATCTGCCCTCGTACATATGGGAAAAATTAAGTTTGCAAAATTAAGCACCTAGCGCTTTGGAAATGGAGTTAAAATAAGCATCGTGAAGGTAGTTCAACTGTGTTATATGTAATCAGTTGATTAAAAACTATCTTTGTTTTGGTTCTGTGTATGGTATGGACCAACTGTTGCCTTTTAAAAATCCTTTCTGTTGTGTATATGCCTTTATGTCTGTCTGACCGTACATATCTATTCTTAAGTATATCACAGAATATGCAGATTTAATTCTTTTTTCCTGTGCTATTTGCACTGAAGAACCTGAGTGCCTAGTAATCGTTAATATTCACTATTACAACACTTACATTACTACTTTCATTTTATGAATAGGAGCTTTCGGTAAAGAAAAAACTGGACTGAATGCTAATTTTGAATGCTCGGTTTTACATAGGTGGGGCCTGAGTTTTCGGGGTAGATCATGAGTTTAAAGTAGTGTATCCGCCCACCCTTTTTCGATTAGGACCACTTAACACTTCCACATATCTCCATGGGATGTTTAAATGCAAGCACTAAAACAAATGAAGAATGAGTAACTCTGCAAAGTTTGACTTAAGCAAGTTGCTTCATATTGCATAAGGATTTTATGGCAGAGGTCAGGACAGATTTCTCCAGGGTGACATTGAACTATGCTGGCTGTGAACTGTCCATTCTCTTTTCATTCTCCCCTTCCTCTTTCATTAAACATCCAGAGAGCGCTCCGTCAAAGAAGACAGGCTTCTGTGCACAAAATCCTTATTTGCTACATGAATTCTGTTTTAGTTGCTGAACATCATAAAATCTGTGAGGCAGATATCTTATGGGAAATGTGTGTTTGTATAATTGCAGACTATATCGTTACTCATCCTCTGTTTGGGTATGTGTTCATCTTTGGCAGGCAATTTTGGTTTTGCATTTCCTAAATTTTGAGTGTTTACTTTTATAGACTTAGTGTGGCCTAAATAGTTATTCTGAATAGTAATTAAAAAAAAAATTCCAGTGTCATAGGAGAATCCCAGACATCCATAATTTGGAACGTTGCTGATGAATACAGATGTCAATGGAGAGAAATCTTTAATATTCATGAAATCTCTTTCTCATCTGAACTATCAGAGATGTTGACTACTGCATTAGATGAACATCTGTATGTGAAGCATAGAGTGAATGCTTCTCTTCATCTCTTCTTGTCTCTTCTATTTTTAAATTTCTTTTGCTTTTTCAATTTTTTCCCCTCAGTTTTAGCACTATCCATGATTTGTTTCTTTCTTCTCCCCCTTCCACCCTTTCTTTTTTTCTTCCTGGTTTTACCACTATAATGCCTTTGTCTTCTTTCTGTGTTCTTCAGGGTGTGGTCTTACTTTTCTTTATGTTGTCTGTCACAAAGTGGTAGAAAGTTAAAGAGGCCAAGATAAAGATTCTTTGCCTTCCTTTCTAGTGTTCTGCAAACCATCAAAATTTAGTGTCCAGGACCAATTTCACACAAGAACCTTCTTAGCCCCTACATTTCAAGGATGCAAAGTCTCCATGCAAATGTAATTTTAATTTGAGAATTTCAATAGCATCCTCTACCTAACCATCCTTTAAAGAGTGATTTCACAACATTGGTAAATTTAGGCTTCTACTCTTTTTTTACCTCAGGATAACCTTACTGACAAATTCATATCTGTGATCTATAGAAAGAAGGAACAAAAAACTTAAAAACTTCTGTTATTTAAGATTATGAGATTGATGTAAATTAATTCTTCAAAGTAATAATGAAAAAGTATTTGGCATGAAGAAAATATGGTTACAAAAGATTTTCTTTTCTTTTACTTATGGAAGTGTATTTTAGAAACAAATTATACAACAGTGTTGTCAAGGACCTGGGAGATAAATTTAGTGCTGCTGCCATTCAAATTTGCAGACCTTGGGAGGAAGTACCATTGGCATCTGGGTATTAGTGATTTGTTTAATAAATGCATTAAAAAGTATGCTGAAGTTGAAGCATTTTAGTTTGGTAAATCTTGGTTAATTATTTTATATATGTACAGAGTTTCCAAAGATTTTAGTGAGCCTTGTCATAGGAAACAGCACACAATATTTTTGAAACTAGAATGACATGCTTTCTCACACAGTATTTGCTAGTGTCTATCTTAAGTAAGTGTATATTTTGTTAAAAAAATTGAACTTAAAACATGCATTTGATTAAATACTGCTTCTATGTACTTTATGATTTTAACTTTTTTTTTTTTTTGGCTATACATTGCTGTATTTTTCAACCATGAACACAAATACTTCTAAAAGTGATTTTTTTTCCCAAAACTTTTCTACACTATTAGATGGGATTACACTTACAGAATCCCTGTCTTTTAATCAATAGGTTCATACTTTCCATGAAATGCACTGGACTTTTTAGACTGTCCCTAAATAAAATGTAGATGGACAAAATTTTAAGTTCAAATAACTGCAAAGTTATTGTGCAGAATATTAACTGAGAATTCAGAAACCACCAGTTCATACAGCCAGTGGAATGAAAACACAAACCTGCTGTCCCGTGAAAGGGAGGAGGGAGACAGAAATGCAAAGATTTCTAGTCTTAACTGTATTAATAAAAGTTATTAGCTATAAGAATCCTCAGAGTAATCAAAGCTTTATGAACCCAGCACTGCCTGCCGAACTAGGACAGAACACAGGCAGGAAGGATTTCTAACCCCTGATATGAGGACCACATTTAAGCCAGGGAGAAAATTATTAGCAATAAGCACTTCTAGACAATCAGAGCCTTATGTTCCCCAGCACTGTCTGTCANTAACACAAAACAAAAGGAAAGAACAGAACTGCTTCTTGTCAACACACATGTTGAAAAAGAAACTGCACATTGAAAGTAAAGCAAGTTACTGTAGTTGCAAAACAGAGCTGGTCTAAGCAAGTTACTGTTATTAGTATTAAGGTAGCAAAACCCGTTTAGTAAAGGAAATGCATATAAAGTAAGAATCAAAGTAGCTGTTAGCATAAAATGTAAGATAGAATGTATAAAGGAAGAAAGTAAAGTTAAGAAAGTAAAGTTAGAAAAACTAGAAAGCACATGGTCTTCTCAGCCCTACATTGCTCCAGGAGGAGGAGGAGACAGGACAAGCTGCAGCAGTTACCCTCACAGAGACGCTGGCGTTTTCCCTCTCTCCTACTGGAGTTTAAACTCCAAACACTTTTTATACTTTTTTTTTTCTTTCATGTTGTTTGTGTGACTAAAAGTCAATCTATTGATGGGGTGATACAGATGCCCAAGTAGAGGTGGCTCCTTTGAGTGGTTATAGACAATATCACACAGGGGAGCCGTGCTATTTCTTAACACTCCACCCTTTGTTAATCTCATCAGTTTGGAAGCTTTTTGTTTTGTGCTGAAGCACCTCTCCAGGGGCTGAGGCATCTTCCTCAACCCATCCAGCTTTATCAGGGGCCATCATGCCACACCTGCCAAGTAGTATTGTTCTGGTATGAGGACCCTTTAATAAGGTGACAGAAATGCTATATCCTGAATTACTGGAGAATTCACTGATCTCAATAGCAAATTTTTGCATGACTATTTTCTTTTAAATAAAACCTGTTGTAAAGAATTATATACTGTATTGTAGAAAGACCTCAAAAAGTAACTATTCACTATCTGTGTATATACCCCAAATGAGATTTGATCAAAAGTAGTTAGATCTGTGCTTACTGACTTAAGATCCATAATACCTTAAGATTAATTGGGAACATAAATGGAGAAGCTGACAACCTGGAACCTTGACTGCTTAAAATTGCTGACCCAATTACTGCTAAGTCCTTTGCTGACATGTTAATATGTCTCTTTAAACTGGTAAATCACCACCATTTCGGTGTATGCTAGAGTTGGTGCATCGGATGAAGGAAGATGTAAGTTTAATTTAAATAATTATTGACCTATTGTGACCTTTTCATTTCACTTGTACTGCTCCTCTCAAGGTAAGCAATTATATTTTTATGATATTGGATAGTAATCAATGTACAGGAGCTCTCTTTATTGATTTAAGTAAGGCCTTTGATCTGGTAATCACCAACTATTGCTATCAAGACTGGCCTTAACTATACTGGATTTTACTATAGTTATTTGGTTTTAAAATATGCAGAATTTAGAGTTGTATTAACATGTTGCAAGGAAAATGGAAAAAAAAAAAGGAAATCCAGAAGATTTGACTTCAAAATCTTCCTTAGAAATTGGAAACAAATTGTTTTATGCAAACAATGCAATTTTTTCAGTTATGTAGATCAGCAATCTGATTTTTTGTTGTTGTTGTTGTTGTTTGGGTTTGCTTTGCTTTGGTTTTTTTTGTTTGTTTGGTTTGGTTTTTGATATCTGGCAAATTGTCCTTTGGGATCAGTGTTACTTAGTGGGAGAAATCTGATATTTTATTTTTTAATTTGCTACCAATATTGGACATTTTTGGGAGGAAGGTTTAGTTAATTGGTTGTTTATTTGGTTCTGCCTCATATTGTGAATTCAGAGTCTCAAACTTCTATTCTTCCATTTGGAAAACAATCTGAAATTCTTATTCTTTTTTTAACCACTGTGCACCTTTAGTGCAAATTTTTTTAACAAATATTCATATAAATGTTTTGTAAATGATAATTGAAATATGGAATGTTAACCATAATTTGCAGGTGGTATCTGAGTATCTTCCAAAATATACTCAGCTAACTTGTTCTCTTTGTTTTTTCACGCTCTTCATTTACTTACTTCTTTTTTATGTTTTGCTTACCATTCTCTTCTCTGAACAGGTCTGTGTTTTTTTGCCTCCTCTCTTTTGTTTTAATGTCTGACTTTGGTAAGCCTGACTAGATATGGGTTCAAACTGTCTTTAGAAAGGTGTGGAATTTGTGGTCATTTTTGATCTGCTCCTCTAATGAGTTCCAGGGCCTTTATCCTTCATGTAAAAGCAGTTCAGTCTTGCTCTGGTGAGCCTTGAAACTAACAGCAGTTGTTCAGAGAGGTCACCAACATAATAAAAAGGGCACTCCTGAGATATCTTGAACCACTTCCATGGATGGCCATGAAGATTAATATTGGGACCTTACATTTGACCTAATATTCTATGGAGAGTCCATGTAGTGAGCAGACCAAATGGGATCATGTGCTTGTGGCAGAGAGTGTAAATAAGCTACTGCATTCTCAATTTTTTCCCCCTCTCTTTTCTCATCTTTTGTTTTTTGTATGTAAGCTAAAATATTGCAACTTGTTCTTGCTTAAGATCATGAAGGTAAGAGTTGTTGTGACCAGGTGCATTCCTGAGGAGCGGTGACACAATCTCCAGGTGGAAGACAGCAAGATTTTGTAGGCTGCAGCCTCTGCCAGCCAGTGCTGAAAGTGCTGGAACTTGATGTTTTGAACTGTGCTCATGAAGAAGTTGGTGATACAGTAGAACTGATAATTAAATACAGCAATGTTCTTTCCAGTCATACATTCTCTGATTTCATTATTTGTAAGGGGCCTGTAAAATCATTCTTTTGAAATAATTTGTTCTTTGTTTGTCTACTGAAAAGGCGTTTTATGATTTCCTATTTGCTCTGTTTTGGTATTGGGAACCATTCCTTGTTTGTAATTTCAAAATTCTTCTCTCAGCATTCCATATTTCTGTATTTTTTTCATGTTACTAATAGGTTTAATTATGCAAGTAGTCAGTACTACAGTTGGCCTAATCCCAGCATTGTTATTCAGTCACCTATACCTTTTTTTTCAATCTGTTGGTCAAAGACTGAATGAGATGGTGAGTAGAGGTTGGGACATCAGCAGGCTTGAAAATTTTACTTTAAGCCTTATCATGATCCTGTGTTAGCACTGCAGGTGTTGAGAGTGGAGGGACAAGTATCTCTAAATGCCCTGTGGTAGGCTTAATTCCAGTATAGCATTTGATTTTAGAATAATGTAGGTGCTAAAATAAATATAATCCCTGACATGGCTAAGAACTAAAAATAAAAATGACTCAATGCTGGGACAGGGAATTTTATGTTGGGTAAAATTGTGAGGATTTTTTTCTTCTCTGTGGAAAAAAAAAAAGTTAAATTCCTTGGAACTATGATAAGACTTGAAGTCATAAAGAATACTTGTCTTTGGTGCTGCTACTAAGGAGTTTGGGTTTTTTTTGTTTTTGTTTTTGTTTTTCCTCTCTGACTGGGGAACCTGCCAGACAGAGGTCCCTTTCTCCATCGGGAGAATTTTTTATCCTGCTCAACATCTTCTCTTTATGCTACTCCACCTTCTTTGGGAGTACTCTGCCAGAGTTAAAATACAATATAAAAGCTTTAAATGTTTCTCTTATAGCAATGACTTCACACTGGTGTTTCACACAACTGTAAATCTTGTATCAGATTCTTTTTTGAAACTTTTTGTATTAAATAGCTGTATGGGCAAAACCCTAATTCTTTTTGCCCAGTTATGCCATAAATATGTAGCAATATGAAACAACATGTTCTCCTGAACAACCCTAACCCTACATGTGCTCCCATAGCCCCCCATTGTACCACATGGGTTTTTTTCAGATTCCAGGAGGGGATTAAAATAAAAGATATCACCTGCTTTTGGTACAGCATTAGTTAAACGATAAATATTTAAAACTGCTGATAAGAAAAACAGCTTACCACATTTCAAATTAAAACTATTGAACCAGGTCATATCCTGGATATATATATATGATCTTAGGACTATCCTTGCTCATCTGAATTTCTGCCTTCCCACAAAAGTTCAACCAGCTTTCATAGGGTGCCAGTATATTAACCATTCCCTAATATGCATTGTAGATGGCAGGTGCTAGAGTCTTTGTCATTGTGCCCCAAGGCTAAGGCACTCTGCCCGAAGATATTGGATCAGCCAATTTTATCTGGGTTTATAAAGCTGGCATTTCTATTTTCTCAAGTTTTCCAGGTAGCCAGTGCCAGCTCTGTCATTCTTTCATTTCTTTTTGTTTGACTCATGAGATATTAATAATATGAAGTTGTTTTAGATGTTTTTGCTATGTTGCAATATATTTTTAAATTGATCATATACAATCTCCAGGAAAAAGGGGAAGCATAAGCAAAACAAAAAAAAATCTCTTGGTCCATCGGGTAAATTTTCAGAACAATATATAAGCATTTAGTCACACAAGTCCCATTAATGTTAATGGTCCCAAGCTTTCTTTTATTCATCGCAGCACTGATTGCACTCAGTCAGCTCTTTATCAGTTTGAAATATTGACAGGAGTAGGAGGCGTTCCCTTAGCCAGGCCTGACTGTTGCAGTGCTCTTTTAACTTAGTCATCCTGCAAATGCTCCTATAAATGGATTTATTTCAGCAGATCCAAAATACATCAACTGGATCACCTTACCCTGGTGCTAGCCCCTTTGCATTGGCTTCAATTTGCAAGAGCATTGATTTTAAACATTGATCATTACTTATATAGCCCTCTATGGTTTTGCACCCTCCTATTTATTAAACTAACCTGTTACCTGTGCTGCTGTTAAAGTCCTATCTTTATCTTGTTAAGAAGTGATTATTTTCTCTTTATGATCATGATTTAGATTATAAAACAAGGCCATTCCCTGAAAAATATGTTGGCTGCAATAACTCAAGTTTTCTAAATTTTCTGCTATGCAGCTCCACTTTTCCATTAGTGGTCTGTATAGGACAAGGGGTAATGATTTTTAACTAAAAATGATAAATTTAGACTAGTTATAAGTAAGTTTTTGCAATGAGGGTAGTGAAACACTGAAACAGGTTGCCCAGTGAAAATTCAAGGATAGTTTAGACATAGCTCTGAGCAACCTGATCCAGCTGAAGGTGTCTCTGCTCATTTCAGCGGCGTTGGACTTTGTGACCTTAAAAGGTTCCTTCCAACCCAAACCATTATATAGTTCAGAATTCTTCCAGTGCTTTCTGCAAATGATAATGTGCTTACTATAGTTATTGCTGAAGAGGCTGTTTGGCCATATTCTTATAGAGTGCTTTATTTTATTTGTTGGAAAAACAGACTTTATTTTAATGGGGGGAAAACTAGTCTTTCGGAGATCATGCCTTCTATTTTCTAAATATTTTGTGAGTGTTCTTCTGCTGTCCTCTAGAATCTATGCAACGTTGGTCAAGCAAGTAGTTGTAGTACAAAATATTTTCCAATACTGGGCAAGGTAGGGAACTACAGAAATATATTGCTGTTCTATTTTTCCATTCAGAGAGACATTGTTACTTATACTGATGGCAGTCTTTGATGCTATACAAATGGTATTCTTGGTGAGTTTGGAAAGGAACATGCCATATACCACAGGGATTTAAAAAGAAAGAGGAAATAATCTAATTTTTACCTGATACTTCATATCTAAGAATGTCTGTTTAAAATTCTTTATTCTGATCATGATTACTTGCTTAAATTTGGATTAGTGTTATTCTAGGCTAGTTAGAGTTATAACTACTGATACTTGGAGTGGAGTATGCCTGCAGGTTTTCTATCAAGTAAAGAAAAATGTTTCAATAATAAATAGTATCTAATTTTTAGAGAGATTATTATTATTATTATTATTATTATTATTATTATTATTATTATTATTACTTCCCAGACTTGGTAATCAATAGTGCTCTTTTATTCTGGTTTGCTTTAAAAGCTTCTTGATTTACTAAAGCTGAAACTTCACCAGTAGAGGGGTCACCACTAGCAGAATGCATTCACTTTTGTAGCAAATACTGAGAATTTCAGTGTAGAGGAGTTGTAGTCCTGGGGGTATTTCATTTTAAGCATTTTCAAGTTGTTCAGTGCCTTGCTACAGAGACAGGGAGGGAGGAGGGGGAATCTATTTGCACACAGTAAATAGGGAACAGTCTTTGTTCCCATCAACATTCATAATTGGATGGACAGAACGAAGGGTAGACAGGCAGGTACAACTATTCTAGGTAATATCTTTTGAGGCAGAAACAAATTATGAATTGTTGAACTAGGGTGAAACCTTACTGGGAAGATTCAAGGGTGTGGGGAATAAGTGTTTTTGAGAATGTCTACTACTGGGAAGACTTGTAGATGGAAAAGGGAGTTTTATCTTGGTATGAAAGTCATCGTTTCCACATAAGATTTCATACTACCCAAAGTGAGTTCCTTTACAAAAAATTTTCACATTTAATTATTATGTTTTAGAGGTTTTGTTTATTATTTCTAAAAGATGAAGTTTGTTACAGAAACACTGCCTCTGCATTCCAACTTTCAAATTTAAGTGTTTCTCCCATTTATTTTCTTCCTCTAGTATTTTTATTATTTCTTTCTATTTTTTATTTTTTCTCTCCCAAGTTGTTTCAGTTCAGTGAATGAAATATGCCAATTTGAGCTGCTTATTCCAAACTCCTGTTAAATTGTCACGTTACCGTCATTAATTTTAAAAAAATTAGGATATTTCTACATAAACTTGGTTATGCTACTGAACTGCATGCACTAAGGGAGAAAAAAATGAGCTGAATGGGAATCCTGGGTGAAGCAAAGGCTGCATAATTGGTTTTATGCCAGACCTTCTGCTTTTCACATAGGCAGGAAAGGGCCAGGGAAATGTCAGAGGTGGAAATCAGGGCAACACAGTACTCCTGCAGAATTGCAAAGTGACCACCAACTGCAGCCAGCCTGAGAAATGGCCAGTGCTTGAGGCTGCTTTAAGACAGAAATGCCCAGATCTTCTGGCTTTATAAAACACCACCTGAAATCTTTCTACACCCAAGAGCCTTAGTATTACTACTGTGTATTATGAGAGAAAATACAAGTTCCTAGCTAACCACCAGTCTGTCCCAGAGCTCTTATTGTGAGACAGGGCCAAGATGGGTGCAAGGCTTCAGCCTTGATACTCCTCTGCATTCTTTCCTCAGCGGTTTGGGATCCGGGTTCCTGCTGGTCCCTGTGCCTGGAGCCCTGCTGTCAACTGCCTGCTGCAGTGGCAGCGTTCCTGCTCGGGCACAGCCGAGAGCCACATGCTGTTCAACATCCTTTGGCCACCTTTCCTCAGTGGCTACGCATTGTATGCTAGGCATGCCATTACACAATTCATCCTTTTAGAGACCATATAGTTTTCTTTTTTTCCTTTCTTTTTTTTTTTTCTTTTCTTATATTGAATTGCATCTCTAAATAGGGAGTTTTGCATTGTTAAACATGAGGTAACTTTTTGCCATTTCCCTTAACACTGCTCTAGCATTGCAAGCAAAACTTTAAAATAATCAGTGGCAGTTAAACAAGCTGGCTGTCATCTGAATCCTCAGGCAGGAAAAAGGTGACTTGTAGCCGTTGTTACAGCACATAGGCAAGGATTGTTGCTTCTATTTTTTATAATATGGATGTCTTTCTATGAGGCATTGCAAGTGGTAAAGATACAAAAAATGATCACGCTGGAAACAAAAGAATTTAAAGTCTCATACTTCTTAGAAATGTTGAATGTCCAATTGCCCACCTTTTGATTTAATCTATCATAGTGTTGAAATCAATCATGATTTCCTCTGTTGCAGAAAGTCTCATACTTAGAGAGAAAGAGAAGAAAGAAAAAAATAATTGTTGAATTTTGCAAAAGAGGAGAAAATTCCTTATTGCCATAATTCTGAACTAGTCATGTATTCTGTCATCACTCAAGATGTAAGCAATAATTTAAAAATCAACACAAAGTCAGGCTATAGCAAAGTGTTCTTTAATTCAAGAATCCCGTAAGGAATTAAAATTCTGAAAAGATGACATAGGCTCAATCAATAATTGCCTGAAAATATCACAATATATGGAGGTTAAGTGACATCATGCTATGTGAAAGAAATCGAAAGAAAGTATTTTCAGTATTGGCCTTATCTCTTTTTATTTAGATCAATAAAATAAATTGAATGTTAAATCTTTATATGTCTTTTATATATTAGGAACAAAAAGTTGACAATGTCTGCCCTAAGAATTTTGCAGTCTGAGCGTAAGACAGAGTCAACTACACATACACAGAAGATAAAGAAGGGAAATGTTATCAAAATTAGTTATTTTTTTTAATCCTTTTGCCTGGCCAGTTTAATTCATTCCTTGTTTAGTGTTACCATTTAACTTACATTGGACAAACAGAATTAATGTGGTAGTTAGTAAATGTTATATGCTATATCAATTATTTTCATTATAGTTTTTTATATTCCTTACTTTTTTGTTTGCCTCATGTTGAAATTTTTTAGTAAATGTGCCCTTTATTAAGTCCCTACAGTTTGAGTTACATGGCTATTTATATCATTGCAATGTATTTGTTCCTGCTCATTTCTGGATCATCTTTTCTACCAAGTACACCAGTGGATGTAGTTCAGAATTAGAGATATACTTAGTTTCCTCTGAGTGTTTATTAGAGTCATGAGACAATCACAAACTCCTTACCATACATGGAAAAGCACTGAAACGCCAACAGATACTGCTGGTGCTGTTGTGTGCATCAATTGGCTTACCACTCTTGTATTTGCAACTGGACATGCAGTGAAAATCTCAGCTCAAATCCTTGCCTGGAGGCCAGCTAGCCCACCTGGGTAGGAGGAAGGCATGACCTCTGCATTCTGTTTCTGCCAGCATTATCATGTACCGCCTTGGTTGTCCAGGTAAGTGACTGCACACAGTCATATCTGTCATACCTGGTCATATCTGTGCCCTGTGAGGCATATTGGTCACATTAGCTGTGTTGCTGGGTGTAATACTGTAATACAGGAATTTCTCCCTGTCCACTGAATGCCACTGCACTGATTTCTTAAAAAACAGAGGAGAGGGAGGGGTTTGAGTTGTATTTATCACTTTGGAAGTATTTCACAATGTGAGAATATTCTGCTATAGATAAATGCAATTTTTTTGGTGTGCTACTTTTGTTTTATACTTCTGTATGTGTTTAATGCTTACAGCGAGTGCAGGGGTTTGATTCTTGGGAATAAGCCAGACTACAAATTGATGGCACAACCTCCACAGCTGGTTTACTGCACTGGACTGTGTTTTCTGTGGCACACTCTGTATAGAAGCTTGGCAGAGCCGACAGTGTTGGTGAATTTGGTGACTATGATGTTAACATATGATAAATAATGTGAAATTTCTGGTTTGATTATTGGGCCGTATATTGGGCCAGGGCCTTCTGACAAAGTAAAAGAAAATGATAAGAGCAACCGATGCTGCTATTACAACTACTACAGGTGGTTCTCCCCTTCCCTATTCTATTTTCAAAATCAGTCCAGTGACTGTGAATGTTGTATCAGCGATAAAATCTTCCTTCTGTGCATTTGGGAACATTTGGGAGAATAAGCAGGGATCACACATATGCTAAAGCAATTTCTAAGAGAAAATAGCTAGATTTCTTAGCTTTTCATGCAGCACTTGCCTTTCTTTCTATTCTAGATAGTGCAGAGTAGTTAACTTTTACGGTAACAGACCCAGTATGTTGGCTTTATCCCATTGTCTTTCATGCCTTGACATGGTCATTTAAAGGCAGTAGGGCCAAGGCTGTCTGTTGGGATTACTGGTAGCAGAGAAGGTCAGAGAAGACGGAAGAAGGTCAAAGACAGGCAAACAGAGCTGGACAGACAGGGGACAGAACAGCAAAGAAGATGGTTGGAGATGACTGAGGAAGAAAGACAAAGGAGCAGGACAAAAGAGAAGGTCAGAGGAGGTAGAAGAAGGACAGAAATGGGCAGAGACAGATGGGTAGAGAGAACGATAGAGAGGGGCAGGGAGCAGTGGAGAAGAAGGGCAAAAAATTGCACAAATATTTGGACCAAGGTGAGGATGGAAGTGAACTGGAGGTGAGCATAACTGTGTTAGTACAAATTGCAAGTGACGCCAGACAATGACATAGACATAAACCAATGAAGGCAAAATTAAAAATCGTAACCTAAACCCAGTTCTAAGTAAAACTCTAACAAGTACAAACATTACAAAATCAGCTACGAAGTGGCACTTCATGAAGTGCAGTGACCTAAATGGCCCACAAAACTGTGACCAAACAAAGAGATGTAAAATAAATGCTGCCTCAGGTAGGTTAGTCACTGAAGTCACTAGGTCTTTTCCCTGATTTAGGATTAAGTAGATACAGACTCTGGTCTATTCTGAAGTTCATATTAAGGACATAATTAACTGCTGATAAAGGCTAGCAATCCAGGCAAGGACCTAACAGTAGAATGAAAAGGCATTTACTGTAAAAAGGAGCAGATGTACTTTGTTCTCATGTTCCAGGACTACATTTTGAATAAACTGATTTCAGTTGGTATCTGAATCCCAGAATGAAAAATGGCATCATTTACACATCTAAATGCAAGAGAGGTTGGGCTGAACTTTTCTATTTCTGTTCTGTCCTGGTCTGTAAGGGCTGTGCTTTCACTGAAATTGAAATTGAAATTTTGACAATTGTGTTTTGGTAGGTCTGGATCATATTTTAAGTAAAATATTTTGTATAATTGTTACAAAGTGTTTGACTATATTTTCAGTAAACATTTTGTTCCAAACCTCATAAAGCACTTAATTCACAGTGTGCAGTGAGCAGAGAGGCGCAGGGATAACAGGGCAGAATGTGATGGAATATTATCAACTCTTTCAAAGCAGAACCTGCTGCACTTTCAAGGTGTAGTTCCATTTGGTGGCAAATAACTTAGAGGGCAATGAGTGAACCTTCACAACTGCCTGCTTATCTATGCATAAAACTTGCCCCTGATCATTCTATTAAAATCCTTTTGTAAACTTAGTCTCTACAAATAAAAAACAGTTTTAGGCTTCCTCTGGAAAATGTTATGTCAAGAACAGTCAGGGGTAATATTGCCACAAAAGCTACTAGATGAAAATATTACATATTCCTTTCAGTTAATTCTTCATTTGGCACATTTTTCTGGTTTACAGGTCTACATTAAATCTCTGCATTAACTTGAATATATTGTTAGCTTTTGTTTGTTTTTTTCTTCTCGGTTCTACCATGAGTAGGATTTGTTGCTGAGTTTGACTCTGAACTATGCTTTTTGCTGAGTGTTTGCTCTGTGGCTGTGTATTTGTCTATAAGGGCTTTTTTTTGTTTTTCTTCTCCTTGTTACATTTCCATTTTTGTCCTGTAGTATTCCTCAAGACACTCATTAGCTTATTTTAGTTATTCTTCTGTTCCATATGTACACTGCCTAATCAATAATCCTCCTCACTTGCTGCAGGATTTCCTCCTTATTGTGCTTTGAGCTTCTGAGAATCTGTGTTACAGATTCTGCCTCGGCGGGTGCACAGTTGTCTAAATTTGCTGTGTTTCAGATCATTACACTGACTTTAATTTTGATATATTTGCATTTTACTCAGTTCTAGTCTTACTCTTTTCCCCTGATCAGTTAAATTACTATCTGTGCAGTGTTAGATTTGTGCTACTGCTGGAAATACTAACTAAAGGCTTATAATTGAAGTGCTATTTACAACTACTGACCTCCAGCTCATTTCTGATTTCACTGTGATGTTGACCTTTTATAGATTGCACTGTTGTAAATCTTTGAAGTGATTCTTCTTGTCATCATATTTCTAGTAATTATGATTTGCATTGCATTAACACCTAGAAGCCTCTCCCACCTTACCCTTGTTGCATAAGATGACCTTTTTTATGCACTAATTCACATACGGGTAACAGAATACAGTTCTTTGTCTAAAGAATTTATCCTGAAATGAAGATGAATGTTTGCCTCTGTTTCCATTCTTTAAATATCAACCTTTGAATTAATGATATTGCTCATAAAGGATTCTGAGCCCTAGAAACCATTTTCTTCCTTTTCTAAAATTGGAGTCTGTTGAACTATTCTAGTCTATTTAAAAAAATGAATAAATAAAGACAAAGAAATAAAATATTTTGAGATGCCATATTTGTGTAAAATTTTCTCAGATTTTGCTCAGGTTGGACACCACCATCAAGGAAAGGATTAGCTGAATATTGGGCTGGTGTTTCATCTTTGTTCGTATTTCACCTCAATATTTGGCAACACAGAAACAAAGTTGCAGCTTATTATTAACCCAAGAAGCATTTGACTTAATGAGTATCAAGATTACAGATATTGTTTCTACTGTGGTAGCTGTGCTTTGATAAAGTAATGCTGGTTGGATGCTATGCTCATTGTATACTTTCCCAATGTGCACAAGTGGAAGGCAGTTATGAATTCTGTTCACAGACTTGCCTAATAAATGAATTGGAGGCAAGACACTGTTTTCTTTAATGATAATATTGCTTGAAAGTCTGTGTAAAGAACTGGCTGTGGACTCTAATGACAGAGGACGCTAACAGGTAATGGTTTCACACTGATCTCTCATATGTGTTTTTCTGAGGCCTTCATTTACTCGTTTAGATAAATCTGGGTAGGCAGGTGGAGCAGTTCCTTTTGGGTCTTGCTAAACTCTCAGGTAATTTCTGTCAATATTTTGAATATTGTCCTAATTATGTTTCTGTTTTCTCTGAGAAGTTGTAAAGTACCCATGAAAAGCTACATTTTCACTTTGAACTTCTTTTGCTTTACTTTTCTTAAATGCTCGTTTGTGTGTTGTGCATGTGTTGGAAAGCTTCTCTGCTCCCTATCTGCCTTTCCTAGACAATGTTATATTATGTCCTCTTCCTTATGCATTGACTGTAGCAAACCAGGCTCTTTCACTTTATCTTCATATGAAAGTATTCTCATGCCATGATCAATCTTACTCTAAGCATGTTTGTTCTTTCTTTAAAAGCTATTCTGTATAAATATAAAATCTTTAATACATGAAGTGTGGTTTACTTATTTTTTACAACATAAAGAAGTGATAGGACAGATCTGGAGTGGCCAGTTGATTCCAAACCACAATTATTGATGTGCTAATACAGACTGAGAATTTGCTCTTTAGAAAAGCCTTGTGATGTTCTGCAAAATGTTCTGCATAGTGTTTGGAGAAGGCTAAACTAATCCCCTTCTTTGAATGTATTAATGTTTCTCAAATGTCAGTAAATATCTAATTTCTAGGTAGCTTTTGTGAACACAGGTGGGAATTTTGCTGCTTTTATATGTATTTTAAGGCTTTGGAGAACAAAATAGTAATGAATTTTTCAAACATTACAGAACCCTACACAAGGTATATTGGGCCACCAATCTTCAGGAGGGAGGAATATGGAGGCAGGGTGGTTTAAATGATGACTCTTGGGTGACATGCCTCAGTCATTGGCTAAGTGCAGACTCAAGGTCTCCTAATTTTGAATCTCTTGATTTAACCACTAGGTATTGCACTATTCCTGACAAAGCATCACTCTGTAAGTGAGGGGATAAAGTGCTACTAATACATCAAATCTTATCAAATGACTTTAAACTTATCTTAGCTTTCTTTTCACTAAGGTTTGCTGTAAATCTTTCTACTGGGGAGTAGCAGGACTTGTGTCCTTGCTAAAAGGAGAAGATTGATTTGCTCTGTTCATATAGGACAAGGAGATTCCTATGAGTATGCAGTAATGGATTGGAATATCCTGTAGCTTTTACCCCTGTGCAACACTTCAGGAGACCTTAAAGCCTGAAATATGTTAGAGAAGTCCATTTGATAGAAACTTATAAATATGTGTCTTCTGCATAGAATAACAGCATAACAAATCTTTGAGTATGAGCAATATTCTTCTTCTTCAAATACTCTAATTGATTGTTCATTGGGCTCAGTCAGCCAAAAGTGGAGAGAAACTTTGTACAGACATCATTAGTTTTTCTCCATTTAAAGATTAATCATGAAGAGCTCTGGCTCTTTAATTCTGTAATTTGTATATTTAATGGGCTGCTGCAGAATCTATGACAGTAATTAGCATAGCCTGAAAACTCATTAATACGCAACAACATGATTAATGCAGCATTAATGCAAACATGACTGAAGTTATTTGGGTTATGTAGTAAGAAGATTAAAGCTAAAATGTCCTGTTTGTTTTACCAGTAGTGGGTATAATGGGGTAGCAAGGAAAATAAGAAAAAACAGGTATCAAATTAGTCATTATAGTGAAAAAGAAAGATTCAGTTTTCATCATGAGGATTTGGAGTTTTCCCTCATAGTTGCATATTTCCCCCTTTCATTCACTCATCATATTATGTGTTTCTGCTTGATCAGCATTTGACTTAGTTTTTTTGGCAGTTTGAGGTGTTGAGAATACATAATAAAATTCTTCAAGTTGTGTCATTCTGAATAAAGTCAGACTTTTTCAAAATACGGGGCTTTTCTACAGTCTATTTCAGAAACAAGGGATTTTTAGGTTCTCCTGGTTTTACTATAATCACAAAAGAGGATCCAGTTACAATTTGAGAAAAAGTCTGGATTTTTTTTTTTTTGAGCCTGTATAATATATATGTGTATGTATGTATGTGTGTGACTTTTTAGTAGAAAANGGTGAACTTTGAAAATGTTTTCAAAGACCTTAAGATAACAGTAAAAGATGGAGCCTGATCCTGGACCAAAGAGAACAAAAGATCCTGTACAGATTTGGGAAAAAGACTTTCCATCTTTTTCTCTCCACAAAATCAAGGAAGTGATAGAGCGTCACAAAGTGTGAAGAACTCCTTGTATTCATGAGTATGTCCAAGGAAGTGTCCTGTGAGATCCTATTTATCCTCTAATTCCACTAGCCGTTCTGTGAAACTGCTTTGAATACTGATCCACTTTTGGGAAGTCTTCCTTTTTTTTTCCTACAGTTGGATTTTCTTACATAAAGACACATTTAAATCTCTTTTAGCTGTTGTGATGACTTGGGGCATGCAGAATCTCTCTCACAGAGAGAATAGCAACAAAATGTTAATTCAGGGAAGGTGTGTAACATCTGAGAGTTTTATTTTTCATCTATCCCCTCCCCAATTAAAAACAAATTTCGTTTTACAATTTCTGTGGGAAAATGTATTTGATTAGGCAAAAGCATTTCTACACAGCTTAATGTTAAATAAATGCTTAATGTTTGTCGTCTTGAAGGGACTGCTGAGAGCCTAATGATGTAGTCAAAATTTTATATACAATTTCTATTCATTTTAGGTGGTATTATGTAGAAATAAGGGTGTCAGTAAGCATAAAGTGACCACTTTCTTTGCCAACAATGTGTTTTCTGTTCATTTTATGGGCATGTACAATTATATCATTATTTAGACCATTTCATATGATTATGTAAGTAGAATGGAAA
>VWZD01000245.1:772363-814643 GCA_013396695.1 Sakesphorus luctuosus
TGGCCTTCTTGGCCACCTGGGCACAGTTGGCTCCTGTTGAGCTTCCTGTCAATTAGTACCCCCAGGTCCCTTTCTGCCTGGCTGCTCTCCAGCCACTCTGTGCCCAGCCTGTAGCGCTGCATGGGGTTGTTGAGGCCAATGTGCAGGACCCGGCACTTGGCCTTATTGAACTTCATCCCATTGGAATCAGCCCATCTTTGAAGTCTATCTAGGGCCCTCTGCAGAGCCCTCCTGCCTTCCAGCAGGTCGACACTCCCTCCCAACTTGGTATCATCAGCAAATTTGCTGCTGATGGACTCAATCCCCTCATCTAAATCATCAATAAAGATGTTAAACAGGACTGGACCCAACACAGACCCCTGGGGAACACCACTAGTGACCGGCCGCCAGCTGGATGCAGCTTTATTTTGACCATGAGATCCAATATTAATTAGTATGTTCCTGTGAAAAATATTAATTTCACAAGTTTTTATCTTTAAGTGAAAATATTATCTATAGGCCAGAAGTTTGCTTAATATTTGGTTTCTCTATTGCACTGTCATCTAAAAATGCAAGAAAATATTAATATTGAGATATAAAAGTATTTATTTAGAGCTAGCTTATATGAGCTTTCTTATCTCACGAGAAATTCCAAAGATACCCGAACTTAAAGGGGCAGAGTCCTTTGCTCAGTTACATAATAGGTGAAAAATTAATTTATAGGAAAATAATGGTTCCTGATGCATCAATAACTTCTACAAAGCTGTGGCATCTCTACAGGAAGGACTCTTCAGTGTCCCCCCAAAAGTAAGCTCCTACATAACTTTTAAAAACTTTCAGAATTACTGAAATATCACTGTTATGAAACATTTAATTTATAATTTCTAACACATTATTATACAAAAATGGTGTTTTTTCAGAAACTGTATTTTTTTGTTTGCATTTGTTCTGAAATAGGTTTGAGGAGGAATCCTCCAGTCTTCAGAAATGTCTTTTGGCAGCTTGATAAAAGTACTGCCAGCTTGTTAAATTAACTGTGCTCCTCACAGCTGGGATTGGAGGCCATCAGTCTCAGCCTCTCCAGCAGATACTGCAGCTGGAAATACCTGGAACCTCAAAGTGCAGCAAAAGTGTTTATTTCTGAGCCAGGCTAAGTTATGCTTTTCCTTAAGTATGGACCCTGTTGACTGAGGTTTTTCCTTGTGGGAAATTGCTTGTGTGCAAGTGCTTTGTGCAGGTGTTTTAATAACAAGAGTGATTTTCATTGTGTAGAGAATGTTTCATATCTGTGACTGCATCACGTGATTTGCATGAACAAATTTATGCGATAAGGTAATGGTGTCAAAGGATATTTCTTAAAGTAATTAACAAGTATGATCTTGTAAGAATGTGTGTCAGAATTATGATTATTTAATTTTTAAATATAGGTGCTGTCTGCAATAAAAACTTTAACCTTACTGTTTTCTGCCTGACATAAGATAGTGAAAATACTGAACAGTTTAATAGAGATTGGTAAAACCCAATAAGTTACCTAGTTCTGTAAAAGCACCTTATGCAGATGTGTTGTGAAAGCTTATAACGTAGGTGGATGTGCTATTGCTGCCTTTTCATTTTCCTTTGAAAAAAAATGGATACAGTAAAGGCATGGCTCCACCATGCTCTCAATCTGCAGTATCTGGATTTGCACATTAGAAAAGCTGGGCCAAATTATGCATATGCTGTTTTAATTTTATTATTTGTTACTGTAAGATCATATTCCAGGAGACAGCTTAAAAATAGTCATAAAATATAGTAATAAAACACTGTGATTTTCCAAAACTTGTTTATTGATAATTATACTTCTCAAAATTGGTTACTTAATTTACGAATTGTCTCATTAATGTGTCCTTAGATATTTTCTGAGTAAGTTTATACACTGGACAACAATATTCCAATATTTTCAGGCTGTTATAAAAAAATCCTGTGGGTTTTTTTTCCTTCTGTATAATTTACAAGACATTTCATGTGCTGAGATTTTACCAGAAACCAAATGGAAGACTACTGATAATGATCTAGAAAGGTCTTAATTAAGCTTAGTTCATTCATTATTTTGTGATATTTCCAATTTCTGTTAAAACTACTTCTTTTCCAGGTGTTCTTTGTGCACTTAGATAAATGTATTTATAAAAGAATATATAGATGAATATACATGTGAACACATACATATGTATCTTCTGGAACCAAACCCTCCTATTCGTCATAGGAATCCTTGCATGCATGAACCTCAGTACTACTTTACTGACAGAATTTTGGGGTGACAAGTGTCCTTATATGTAAAACACCAACTCTTGTCCACTACCCATATTTAAAACATCAACTATTAAAATAGTATGCCAATATCTGAATTATATTTTCTTAAGAATGAAGTTACCAAACAACATAAGTCACAACTGCATGTTTCTTTTTCCAGATGGATAAGAGTTCCCAGAAATTTCTGTCGAGGGCTGTCTCAGTTTGGATTAGCAAAATTCAGTGAACAGAACTTCCATTATTTTAGTTTCCAACATTACTGCTGTTTTAAAATTATAGTTGGTTAGTAATTTTTTCAGAGTCCACAAGAACAGTTTTTGGTGTTAACCATCTATGTACTTTTTCTAACCAGGTATTAAAGTAAAATTTCGAACCCAGGAACCGAACGGTTTGATATTTTTCTCTGCTTCACCTGGCAATCAAGAGGAATATATTGCACTGCAGCTGAGGAGTGGGCGTCCTTACTTTCTTTTCGATCCACAGGTACTAAAAAAGTCAGGATCCTATAAAAATGCTTATATGATTTTTTTCAGTAGTTTTTACATGGTTATTCCTAGTTGTTGGGGTTTTTTTTCCCTTTAATTTAATTGATATAAGTTAATTTGCCTCTTAGAACCATCAGCAAACTAGAGATTTTGGGGAGAGAAAAACTGAAACACTTAAGCTTTGCTCTTTTACTGTTAAGTGTGCTACAATTTAAGACTTTATTTTTGCATTTTTGTGGGTTGACTTTTTTTGTCGGTGCCACCAAACACCACTACAGATTAAAGTAGGAAGATTTTAAAGGAGGGCAGAACAAGGTGCAGCAGAGAACCAGAGAGATCGCATGCACCAATATGGTGTGAAAGGCAAATCTGGTTTTATTCAAATCAACTCACACTTATAAACTCCAGTTAACCCCACCCTGTCACAACAGGTCTGCCCCCATAGGTTAAAGGCTGCAAACGTGGCCATATATGGTAAAACCCAGGTACTCAGTGGGCTCACCTAGTCGGTGGGCGGTGACAACAAGGTTTTGAATTAATTATATAATTTTAGTTCATTATTTTAAAGACCTTTTAAGACTTTGGTTTTTCCTACTGTAATCTGCATGTTGACATTATGCAAAGAAATCAATAATAAGGGAAATAGCAACAAAATGAAAAATAAGGCTGCATTCCTTGCATTTGTGTTTGAGTACTTTGTGTTTTCTCTACACTCTGAAACTGAATCTCCTCATGGAATTAAAAAACATCAAGGACTCACTTATATTTCATAAATACACAAGAAGTTGTAAATAATTATCAGATTTTCTAGTCATATTGCCAGAATGTGGTATCATATGTATCCATATACACACATCCTTTTTGTAAGGTTACTGCTGCCTCAGTGTTGCCAGAAGGTCTGATCTGGTTGGTCTATCAGCCATGGCTTCTGTCACACCTTAGTGTCTAATTCTGTGTCTGGCATTGTGTCTGATGCTGCAGGAGGTAGAACAGAAATGCTTAATGGCGTGAAATGGTGAAGGTTAAGAGATGTGCCAACCCTCTGCTAACCTTTGCCTCCTGAGCTCTGCCATAGTCCAGCACTGGCGCTCCATGACCACGTGGAGCTGTTGTGCAGCAAGGAAGGTCCTCTTAAGCTCTGGAGCATCTGTAGGGGAAGCATGGTGCTGCACAGAGAGCGAGCTTGGGTGTGATCCCCGTGCTTGCATGTGACCCCATGCTAGAAGACACTGAATCTGCCTCTTAGCCCAACATATAAAGTTCCATTATTTTCACTGCATTTACACACAGGCTTTACCTTCTTTTTCCGTATTGCGAACTGAGTCAGTGTGTACTTCAAAATTTAGGACCATGCTTAATGCTATTAATGCTGAGCTCATACACATTTTGATAGGGACTAGATCTATCTCTTTTACACTTCACTTAACTGAAAAGGAATTTTTATTTCCTTTTCAAGATCTTCCTAGGTGTAATGGTTGGGTTTTGTCATTGTTTGTTTTTTTAATGGAGTGGATGTCTCTCAACTAGAATTCTTCTGCTTCAAATCATATTCCTAACCCTCCTAGCAGATTTGCTTCTACTGAAGTAGCTTTGTGTCAGCTTGTTTGGACTCATTCCCTAACTGATGTTGTATTTGTTTAGGTCCACAGTATTTGGGAATGAGGAAGGGGGACACATGGAAGAGTGGCTGCATTGGGGCTTTAGTTATTTTTTCCTCTTTTTCCCTTGTCTTTTAACTGTAAAAAAGTACAGGTTTCATATTTAGTCCTTAGAGCTTCTCAGTTCAGCTCATGTTTTCAATAGTTATCGTCTTCAATTTTTAACAGATTGTTTCTGAATGTATCTTTGTTTATGTTTCTGTTTCATTTAAATCAGGCAACTCTGTCCCATGCTGATTTTTAGCATCATCACTGCCATATTATTGCCTCTTCTTAAAAAGTCAAAAAATTGCCGATGGTTCTGCTTCAGTAGCTGTTTAGAGAAAAAAAAAGCGTCTGTCATTCAAGGCACTCAGGAACAGTGTAGGCCTTAACAGATGATTTACTACCTTGAAAGCTAATGCTTTCTAATCTCTCATTAATAATGAGGAAGTATTGCATTCTCAGATTCTGAAGTAGGGTGCAGAGGCCTACATCAAAGTATTTTTTGTAGTATCTTTTTCAAACTCCTTTACCTATGAAAACACAGTTATGAAAAAATTTCAGTTCTGTATCCTTACTGTGCTGTGTTACCTTATTGTATTTACCTTTGTTTCTGTGTTTTCTGCATAGTTTGTTTCTTTTTTCTTTTTGCCATGATTTGCTCTTCCTATCTTACAGTGGCAGGGATCATGTTCTGCAGCAGCGTTCCTTAATCTTTCATTTGTGCATCACAGTTTGCATTAGTGTGCAAATGCTGTAATTACTTCTTATTGACATCATGTGGTGTCTTAACTGGGTTATATGCATTGTTTTCTCTAGTTATGGTCATGGCATATATGATGAGCTTTTATGGCCCTGCCTTTGTGCTCTTTTCTTAAAAATTGCAAAAATTCTTTTTGATGACAACTGTCTCTCTGCTGCTTTTTATCTGTAGCAGTGTGGTGTAATATTCTGTGCTCTCTTCCAGCTGTGCTCTGTCACAGGTTAATTATTTTTACCCCTAGTCCCTTTCAGGATGCTGGTATGTATCTTTGCTCATGATCAGCAGTGCGTTTTCTCTTTGTTGTGTCTGCTCTGGGGATAGTCCTGCCAAGTCTTCCTAGTGGGGAGCCATCACCAACCTGGCTTCTTCCTTCGCTAAGTATTAATTTCAAATCCTTTTCTTCCTGTCCATTCATACTTCTCTGAGCTTCATGTACACCACCATTCATGTAGCTATTGTCTGTCCATCCCTTTTGTTTCCCTTTTGTGTTGAGTAACTGCTCTTTTTTCCTTCCTAATTGTTTTACTGTCATTCTTTGCAGTTTCTACTTGTGGTCTAGGAAGCATGAGGGCTTTTGCTAACAGATGTCTTCCCTAGTCTGTCTGAACAATCAAATTGTTCCATAGATCTTCCTCCAAACTCAGAGGGTCTGTAAACCTTCAGCTCTCTGTGAATTTTCTTCTTATTATGTCTTTACATCCACCCCTAAATTACGCAATCAACTCCAGCTAAATTTATGGATATCTGTCAGTGCTATAGGTCATTGCTTCCCCTCCCCCTTCATGGGAAACACAGAATATTTTCTGCCAAGTAAAATCAGTAAAAATGAAAATATAAGTTCAGTGTGGAGGACCTTTTTCTTCAGTGGTTAGGGCAGTCTGAGGATAGAGTACTGAGGTTGTTCTCATGGGATGGAGGGAAGTGAGTCGAGTCCAGTTTTTCCATTTCAGAAGGTGATCCATTTACTAAACTTTACAGCAAAAAGGAGGAATGCCAGATACTTTTCTTGTTGCCTGTGTTGCCTTGTGGTTTGTTGTTGTCATGTAGAGGCTGAAGTAGTAAGCACAGTCTGAGGATGAGCTGTTACTCCATTGTAAAAGGAATATGGAGACTGCCTAACTAGCTATGAGTCTCAAACAGGCCTTCCTTCTTGGCACTGGCAAAAGTTCAGTATTTGTTTTCCTTCTTAGTGGTAGGAGTTTGGGCATTGAAAGAACTTGACTGAGAAGAGTGTAGTTACACTCAGACTTTGGCACCTAAGACAGTATCTTGGAAGATTCTTATTTGTGATGTTTCTCTGTATTTCCAATGTAAAATTTGTCATGATAGAGCCACAGTGATTCTTACATAGTTATTACTGAGAGCTGCCAAATATTAAGACTTATTTTATGGCTTAACATTTCAAAATGTTGATTTCCAAAATGCATGACAGGCCATCTCACAACAGGCTGTTTGAATGTGATCAGAGAGTGACTTGGGCAGTTCTACATAAAATGTCATAAGGAGACCTCCAATGCAGTCAGTGCATGCTGAGCCCCAAACACCGTATTTTTTTGTCTTCCCTCAAAATTAAGCACAGGTTTGCATATATGCTTGTGTGGTCCCAGATTGAATTGGTTACAAATACATGTGGTTTCTGATGTATAAAACTGTTAATGCTCTAGACTGTTGCCAAACATAATATGAAGAACTACTTATTCAGGCACCTGATCTTTAGAATGCAGCATCGTTTGTAACAATTTTAACGCTAACTAAGTACACTTTGATGAGACAGCATTTAATAAAATGCTCATTAATTTCATCATTAGCAAGGGTATGCTAAGAAGTAAGCCAGTTTCTTATGTCACGCCCAATTAGCATCCCATGCTAGTAATCCCATTAGTATTGTTGAATTCACTAATGGAAAAACTAATGGGCATGCTACCAGGGCACATTAATTGGGCATGACACCAGTTCTGGTTTTAATTATTAAACTACGATAATGAAATGTGTGTGTTTGTAAAATATTAAAATGTTGAAATAGGAGAGAAGACAATAAAAAATAGTATATGAAAAGTGGGAATATGTAAGGATACGTGTAGCTTTGTATTGTTATCATGGGGCAGGTGATGTGGTACCAACCTCCTCAGTACCAAGGCGTTGGCTGAATGGAGTAGCAAACATGTTGTAAATAACACCAGGTAATAATTTTTTCCGTAATCATGTACATATGTAGACATCATATATATTTTGATACATAGGATACACAGTGACAGTCCCCAATTCAAAAGGTACTGTAGAATATATCTGTTTTCATGAATTTGTATGCCACAATCCAATTTCTTATAGATGAACATGACTAAAGGCAGAATACTAAATTTTAACAAGAGGTTTTTAGTATTAATTAAAATAGGTAGTTGTTTATATCAACAGGTTTTCTCCATGTGCATAACACTGAGATCCTTGTGCCAGAAAGAGTGCTAAAAAATCTTGAAAAAAAATTGCTGAATGGCCTGATTTGTTATTGCAATGTTACAAGCTGGGCCTCTAAATGATGAGGGACCAAATTTTAATTTTACATATTTTTCGAAAATTGTTGTTTGAAGCCATAAAGCAACTACAGAGGTTGTGATTCTTTATTATAGCACAGTGCTTATACAAGGAAATGTTTTTCCACTCAGTAGTTGCCTGCTGCACAGGACAACTGTGTTTCGTGAATTCAGCGGATTAACTTTGAGTTCCCAGACAGTTCAAGTAGGATATAAAATCCTGAGAAAATATTATGGGAATTATTAGGAAGTTAGAAAATTATTTGGATATAAATATTGAGAAAATTCTTGAAATATATTAATTTTATTACATAATTTATTAATTGATGTGGTATTTTGTTAGGTTCTTTACAATACAAGATTTAGCTTGACAACCACATCTCTTACTTTCCCCTAACTCAGCAGTTCCTTTTGATACCATGTTAACATGGACAGAACATGCATGTATTATTCTAGAAAGATGCCTCTTTTGGGGGGTCAGTATAGACAACCCTGATATGCAGCTGCTCTCTGTGGATGGCACACTGAATCATGGCCATCAAACTTCACAGCCACAGCAATCCATGAAGTCGTTAAATAGAGGCATTATTTTAAAAATGAATAAAAATAAAAAATATTAGTAACAAGACCCTCATTGGCTTTTGCTTCATTGTTGTCTTTATCAGTATTTGAGGAATGGGAAGGGGGACATATGGAAGGATGGCTGCTTTGGGGCTTTAGTTATTTTCTTTCCCTTTCTTTCCCTGTCTTTTAACTGTAAAGAAAGTGCAGGTCTTCTATTTAGTCCTTAGAGCTTCTCGGTTCTGCTAATATTTTCAATTGTTACTCTCTAGAATTTTTACAGATAACTTATTTCTGAATGTATCATAGAATCATAGAATCGACTGGGTTGGAAAAGACCTCTGAGATCATCAAGTCCAACCCTTGGGCCAACTCCAGTCCATTTACCAGATCATGGCACTCAGTGCCACGGCCAATCTCAGTTTAAAAACCTCCAGGGATGGTGAATCCACCCCCTCTCTGGGCAGCCCATTCCAGTGCCTGATGACTCTCTCTACAATTTTTTCCTGATCTCCACCTTCAATTTCCCCTGGCAGAGCTTGAGCCTGTTCCCCCTTGTCCTATTGCTGAGTGCCTGGAAGAAGAGACCAACCCCCACCTGGCTAGAACTTCCCTTCAGGTAGTTGTAGACAGTGCTGAGGTCACCTCTGAGCCTCCTCTTCTTCAGGCTAAACAACCCCAGCTCCCTCAGCCTCTCCCCATAGGACTTGTGCTCCAATCCCTTCACCAACCTTGTTGCTCTTCTCTGGACTCTTTGTTTATGTTTCATTTGAATCAGGCAAACACAGGGATTTCTGTTTTTATAGATCCTTAGACCTGGATCCTTAATCCTTGATTTATTATTTGAGAAGGTTAATTTAGTGGGGAAATCAGTCCTAAACATCATTCAGTAGTCCAAAAGAAGTCAAACAGAGGATTTCTGTCTTTATCTTTAGGTGTTATATACTACAGATTGTTAGAAAAGAGTAAGGTATAATTCTAAATGTGACCTGCATAATATTCTAAATTGGATTCTTCTGTTTAATAAAAAGGGATCTGCGGTAGCAGTCACTCCAACTAATGATGGTGGAAAAGTGTACAATGACAACAGTTGGCACCAAATAATTGCTACAAGAATTCAAGCACTGGGAAACATCACAGTGGATGGACAGTATACAGGTAATCAATTCATTTAAATAAACCTGGTATTGCTCAGGGTGTTGCTCACTTGCTTACTTTCCCACCACCTGTGTTTGCCATGCTGTAAAAAATTCACTCCGTTTTCTGACAAAGTCACTTCTGTTTTGTCTGCTCATCTGACGTATCTGTCCAGTGGGAATCTTTGATAATTTAATACTAAGTATCTTTTTGTGCTTGTTAAGCTATAATTGTGCTAATACTCTGTTGTAAAACAGAGCATTAAATATTTCCTGGATATATATGGGAAAGTATTAGGATATTGTGTCCCGTTAGTCTCTTTTACAAAATACCAATATTTTGTTATTGAGCTGGAAGTCAGTTGAAAGCACTGAATAACAGAATAGTGACCTATTTTTTTTCAGGTTCTTCCTTAGCAACAAGTGGAAGTACCATCATTGGAGAGAACACGGGTGTTTTTGTTGGAGGACTTCCACAGGGTTATACTATTGTAAGAAAGGATGTAGGTGAGTATGATAAATAAGTCTGTACAGTTTCTCAAATTTTACATTTTGGGATAGATTGAAATATCTATATAGCTGATTTCATCAGCATTAAAGCATCATAGGAGGTCTGTGTGCATTTTAATGAATTTTATACACAGAACTGCTATGACTGTGAAACTCAAGGATATATTTTACATACGGATTCCAAAATTCTTTTCAAAAATATACATGAAAATTGTGGTTATTAGATGAAGCACAGAGTTATGCATCCCACTTGAATGCAGGGGTACAACATGCTGGTCTTTTTTGATGTGAGTTTGTAGTCTTCAGAGATTGTCCCATTGAATTTGGTGGTGTATGAATATACCTGTATTTTACAGGTATAGAATTTATGTGGAGCTGGATCATAGCTGGCTTCCAGAAAAATCAATAAACTTGAATTTTCATATATAAATTTGGTATATATGTCAGTCTACAACTGAGAGGTGTTGACTCTGAGAGGTGCAAAGAGGTGACTGCCTACAAAACCAGTATGCAATCAGCTGTTCTCAGTGAATTAATTTCCAGATTTTTTTAATCATAATACCCTGAAAGCCAAATTATTTACTAAGTTTGTGTTTGACCCTCTGACATGAAATCCAGTGGGGCACACTAAAGTCCAACTCCCTCTTTCCTTCTTTGCCACTTTACTAAAACCAGAAACTCAGGCATGTGTTCTTCTAAAACTTGGTGGAGAAAATAATCCAGGATGCTTCCCTTAAAAGACTCAGCTAAATAATCAAAATAAGACTGGCTATAAATACCATTTGAGAGAAGGCCACTAATATATCTGCTTTATGTTTTTGTCCCCAGTAAGAAAAAAGAGTTAATACAAACCAGGAAATGAAAACTTTATAATGAAGCTTCTAAACATCTATTCATCTGCCTTAGCTTTTGCAACATTATTTCTTTCTGTGCAGCAGGGGTGTGCCTTTCCTCAGAATTGTTGTTTTGTTTAAAAGAGCAGATTTATGCCATTGATTTGAAAGTATCTGTATGCAAGATCTCAAAAAGTTTAATATTTTTCAGCTGTGTGACAGAAGCTGCTGTCTTTAGGGACTAGAACCATTTAGAAATCTGGATTTAGCTTCATAACCATCTTTATGAAATGATTGATGGCTGGTTTTCAATACACATATGGATGTATCTGATAGGGAGAGCATGTCAAAAACATATATTAATTCCTGTGTCTAGTTGCAANAATCGGTTCTCTGGGTTTACAGAAGGTTGCTGCATGAAAGAGGAATTGCATTCACAGACAGGTAGTGCTGCTGTAACTGTATACAGGTTTGATGTGTGTGTAAAAGGTGAAAGTTCACTTTTGTAGAGACATGAAGGATGCCTATAAGGTACCAAAAAATGTCATGTAAAAAAATGAGAATATTTTACCAGTCTAGTTTCTTGCAATGTGTTATCGATAAATGTCCTTTACAAAGCTGAGTGATAAAGTTGTAAACTATAATCTTGAAGCCCAAGTTCTTCACATCAAGGTAGAAAGGAACATCTAAATTTTTACTTTTGGTTTCCTGAACCTGTTTACTTATGGATTTGATTAGCTTATGTATGCATTCACTTTCTTTCCAGGGTTCCTGGAATTGCATTCAGGTCTTTTCAGTGGTGGATTGGAATTTGAGATCTCATTCAAATTCAGAACANATTTGTTGGGTGTCTCAGTGACATATTCGTGAAAAAATTGCACTCTCCATATGAAAACTGGGAATCTTTGAACTGGCAGTATGCTGAAGAGCAGAACAATGTCTATCATATTTGGGAAGGATGCCCTATTGTCCTCTCAGAAGGAGCACATTTCCTTGGCAGAGGTAGTTTGCTGTACTATTGCATTATCTAAGTATGTTCTTGAAATATAAAAGGCAATCATATNTCCTTTACAAAGCTGAGTGATAAAGTTGTAAACTATAATCTTGAAGCCCAAGTTCTTCACATCAAGGTAGAAAGGAACATCTAAATTTTTACTTTTGGTTTCCTGAACCTGTTTACTTATGGATTTGATTAGCTTATGTATGCATTCACTTTCTTTCCAGGGTTCCTGGAATTGCATTCAGGTCTTTTCAGTGGTGGATTGGAATTTGAGATCTCATTCAAATTCAGAACAGATCAACTGAATGGATTGCTTCTATTTGTTTACAATAAAGATGGTCCAGATTATCTTGCAGTAAGTTCAAAAAGACAAATAACTACATTCAAACATGACCTGTGAGTTTTGTCTACTGAAGCCAACCTAGCACTTAAAGAAATTTCAAACCATACGTTATTTTCATGTTTTACTAGTTTTGAAATGCTTTGCACAGCAAAACATAAGGGAAGCAAAAATACCCCAAGAGGTGTTCAGTTCAGTTACCTGTGTTATTTATATCATAAATAAGAAAGATATCAATATATGAAAAGTACAGTTATTGTCTTTAGTGGATTAGAAAAGAGAATAAAAGACATGTATTAAAAGTTTCACTTCATTCCTAGGAAAATATAGAGTTATGCATTTTCCCAGTTCTCACACTGGAAGGAAATCAATTAAATTGTAAATCAAAAAGTTTGTGATGGAATTTGTGCAGTCTTGTAATAAAGCTTTCTCTTTTAGGTGTACGTATTTCTGCATAATCCATAAGATTTTTTTAAATTTTGATTTGAAACATATAGACAGAAATTAGTGGTCTAGCTTAATTCCATCTCCTTCCTGTCATGGATTTCCCAGCACTGTACAAATCCTGTGTTAGGCAAATTTGTGAGATAGTGCCTATGAACTTTCTTTTTGGTATCTGTTAAATAAGTCTGTTTATACTCAGAATTACTTGTGCTTCCATAATTTCTAATATGTTTCAATGTGTTGTAGTTTCTCAAATTCTTTTATTAGCTACATAGCTCTGGATTTTGGTATTTTCCTTCTCTCAAGGGTTGCGAGTGTCACTAGATTGTGGTCACTGTTACTTAGTAGGTCAATTATAGTTGGTGCAAGTACCAACTAGTAGGTATTATAGAGCATTAAATGGAAAAAATACTTTTTCACTTTTCCCAGGAAGCAATAATTTATTTTTAGAGGTTTTTGAGAGTATTGTTATTCTTTATGACCCAATCTGCCCTTTCTGCTCTTTTATTGAATTTAATTTATTTATTTATGTCTTATTATGCAGCTGTTTTGCTAATGGCTGTCATGTCACAGCCTGTTTTATTGCATGGTATTATATCTAATGGGGCTTTTCTTTTAAACTTGTGACCTAAAACATATAAATATATTTTTCTCCTTTTCAGGTCAACTATAACTTACTCTTTATTTTCTTTTTATACTACTAGCTTTTCCAGCAGATAATTTTTTCCTGGGGTTTGGATTCTGCTAGACTGGTTTGCTTCCCCTTTTTGAATTGGCCTTAGTTGAAAAATTAAAATAAGTTCCAATAACAAGTCTTACTAATTGCAGTTATTACTTTAATATTGCCCTCAAGTAATGACCAAGATCATGAGCTAATAGCATAAGATGTTATATGTACACTACTATTCCTCCCTAAAAAAAGACTTGTATGTGTGTAGTTCACAACACAGGGACACTCTGTATGTGAACAGTATTCTCTGGGTTTCTTCTGGTATGTGATCCTTGTTTCCTCTCTGCTGCTCTGTGTCAGACTACCAGAAATAGGAACAAATAGATTCTGACTATAAAGTAGGAAAGGGGACTTAGTAAATTGAAAGTGGAGTCAAAAGCACAAAGTAGTTAGACAAATCAATTTCCTTTTCTACTCATACTTCCAGATGTGTGGCAGGTTTATTTTTGTATTATTTTAGCTCTGATTGGATAATTTTCTTAGCATATGTCCCAAGCCAAGTCAATTTTTTTCTCTCATTTTAATCCTGACTGCCACGTCTCCGTAGCTTTAAGATGAGGAATTTTAGAGAGGATGAGTATATGTATGCATGCTTTTCCAACCCTTGCGGCTTTGTGTTCTGCACATACATAATGATGACAGAAGGTTTTTCTGTACACTTGAGCTCACAAAAAAAGGTTAATAGAAAGTGAAAATGAGGTGTGTAGCATGTTGCGCATGAGCTACAATGTCTTTGTTAGGAGCTTTGGTCAGGAGACACTTGCACAGCAAAACACTATGAGCTATATTGCTTATCCTGAGTGCCAGTGTAAGATGGTATTCCCTGACCCTTTCCTCTGCATAGATCACAGGTCTCTTATTAGCTTTGTAATTTGGGAATGAATACAACTAGACACACAGCTGGTCTGATACCAAACAGGCAAAGACTCTGTCTTGTCTTCTGCCCAAAACAAAACGATGCCCTAGAAAGGTGCTATGCATAAAGGTCACTTCTTCAGTGATTTCCATGCCCTGAGAATTAACTAAAGCCAGGGAGTTCAATCTGATTATCTTTGGATGCAGGCATAATAATTACAGGCCAACTGTGACCAGATATGCTAGTATGAATCACTACCTCACACTCTGGCATGTGTTTCCGTATGAGTTTATGTGATTAAAAGAATGTGTGACTGCTGATAAAGTTTGCATTACTGATTTTGATGCTGACCACTTTAACAGCAGCAAAAACCTAAGCACCGTCAATCCTATGTGCAACAGTGGCACTGGCTCCCAAGACATTGTACCTGGTGATTTGCTTCTGCAAAGCTACAAAGTAAGAAAAAAAGTCCTGCAAGAACTTTTCCCAAAGAATTGTACTTTTGAATGGCTGCATGAAGTAAAACAACCAGTGTCCAAGATGAAACTAACCGAGATGAAACCAAAGAGGGGTGTGAAATTCATGGTTTGAGAACTCAGTCAAAGTCTTTTTATTAGCAAAGTGAGTGGTGCTCACACAAGACTTGTTGGTTACCAGCTATTTCTCTCTACTGGGTGTCAGGAAGAGATTCTCATTCCTTTTCCATTAGAGTGCCTGATTCTGAGGAGGCTGTTCAGGGTCTGTGTTAGGGCCTCTGCTCTCTGGCTGGCAGGTCTGAACCATGCTAGATTTTGAACTGGAATGAACATCAACATGAATAACATGTACTTTTTCTTTCAAAGGGCTCACAGACAGTCTGTCCTTGACAAGTTTTTGAAGTCTAGTGCTTTTCTCTGATGATATTCCTGAATCTCAGGGAGACTTCTCAATTCAAGGGAGATAAAGCCGTAATTGCTCCTCTAGTTCTACATTGGTTGAGACCCTTTTGGATGTCAGGTTTAACCAAGTGTTAAAGTGTTAGAGGCATTCAGCCTCTAATGCAGCCCCTATCCTATTTGAGTTTTGTTTCCCAGAGCTAGGTCTGCATATTCCTTTCATTTTCAAAATCATATGTTTTTTAAGCAGATTGAGTGAGGCAGGGACTGGCTCCTGCAGAGAAGTACAATACAAAATGAAAAAATCATCTAAGTTGAATGGACCTTTTGGAGTAATTTATTCCAAATCTCTCCTAAAAGCAGTACCAACTTATATTTGATGAGGTTGCTCCAGGCATTTTCCGTTTGAGTATTGTGCATCTCTCTACAGATGGACAGTCCACAGCTTTCCAAATTCTACAGCCTGTTCCAATCTTTGACTGTCCTCATTATAGGAAAAAACAAAACAAAAACAATCCACAAAGAAACCAGCCCAAATCTTATACTGTCTCTCATTACAATTTATCTTTGGTCTCTCATCCTTTCACAATGAGCCTCTAAGAAGAGACTGGGTCTGTCTTCTCTATGTCTTCCCTTAAGGCAGTTGAACAGTGAAGTTCTCTTCCCTCTTATTCTTAAGACCAAACAAACCCCTGTCTTTCAGCTTCAACTTATGCACTAGATACTCCAACCATGGACTAACTTGGTGCCCCTTCACTGGGTTCATTCTGGTGTGTCACAGTATTTTTCATGTACCAGAGTGTCCACAACCGGATACAGTAATCCAGATGTGGTCTTATACCCCATGGATAGAGGGGAAGAATCACCTCCTTGGAACCGATGTCTATGTTATTTCTTATGTAGCCCAGTGCATGTTGGTTTTCATCATTTTGAGAGTATGCTGGTGGCCAGTGTTCAATTTGTAATCCATCTTGACTCAGTATTTTTCTTCAAAGCTGCTTTATATGTCTGGGATACCAGTGAAAGCCCCCTTAGCCATCACCTGCAAACTTGTTCAGAGTATACTCTATCCTATTGCCCAGAACATCAATAAAATTTTTAGTCAGAGTTGGTCCCTGTATCAATCTCAGAGAGACACCACAACCTGCTAGTGGGACTGTGGAAGCTCTTCTTGCCCTTCCTATCTACCAGGTTCAGGCTAAGCTTTGGCTTTCCTAATTCCAAACTTACATGCTCAGGTATATCACAATAAGAATTGTGTACATAGAGAAAAGTGTTAATAAAACTTTGTACCTCAGATTCTGAAAGCAAGATTGCTTTTAAAAATTGAACTGGAAATTGCCTAGGTTTAGAGCTTTGGTATAATATTGTCATTCAGCTGAGAGATGGCAACTGAAGTGTCGATGTCTGGCAGAAAAAGATGACCTTCATGCATTTTTGGTTTAAAGTAATAATATATTTTCCAAGGATAAATTAAAAATCAAGCAATCTTTTATTTTTAAAGTGGTCCCAGAATTTTACCTAAACCAAACAATTTATCTTTTGTTTTTCTAAATCTATGCCCAGTAGCTGTGCTCAGACCTTTGTGGGACTTAGCTTTTTTTTAGTTTTCACCATGTAGAACAGTTGAAACTACTGAGCAGTGCTCCCCTCTCTTTAACTTCACTTTGGTGTTCTAAATGTCAGTTCAGGTCAACACAAAAAGCACAAGTATCATTCACTGCCTGCTTTAAAACTATACCAAGATAAGTAAATTGGAAGAGAGTTGTGCTGAGTAGTGACCCTATGTCAAACTTTGTGCCCTCTTTCTGGCTTCCAGGTCTGGCAAGCTTCCTGGCATACCACTGTCCCTGGAATGCTTTCTTCACATCAGCACAGTGTGCTCCATATTAATTCTCATCAGTGAAAAAAAGCAATGACTTATCCAATGGACACCTTTTTCAAGCTGTTCTCATCATCACTGATGCCATGATCAGTCCTTCACCATAGCTATAAATGGCTCTAAACTCATGGAAATAGGAAAAATTGTGGTCCCAATCAAAGAAAGAAACAAAATCCCTCTGTCTCACGAGCAAGAAGTCAGTGTTGGGAATAGGACTAAATATATCAGTTTGTCAACAACGGTGATAAGATTTTATATTAAATCTAGTTTTTCTTTCACTTAATAAGGTTTTGGCATAGAAACAGTGATGCCTTTTTGTGAATATATTCATCTTTTTCAGCCACCAGTTCATCCCCTAAGTGTTTACTGCCTTATATGTGCCGTTTTACAGTCTCAGCTCACTTGTGTTCCATTCGGTTAGGATAAAGAGTCTTGCAGTAAAGCATTTGGAAACTTCTGCAGTGAAACGTTTAAGTAAAATGTATTTCTATTAGAGAATTGGCACATTAATCTCAAAAAGCACATACAAAACCAATTATTTTCTTACAAGATCTAGAATAATAAGGATGAAATGTATGAATGTAAGAATCAATGTATGCTGAAAAAATTTGAAATTGAGTTCACCAGCCAATTAAAAAGACCTTAATCAGGTCTGACATTTCATTTCCTTATTATCTTGTTACATTCTTCTAAAAAATGAATCGATAGATAAAATACTGTTTTCTCATTCTCAAAAAAAGGGAAAACAGTCCTGATTCATTGTCTTTCTTTTTTAGTTGCATTAGTGCCAAAGTCTGTTGTCAAAAAATCAAAATATATTTTCCTACATTCTGAATTAACCAATACACTGTAGTTAGTGTATTATCTGGAAGATAAACAGTATTATTTGGAAGATAAAAATTTCTTATTAATTGATCTTGTGCATAACTCCCTTGATTATGGTTTTTAAAATAACTTTCTATTGTTGTGTATTTGATGTACCTTTCAAAATTTTTTTTTCTGTTTTAAAATATATAGATTGAACTGAAAAGTGGAATATTAAACATCTTTTTGAAAACTGGCATTGTCTTCACACAAGTGGATCTCTGGTTGGGACTGTCTTATTGTGATGGGAAGTGGAATGAAGTCACAGTGAACAAGGAGGGCTCTGTGCTTTCAGCAAGTATGAATGAACTGAGAGAGCAGGCACTTGAACCGCGTGTTCAGCAGCTGAAAGTAAACTCGCCCATCTACATAGGAGGAGTCCCACCTGAGATTCAGAATTTTTATAAAGAACTGGGGTTGGAACAAGGTAAGATGACATCAAGAATATTTGTTTTTGAAACTGGTGTCGTGCAGAAAGTGGACATTCTGGTGCTGATGGAAATTCATGAATTTGTAATGTCAATTTTTCTTTCCACCCATTATTACTTTAACCCCCAGTTATCCTTACCTACCTAGCTTTACTTAGTCCTGAACCTTTTGTAAAGCTATAAAAAGGTTTCCAACCCAGTGATATCTGAAGCTTTCTAACTGATAGGAGGGGAACTGCGAGTACCAAGTGGTAAACTGAGATGTCCAAGCAGATGTTCTCAAATCTTCAGAAAGCCAGTTCTGATAAACTTGTTTCACATGTTCAACTTGTGTAACTTGCAGATCTGGAATATAAAACTGGTAGAAAACAGTAAACATAATTTCAGTCACTGTAATGAGAGAGTTTTAGACCATTTTTAGATGATACTGATTCTAATCTAAAAAATTAATGTAAACCCCTGAATTTGGATTTTGACTACAATTTCCATGATGTTTTCATCAGGAGGGGAGATGGTTATATTTTTAGCCATCACTGTGACCCTTCTGCTCTGGAACAGGTCAAATTTATAGAGAAAAAAGAGAAGCAATAATTGCAGCCTGATACTAGTGACCTCCACAAAAGGATATACTGTCGGAAATGTAGTTGAAAAGTGTCTACTAAATTGGCTCTAGTTGGGTGTGTGTTTTCATTACTTGTGAAACTATTCATCGGTCATGGTGTATTTTTTGGATACTGTGAACAAATAAGTAGCAATGAGTAAATGATTAGTGGGCCATCTACTAAGTGGCTTTGAATGCGTGAACGCGCACTGAAAGTGTGCATCAAGGAAGCTCTGCCGAGCTGTATTGAAGCCTTGTGATTTCACAGCTCTAGAGTAGCTGGAACCAAATCCATGCAGTAGCATTCACAGATATTTCAAGAATATAGTATTCTTCCAGCTGTAAGTATCACATATAATATAATCTTCCTTCAGGTTCTGTGTGCACAATATTTATGGCCCAAAAGAGCTAGCCAGTCATCCCCTGTCAGTGTTGCCTCGTAGCAGATGGTGAGTGGATGCATTCGCAACTCCTGCAGCAAAGAGATCTGTGCACAAAGAATCTAGGGCAACATAGCATCTGAAGTCTGAATGTCTGAAGTGCATATTGAGGCACATCAATAAACATTACTCCTCCACCAACCCTCCTCAGTGCGCCACAAAATAAGGTGGTGGCCATGAATTCTTATATAGAGTGTCTCAAGATAGAAACATTCTTATGTGTTCCCAAATGTAGTTTTAGATGAATAAGATTAGACATTGCAGCTTAAAGCATACATTTATTTCAGACTACAATGATGTACTGGTAAGATAATAGACTATAGAGACCTTCTGATTTAATAAGTATTTAGAAAAGGTTTTCTCAATCAGTGGCTGCTTGGTAGTTAATTTTGAGTAGGGAATATTGCTCTCCTCACAGCAAGTAATGGCTAAATATCCTTCTCCTACCACATCACTACCATGTCAGTTACAACTTTAACTTTAGAAATTTCAGCTGTAGTCTACGATGACTCTAGTTGAAATTTCTTAAGTTAAAGTTGTGACTTTGTGAAGTCTGTGATGACTCTAGTTGCATGACCCATGATACGCCCTCCTGAGAGGTTCAAAAGGAAGGTACCTGGTGTAATGTTTGTGAGAATTTGTACTGTCTTTACTTGCAGCTACTTGAGAATAAATAAGATTATATGGCTGACTTCAGTCAGAAGTCTTCAAATAGTGATAAATGTTGCTAAAAAGATACTGAAAATAATGTATTAAAATAGATACTACAGTATACATCTCACTGCAAATTAAACAACTGTTTATTTTGTCTTATGATTAGGATAGATGTGCAGACTGGGGCTCTTTCCTCTGCCACAGACTAAGAACCTGAGCAGGTTACTGTGGAGTAGAAGTTGAGCTTAAATTAGGATGTATTCATTCTGAGGAGCAGTTTGGCTAAATTCCTGCCATTGTGGAGAAAGAAGGTGTTTTAGAGGATGACTCAGAATGGATGTCCACCCTCAGTACCCCTGTTTGCATTAACTATGTACGGACATTAGATTCTCAGTTTGGGTGGCTAAGTACAAATACCATCTGTCATCTTGTACTAATAAAGGCAATAAAAGTACATAAGCTATAGTTACAGTGCTTTCCCAAAGCTAAAGAGCAGCACTTACCTGTGAGAGGTGGATTTTTAATTAAAAAAGTTTATTCTTAAATTAATTGAAGTCTTCAGTTTGGTTACTGTTTACTTTGGGTTTATGTTAAACACCAATCAGTGCTCAAATTTGAACTATTTTGTATCAATTTATTATTTTTAGTAAATATAAAAATTTTAGCAACTGCATTCTGAATTTTGTAGTGGTGTTTTAACTGCATATAACTAATTTAATGTATTTGTAATGTTGATAGCAATGTTACACATACAGACACACCAAAACATATGTATATATAGAAATAAAGATAAAACGAAACTTCTTAAATTTTTTATTATAAAAAAATAGTTTGGGGTTATGTTTCTAGAGTATGTTTGTAAACAGCATACCGGTTATTTCTCCATTATAAAAAAACGAAATACCTCCCTCTCATCTCCTGAAGTTAATTGTATTTTTAATCTAGATATTCTTCCCAGTTTGAGGAAGCATGTGTATTAACAAAATATTAGCCAGCAGAAGAAAGCTGATATTAAAAGTTAGAATCATTTTTATGGTAATAATTTTAAAGTGAGAAGTGACAGAAGAGAAAACAGAGAGCTAGTTCCTTGTGGGATGGAATTTCTAACAGTGAAATGTTGACCAGTAAGGCAGGAACTTACCAGCTTAGTATCTTGAAAGTGTAGGCAGAATGTCATGTTGGAAGTCAACATATTCACATTACAGTCTTTAATGCTGAAAATATAGAATTGAAAGGAACAAAAGTGTTTCTTAATGACTGAAGCTCTTTATGTGGTACTAATCCCTTACTGTTTGCTAGGTTTCGGTGGTTGCATGAAGGATGTTAAATTTACACGAGGTGCTGTCGTTAACTTGGCATCTGTGTCCAGCAGTGCTGTCAGAGTCAATCTGGACGGATGCCTATCAACTGACAGTGCTATTAACTGCAGGGGAAATGACTCCATCCTAGTGTACCGAGGAAAAGAGCAGAGTGTTTATGAGCGTGGTCTACAACCATTTACAGGTAGCACATTGGTTCTTTAAATAAAATACATAATTTTCATCTCACTCTTTGTTAATGTATTACTGTGTTCAGTGCTTTTTTATTATTTTTTAATCTTTTACCTCCTCTATACTTCTCGATGTCCTTTGAAGAGTACCTCTATAGAGTGGTTGCTTCCCATGAAGGAGGATCGGTGTCTAGTGTGTGGACCCGCGTCCGTACAAGAGAATCAGGTAAAAATAATTTAAAGTTGTACTTATTCTCATATTTCATAAGCAATGCCATGCCAGGTTGAAGGTGTTCGAGAACTGTCTGGACACAATCCTGTGCCATGCATGTGCCGTAGGATGACTCTGATTGAGCAGGGAGCTTGGGCCACAGGACCCACTATGGTCCCTTCCAACCTTCCCCATTCTGTGATTTGGTGAAGACAGTCACCCCAGAACGATTTTGAGTAGGGCATGTTGCATAGTATTAATGAGGGAGTGAAAAATGCTTCATGCTTTGAACAGGTACAAAATTACAGTCATCAGCCAGAAAGTGTTCAGGCAAGTATTTTCTTCTAATAATTCAAGGTATTTTCCAAAGATGTATTAGATTATGTGGGGCGGTCCCATGGCGTAATGGAGAGCACTCCGGTCTCTGAATCCCAAGGCTGCGAGTTCGAGTCTTGGTAGGGGCCGTCCCCAGCAGTTCAATGCCTCCCTGCCATCCCATCCCGTCACATCTCGGATGCTCAGCAGGGTCAGCCCCAGTTAGTACCGGGTGCTGTAGATAGTCCCAAGGACTTCACTGTCACTGTCCAAGCTTGCTTGGCCATGGCAAATGAACCTTAGGACTTAAATGGTGAGGCCAGTTCTGTGCACGCTCTGCCTCACCTTAAAAAAAAAATAAAAAATCCACTGCACAGGCTCGAAGGGCACACACCCACATGGGGAGAGCCCTTCCCAAATCTTCATTCGCGAAGATTGGCCATTATTAGATTATGTCATTATGTGACAGCAAAGGTGGTTAAAGAATTGAATGGCATCAACTGAGTAAGAGCAGCCATGCATTTAGTTGTGCTCACATGTGCACACCTGACCTCATGCCACATGAGTAGACTGGAGTAAGTAAATCTACATTTTCCTATGTATAATTTAGTGATACCACGTCAGGTATAGAGAAAGGTGGTACTGGGGTAGCAGGCACAAGCCGTGGAGGATAAGAGGCCGTAGAATTGCTGGTGTCTTGTGAAAGCTGTTTTTTTAAATGACCCGTACATGGGTATACTGCTCAGTGCTGCTGAATGAGGATTCTTTTACCAAGTAGTCTGTAGATTATATGTGAAAATGTGGAAATATTTACTGTAAAAGCAGCATGTGGCTTGTGGAGAGGGATTCAAAGTAGGAACATACCTGCTGAGCACTAAAGATCAAATTTTTCTTGCGACTTATGAAGAAAATCTTAAAAGTGTTTCCTATTCTGCTCAGTGTTTTTGCAAACTTTGTTGAGCAAGTTTTTGAAGATTGACAGTGCTATGTATTTTATTTAACCAACTTTCTCTCTTCTTTAAATTGAAGCCTAATTGCATTTCATCAATGCAGATAATTCTTTTGACGGAAGTTATTCAATGTATGGTCTTAGAAAAATATGTGCTACCTGCACAAATATTGGACTTGCAGATGCACTCTTATACAATTCACTGTCATTATTTTGTGTGCCACCCGAAAGGCACAAATATATGCATATTTTCATATTAACTATCTGACAACTGTAAGGTTTGCCACAATTTTTTTTGCAAGCTGACCACAGCATTGAGCAGTCTATGTTCCCTAGGGTTGGAGAATAATTGCACTATTTAATTATTTTTGAGTTGGTTTTGTTATATCCCTTATGAGAAGACCATCTGCTGTACAGTACCTTACCTTGCTCTGTGATGCACTTCATAGCTAATAAAATCAATATCTTACTGTAGTAATGGAAACTTTCTGAGTGTACCACATTCTTACATTACACAAGAATTCACAATTTCCAGATATTTTTGTACTTTTCATGCTGGCACCCTTCTGATAAGAGACAAGGCTGCATTCATATTTAATGAAAGTAAACAATCAAATTACAAATAAATAGGTTATTTAATGGTGAGAAAAGCAAATGATCATCAGCAGGGCTAGAGAGTCCGCATGCATTTATGGCAAACTCATCATCCATCATCCTGCCATAGTGTTCCTTGGGTCTTTCCTCTGCAACTCTTGTGCAGTCATCTGTGATGAAGCTGTTACTGGCCAGCCCTTTACTTGGTATAGTAATATCTAAGAAATAGTTAGAGTTTATAGGAAATGGGATGATTTCTTTTTATTAGCAACTGTATGCATATCTGACCTTGGTTTTCCATTCTTTTAAAATTTTCATTTTTTCCCCCTTTTTTTCTTTTTATATTATGGAATGATCAGAAGCAAAGGATTTCGCAAAAAGGCCTTAAAAATCTCTGCTTTGTCCCCAAGACAGGTGCACGGCATTGTGGAAATAGGAAAATAAATGGAAGATCTTTAATTTTTTGAAGGACTTCTGTAAATGAGAATGCAAATGTTTAAAAATGTTTCATAATTGTGTAATTCTGTGGCTTAGATATCCAACTGATAAATATCAAACTCTTCTCTGTTGCAGTACTGTCTTGCTTCATTCAGTTGTATTAATGTAATGCCTGAGCTTGTTAGCTACATACAATCCACCTCCTCTCTTTGTGAGTGATGCTTAAATACGTTTGATACATGAAATGTTTTTCGAAAATTGCAACAAGACAAGAAGAATGTTATGTAGATGGAGTTTTGATGGTTTTGAAATATAGCTTAAACTGAATAGCTCAAGATGTGCAGTCATATTAAATCAATGCTGAAAAGTTACAACTCTAATAAATTGTATTTATGCTAATGGTTGAGTCTGATTTACTGCAGCCATTAAAAGTGAAGAATAGGGGCAATAGTCTCCTTAGAACTGCCATTTTCTCTATTTTCTATTTTATCCTTCTACAGTTCCACAAAATGTGCCAACTCCCTCAAGAGTTCACAGTATAAATGGTTACAGCATTGAGGTCACCTGGGACAAACCAGCTGGGGTCATAGGTGTAATTGAGAAGTACATTTTGAAAGCATATGAAGCGGATGGTCCCAGTGTACCCATCACTAGTGCTGAGCTTGCTGACGCTGGTATGCTCACAGGTAAATGCTGTTAAATACCATTTTTAGGCATATATAAAAACACAGGATGCTTATATCTCCTTTTGTTGGTCTGTGAAAAACTACTTGTCTGATTCTGCGTATACACAGCATAGATAACATTTGGAAAGATAATTATTTGTGTCAGCATCCTCATAGCAATGTACTGATTTTAAAGAACAATAGAAATTAGGATACAACACAAATACTAAAAAGCAATTCCTGAACTATTTATGATCTGGGGGGGCAGGGGGGTGGGGGAAATGCTTTTTTGGTTTGCTTGTTTTGGCTTAGTATATGTGTTTCTTTTCCACCTCCTTCACTGTTGTTCCATCCTGTTCACCTATATTAACTCCAAAGGTGGGTCCCATAGGGTACTATTTGACTTGATGTAGGAAAACACTTGATGTACCTGTCTAATTTAATCATACAGACATAAATGATTTGAGTGGGAACTAGCATGTATTTGTGCTAATCAGGTGCTGTGGTTGATATCACTGGGATATGAGGGTAGGTTATTATGGAATGAAGGAATTTGGGGCTCTATGTTTAGGCAGTTTGGTTGCTGTTGAGCTGTGGGTTTTGAATAGAAGCTATAGGGAACAATTACATGAGGTGTTTCCCAGAGTCTAGGTCTTTTTACACATAGCAGGCAGATTTTTTAGGAAGAAATGCTGGACTCTTTCTGCCACATAGAGAAAATTTAGGGAAATTTCTTCCTGTCCAGATTGCGAGGACCTAGCTTTCTGCTCCATATTAACAAACTGCCTTTGCTTGCTGCTGCAAAGCTACCCGGGAAGGAAGCACATTGCCTGCAAGAATTTGAATTATGTTATATGGTGACTAAATGAGGCAATAGTACAAAATCTACTTTCATTGTAACAAATTGTGACCAATAGTTTTGTTTTTATAACCTCTAGCATCAATTATTTAATTAATAATGAATTAATAATTTAAAAGTGGTAACAATGTAATGCTCAGAGAGGATGCTTTGGTTTGACTCAGCTTTGGGCAGTACAATAGCCTTGGAAAATGTGTTAATTCAGGCAGCATAGTTTTGCCCAGGTAATAGTTTTTACATAAGTATATGTGGTTTGTGTTGTTCCTCTGCCATAACCTATGTATACATTTTCAAAAGAAAACTTGCATGTATTTTATTTTCTTCAGTTTGAAGTATCTTGACTATTTGTGAGTAATGAATTTACATGGGCTTTCTGTCCTTACTGTGGTTTCTTTGGTGATCTTGTTGATTTCAATATTCTTTATTTAAGCTATAAGGCAATGCAAATTGTGTTAGTAGAATTTGAAGACCATAGTAGAAACATATGGATTAGATTATTCACAGCTGATGATCACAACCAAAATGTTGCTTAAATTTGTTTGTGTTTTGCCATGATTATGTGTCAGGATTATGAAAAAGTCTATACCAGACTGGACAGGAAAGATGTTATCTGCATGCAGCTTACAGGAGGTTGAGGAAGACATATCTTTATATTAAATGGAGACAGTAAATGGATCCTGGTTCTTTAGTCTATTATAGCAGAGAGCTGCTGAATAATGGAAAATAGAACAATAGAGTCATAGAATACCCATCTGGAAGGGAACTCAATGATCATTTGGTTCAACCTATTTTCACAAAAGCACGGTCTAGATGAGATGGCCTAGTGCCCTGTCTAGCTGAATCTGTCCAGTATTGGGGAATCCACCACATTATTCCAGTGGTTGATCATTCTTATTGTGAAATTTTTTCCTCTTGTGTCCAATTGGACTCTCCCCAGAAGTAACATGGACCCATTACCCGTGTGACTCCATGTTAAAAGGGAATCTCCCTCTTTGTAGCCACTCTTTAAATACTGGAACACAGTGATAAGGTCTCCCCTGAGCCTTCTTATATCAAGGCTGAACGGACCCATTCTCTCAGCCTTTCTTCACACAACAGGCTTCATAATGCTTTGATGATTGTTGTGGCCCTTCTCTGGACCCTCTCCAGCCTGTCCACGTCTCTCTTGTGCAGCAGGAACCAAAACTGCACACAGTGTTCCTTGTGTGGCCTGTCAAGCCCTGAGTAGAGTGGGATAATGTCTTCTTCTCTGCTGGTGATGCCTTCCTTGATGCAGTATCCTGTTGGCTTTGTTTGCTGCAGCAGACACTGTCTGCTCACATGACCCGAAGAACTTAAGAATGGCTGCATTCAAATATTGGTCTCTCTGACAATATCAATGCTTAGGAAGAAAATGCTAGAAACATCCTAAGCATTGAGTCTTCCTGTTAAAACAAATTCAGCTGGTTGGCTGTGGAATTCCTTGACTTAAAGCTGCATCTGGACCATCATGCTTAATGGACTGTGTTACAATTGTCTTTTTTTAAATACATTTACACTTTTGGTTTCTGTAACTTGCTATGGCAGTAAGTTTTCCAATTCATTTTTTGTGCATTTAAAGACTGGTTACCCAATAGTTTAGTTATGTATTTTCCAATTTTAGCATTGTATGAAATATATAATTCACATCCTCATGGTGAAGTCAGAGCTGAGACAAGTGAAAATTAGATCACTGATCTTTAAGTTATTTTACCTTAGTCCATTGGTTTCAGTGAAGCCTACACACATGAGTAAGTCTGTGGACAATGAGAACTGCTTACCCACAAATGTGAGACTCCCAGGAAAAACTGTGTCTTTCCCTGGTGAATTGTGTTTCCTATTTTATCAAAAGTTGTTTGGGAAGGGCTCTCCCCACGTGGGTGTGCCCTTCCAGCCTGCTCAGTGGATTTTTCAGGTGAGGCACAGCGTGTGCAGAACTGACCCCACCCTTTAACTCCTGGGTTCATTTGCCACGGCCGAGCGAGCTTGGACAGTGACAGTGAAGTCTTCAGGACTAGAACCTACAGCCCCCAGTATTCCCAGGAGGTCTCCCATCCAAGTACTAACCGGGGCTGACCTCTGAGAGGTTGAGTGTGCCCTGGGCAGCTGCTGCAAATGGGCCATTGTTAGCAGTTCACGAGAAATGACACAGAGGGTTTAGAATACACAGCTTTGGTAACACCTACGCAGTGATAACCTTGTCCCAGCTTGCAGAACTAGGATAATGCCCATCTTGCGTTTTGGTTTGTACTTAAAATGTCAATTCTTTTGAACAATTACAGTAGGGTCCTGATTTATAACTGGAGCACAGTAACGAAAAGGTAAGAACCCTACCCATTTCCCAGAAGGCTGCTCTCTGTGTGTCAAATTCAGAAGAACATGTTGTACCCTTTTCAAGAAGAAAACCTGAGCTAAATATTAAAAGTAAAACAGGTCTTTAAATGACTGTAATCCCACAGTCTCAAATGCGTATTTCTGACTCATCAGAAACTAAAATCCTTCCAAATCTGACCCTTGTAATCTTCAAAATGTCAAACTATTTTTTCACTTTCATTCAAGAAAGGAATATTCATCATATTTAAATCTTTAAAATGAGGTTCTAACTGTTGAACCAGGAGTTCATTTGATATATTATTTGATATATTTCCAGATGGTGTTCAGTATCTGTATTCTAGGCTGAGAGTATAAAGTTAGAGTGTAATTTTTTGGGATTCAAGGAGTACTGTGCTAGCCTATCTTGCCTTCAAAGAAGCGTGTTATAACATTAGTACACTTTGGGTACAGCTGGTCATACAGAGTGATAAAGGAAGTACAGGGTCACCACATCAAAGAATTTTTTTCCTAAAGGCTGGGTTACTTTCCCCTGCATTCCAGTGCATTTCACATGCTGACATGAAAATTTGGAATAAAAATTGGAATCAGAATTTAAACAAATGAAAGAAGCTTTAGAACATAGTTTCAGTATGGTTTGTGAGAAGCTTTTGCTTCTACTTTGCTTTGGAATCCAGAATATCAAAGGATCATTGGGGTTGGAAGGATTATATAGTGAATTCCCAGGGCCATGGCCAGTTGAGTTTTGAATATCTCCACATATGGAGATATTCCTCTATGGAAAGCCTGTTCCAGTGTTTTTCCACCCTGACAGGAAAAAAGTGGTTTCTTGTGTACAACTGAAATTTCATTTTCTCCCCTGGAGAAGTAGTCACAGCACCAAGCCTACCAGAGTTCAAGAAGGGTTTGGGATGTCAGACAGATGGTGTGATTCTTGGGCTTCTCTTATGAAAATCCAGGAGTTGGACTTCATGATCACAGAATCATTTAGGTTGGAAAAGACCTCTGAGATCATTGTGACCCATGATCCTTGAGTGTCGCTACCAACTTGGGATATTCTATGATACTGTGATTCATGTATTTCAATTTTTGCTGATTGACTTTTGTCCTGTCACTGGGCACTACTTAGTAGAGTCTGGTTGCTTCTTTTTTCCCTCCCGTCAGGTATTTATAGACATTGTTCACCCTGAGCCTTCTGTTCCCTGAGCAGATCCGTCCCAGCTCTCTCAGCCTCTCCTCATAAGAGACACGCTCAGTCCATTTTTCATCTTAGTGGCCCTTTAGTATCATCCACAGGCTTGCTGAGGGTGCACTTCCCCAGTCATCAAGTTCATTAATGAAGATGTCGAACAGTATTTACCCCAGTATCAACCCCTGGGATACATGCCAGCTGTCATGCCTCTAAACAGGTTTATGCTACTGATCACAATCCTCTGATGCTTCTCTTGTCAAGCACATGCGAAAAACCCATTCTCTAATTCATATTTCTCTCATTATAGAATTCAGGAGGTTGACAAGCCTCTAAATGATGGGGTCCCAAACATGGACAGTAAAGAATGCTAATGATACCTGCAAATAATATTGAAATAAAATATGCTGCAAAAGATTTCACAAACAATTGGCATTCCTCTTACAGATTTCTCTTTCAGGTTTCTCTGGTTTTGCAGTTCATCCCAACTGTGTCATTGCTGAGGGCTGAGGGCTGATGTTGTGACTGCACACATTGTAATGAGAAAATTGTCAACAGCTTCCTCTTTGAATGCCCATGGCTGCCATTCCCTCCTTCCTGTGACACGTGTTTGTAATTACTTTTCACCTTTTAGTCTTTTATGCTTGGCAGATGAATATCTCAGGAAAAGTTAATTTAATGATTTAATATGGTTAATCAAAGTGTCTGGGCTGTGCCTTGGCTTTGAAAGCTCTCTAGCTAGAGAGTCTCTGAGAAAAGGAGACGGTGCCACCTGCCAGTGACAGATCGGCTGAGGCTGGACAGAGAGGCCATAGGGCTGGGGGAATCTCACTGCCAGGCTGGCAAATGCACATGCTCTGGGAAATGCTGCTGGCTGAGAGATTCTCCCTTTCTGGGAAAGCTCCGCCAAGCCCCAGCCGGCACTGCTGAAGCAGCCTGTGGCTTTGAGACTGGCCTCTGTGCCCTGCCCGCTGCCTCTGATGGCGTTTGGGGGTCACTTTCCAAGGTGGCTCTGAGAAAATGCTGTTTCCTTTGGACTTCTTTGGTCGATGTGGGATCTGTAAGCAATTTACCACCCATGGGGAGTTTGCCCTGTTAAACTGTTAGTGAATTGCTCTGATAATACTTTCATGTACTTGAAATTACTTGGAAGCTCTTGATTTGGGCAAATATTTTACACTCAAAACATATCTATGCTGCAGTCAATGAGATTTTTGTAAAATTTTAGGAAAGGATTGCAAAGCAACTAATGTAAAAGTATGTAGTGTCAGAACACTACGAGGACGTGCAAATCCATGCTCCAAGCTGAGACAAATTCCTAATGTTCTAAAATTTTTTATGTATGTACAAAGAGCCATAATGCACTAAACTTGTTGCATATATTTAGCTTATATTTACTTACAACTAATGCTTAAAGTAATAAAAGCTGGAACTTTGTAATGAAAATAACATTTTTGAGAGACACTTCATCAGGTGCTTGAACCATGTTAAGCACAAGAATGGCTGTTATTTTGATGTAGATTATTTCCCATTATCATCATTTTGTAGAAGTAACCTTTGGTCAGAAGCACAGATGGATGACAGAAGATGTCTAAATATTTCCCAGTAGAATGACAGGATGTGCTTTACAGTGCCATGCCAGTGTGTGAGATCTGGAGTGCTGTATGCATTGCCCCCACACAAAGGGGTGTCACACACTGAGATGCATGGCAGGAGAGCTGTGATGCTCACTGGTGGCCTGTTCTGTCCCTGTGGATGTCGTAAGGAGATTTGGTCCCTCTGTCTCTCACCTATCTGTAGGCACATCAGTCTTGGTGGGAGGAGCTACAGGAGCATACCAGAAGCTGCACCCCAGCCCCTGCTCAGATCCCGGTTTGACTGCGGCAGCTAATGCGACATCGGGTAGCCGACAGATCTGTCTGTGCCCATTAGGTTACTGTGAGCTGTCAGGTGGTGCTTGAGCTCCTACTGACTCTAAGTCAGAGTGGCAGAATGTAGGTTCCCATCTCCTTTCATTTAGCTGGCTTTAGCAAACTAGTGGCATATTTTTCAATATATGAATTTTAAAACATAAATTATATTAATATTCTACAATATTAAGATTCAAACTTGATTGAGTTTAGACCTAAATGAATCTTGTTTACAGTCCAATGCTGTTGTATAAATTTATTCATATGAAATGTAAATCGTCTGATTAAATAAACCTGAACATTCTATCAAAATGACATCAACTCTTAGCTACATACCAATACTTCTATTAATAAAAAGAAGTCAACTTAATGTTTGTCAAGACAGAAAGGATTATTAGTATGTTTTTTTTAGACATACTCAGAAAAGTTTGCAAAGAGATGAACAGTATTCTTTTCTCTCCCTGCAAACTTTTAGTTATGCTACAGAAAATGAGCATTGATGAAGTTGTTTGAAATAATCAAGGGTAACACAGTAATAGATATTACAAAACCAGTACTCTGTTGGGCCAAGGTTTTATGCAAATAGAAGTAGCTAGAGAGTTGCCTTGTGTTTTGGGGAATGTAACAGGTTTCTTTCAACCACTGCAACCTGAATTGCATCTTCAAAGTCAGTGGAGCTTGTATTTTGGTTTTTTATGAAATATTTCTGTTGGGGAATAAAGGGTCTTTCAAGCCACCTAAATCCAATAACTAAAGTAAACCTTTTGTTTGTTTTTATAAGCCAAAGAGCTGGAATAGATGCCTTCGTGTTCAATAGTCCTTCAACATTTTATGACTCATATTATACTTACTTAGAAGATGCTTTAAAAATGCAGATGTATGTGACAGATTGATGTGCACAGGCTTTCAGTTCAGAAATGCATATGTAGAAGACACATGTACTTAAACAGTTTTTGCTACAATCTGTCAAAACCAAAGTCAGTTGAGGACTTCCTTTTCTGATCAGTGGACTGTGATTAAGTGTACTGTGGCAATGATGCATCTCGACACACAAGTGACTTTGTTAGACAGATGCTATATGACCTCAGGCATTCAAGTTAGCTAAATAGTCTCTAGGTATGGGGAGGGGAGATGTGGCAAATTTTGTTTGTAAGGCTTAAACAAGAATTAAAGTACCTCTAAATGTCAAGTGTTGTTTCAATTGCAATAGGTGTATTTCAAAATCGCTCTTTATGAAATAGAGTGTTAGGAAGGCAACAATGAAAATATCTGGCAAAGAAAAGTCCCTTTGGCAAAAAATACACTCAGCTTGTGAAACAAATATGTGATAAGCTCTGTTTGGAACCTTAATATTCAATAGCAAAGCTGAGTTTTCAGGCTGCATATGAAAGTAATGCCTGTTATGATTAAAATTAGCTGAATTTACATCTAAAAAGAATACCTTCTTAGCTGAGTGCATTTTTTATGGAAGTGAGGAAATAAACTTTAGTATTTGTGTTACATTTGTAAGATTAAATAGCTTTTTTTGTGTGAGTCATATGTGTAGGTGAGTGCTTTTGGTTTTATGGGAAAGCTTCATCTGGAAATACATTTTAAAAACCTCACCTTGATTTATATTTTTATAACCAATCCTTTATGCAGAGTAAAAGCTCTATAAGTTGCAATAAACAAGTGAGTCTTTTAATTTCTGAAGACCTGGTGGAGTTTTGAAACAACTTCATGAAACAGTAGGATGAGAGATTGGAACAGTGCAGCAGCTGCTTTCATAAAACTGATGAAGAAATTGCTATAATACTGTTATTGCCTTTGATTCTATTTTTCAGGTTTTTTGAACAAAATTACTTTTGTGAACATAATAGTAGCCCTCATACCTTAGTAGTGGGAAATATTTTTTTCATTGATGAGAAGTACTACTTTTCCACTCAAAATCTGCCAGAATGCCATGGAATATGGCTGCGAGACTTCCCTTTTAGAGGGTCTGAACAAAAGAAATGGAGAAGTGAAGAAAAGAAACTGAATATTTAATCTTCTTATCCACTATATGCATTAGAATGATGAATGGAGTGGATATAAAGGTGCAACTCGTGTTGACTAGTCCACGCACCCATTTTACAGTAAATTCATTGTTGACCCCTTTTCTACTGTCCATAGCAATGTTGCTATCCCTTATCTGCTAGAGTGAACCTAGCATTTCCCCTCAGATACAACTCCAAACCTCTACTTTCAATATGGCAAATAATTAAAGACAATTTAAATAAAAGTATAGAGAATTAAATACTAGTTTTGCATATAAAGTGGGCTTAATGTTCTAGGTGTGATTCCAGATCACTTTTTTCGACTGTTAACTTTACATTCATATTTAACAAATGACATTATTCAGTTTCATGGGGTCACTGTGTCAAAATGTCTGTGTTAGAACTTTAATTTATTTCCAAAGGTTCTATGGGCAGATAGGAGTGGTGTATTAGAATGATTTAGTGTCTCCACTTCCCCATGCGGATTTTAAGGCTTCAAACGTAGTCTATGATGTAAATTTTGAGTTTAGGTGGATTCAGCTGCTCTGTAGTGGCAGACTGAATGAACGGGACTCATATCCCAGATGTGGGAGGCTGCCTCTCATCTAAAGTATTGATGATGTTTCTAATTCTGTTTCCTGATTAAAGTGACATTTTATTTACCTCTCTCCTGTTAGCAATAATAGAAGACACACAAGCAGGGCCACATTTGGCTTTGTTAACATCCCATCTTGGAAAGCATGATGGACTCTTATCAGATCAACAATTACTGGATATAGACAAGAGATGCCAATCCAAGAGTGACAATTGAGGAGTTAGGGAAAGTTTTTTAAAGCTGTCAGCCAACTTCATTGGATCATAGGCTATTTTTTAGTGCAACATTTATTTTGCTGTGCTATAAATTAATTCATGTGTACCAGTGATGATCTTTGCTATGGGACTGCTGACTTTGTATTTTAACATAGTCAGGTGCTGAGTGTAAATTTCACTGAGTGACTGCAAGTGCAGAGGAAATGAGTGGGTAATGAGAGCAGAGCAGCCAGTTCTTTAATTGAATTAAAAGCTGGGTGACACCAATGCAGACACCTGTCCAATTACAGACAGGCCAAGGTGTTTACCATTGCTGTACAAGCGATTTGAAGATGACAGAAATCTTTCCGCCCACAGATTAACATAATGAAGGAGAACAGATTACTGTGGATGCTGGCCAAACAGATAGGATGGCAGCTGAGAAAAAAGTAGTTTGCTGAAGTATGTAAATAAAATCTGTGCACTTTCTATTGCCTACCTATGCAGCACATCTGTTTCTTTGTTGAAAGAAAATAGGGCAAGAGTACCTGTGAAGGAAAAATATTAATTAGGGAATGAACAAATTATTCGTTAAGCTGCTGCCTTTGCTGAATGAATTTTTTTAGCATAAACCTTCTGTTGCAAAAAGGTTTATTTGTTTGGGGTTTGTCAGGTTTGTTTGTTTTTCTTTTTGGTTTTTTTTTCGTTTGTTTTGGTTTTGGGTTTTTTTCAAATTCTCACTGCCTTTCACAAACCTACCTATGCAATGTGAATGCTGTTGTGCTGCAAGTGCTTTATATAAAACCTTCCTATTTTGACAAAAGTAAATCAAACAGCCCAATCCAAACCTTCTGCAGATACGGGCATCTTTCTGGATGTGTCCTACTGCAGCTCTCACTGCCTGAAGCCCTTGGTGACCCTATGGAATGTCTGCCATGGGGAAATGCAAGGAGCATTAATTTACCACTTCATAAGGAAAGAATACTACGAGTGCTAAATGTACAAAGAAAACTAAATTGCTTCCTAAAGCACAGCAGAGTGAATAGACAGATGGCGTATACACTATACTATGCTCCTCTTGACCGAGAACTTGCAAATGTCACAGTTAGAGAATTTAGTTTCTGTTTGTGTTTATTTGCAGAAGGTAATTCCAACAGTGTCTTTTATAGTTTTTTGTGTTTAACCCTCTATGATCTGGAAATAAGTGGTTTGTACTAAGTCCTATGCAAAAAAAAAAAAGGTGATTTTTCAACTAATGGAATTTCTGTGATGAAGGATTTATTGTAGATTCCAATATTTCCAATATTTTCCAGGGGTAGTAATGCCTTAAGGGGGCATACAAGAAAGCTGGAAATGCACTTCTTGCAAAGGTGTATAGTGAGAGCAGGTTTAGATTGGCTGTTGGGAAGAAAGTCTATATTGCTTAGAGAAGTTGTGGATGTCCCGTCACTGGGAGTGTTCAAGGCAAGGTTGGATGGGGCTCTGAGAAACCTGGTCTAGTGGAAGGTGTCCCTGGCTATGGAGGGAAGTTGGAACTGAATGATCTTTAAGGTCCCGTTCACCCCAAACTGTTCTATGAAAACATCATTGTTTCCTATTTTCTGCTTTTTTATGGCTCTTAAAAATATTTGCTTTCCATCACAGGAAGATTACAGGGACATTTGCTTGAGTGGTGGCTGACACAGTCTTCCTTTTTTTTTTTTCTGTCACATTTACATTGGATAGTAAGATGTCAGTACAGCTTTCCACTGTTATCTGGGGATTTGCAAAATGAAAACTATAACCAGAGAAAGCAGATGCTGATCAACTGGTTTTAGTTTAACACTACTCTGAAGCAGAAATGATTACTTCTGAATATCTCCTCCTGTGTATGAGTAGAACTGCACCTCAGAGAATTCAAATAGAAAGATCATTGCAATGCCAACCATTGAAGTTTTTTGATTGACTGCAAGAAAAGGCACAAATATGACTAAATCAGTGAAAGCTAATCTCATATTTTCCATGTGAACACAGCTGTTAGTAAACACAGCAAAAACCTTTACACTCTTTGACTGTTCTACTCAGAAAATAATATATTTATGCTGTAGCTGTTGAATTCCAACACCAAATTCTCCAAGCCCTTTTTGTGATTATGTGAGGAAAAAAGATTTTTTCTAATGAAATGCAGAGTTCTGTTGCATTCTGTGTAGTAACTCAATGAAGAGTAATAATAAGGACTAATTTTGTTTACTTGTTTGTGTACATGTGTCACATGAAAGGGAGGAAGGAGACAGAAATGCAAAGATTTCTAGTCTTAACTGTATTAATAAAAGTTATTAGCTATAAGCGTCCTCAGAGTAATCAAAGCTTTATGAACCCAGCACTGCCTGCCAGACTCTGGACAGAACACAGGCTGGAAAGATTTTTGACTCCCCTATGAGGACCACACTTAAGCCAGGGAGAAATTATTGGCAATAAGCGCTTCTAGGCAATCAGAGCCTTATGTCCCCAACACTGTCTGTCAACTAGTGGACAGCCCACAGGTTGGAAGGGTTTCTGACTTCTAATATGAAGCCACACTTAAGCCAGAAAAGAACTTTTCCCACAACAGCTCCTGAAATAACATTTATTAATACAAATATGTGACAGTTACTGTGGGTTCTGCTTTGCTGGTGATAACATTCAACTGCAAGATTGTATTTAATTGATAATAAAAGACCCCAAAAGAAAACCAGCACAAAACACATTTTACAGAGACAAACACACTAAACTCAAGTTACAATATGGCAATGTATCCCATTTTCACAACAGACAGAAACTAGCAACAAAGAACTACTAACTGGAAACACAGCCACCTAAACCACTTATCTAGCCACTCTTTCAATAACATAGGACAAGAAAATATCTTGCACACCGCTCTCTGTAACACAAAACAAAAGGAAAGAACAGAACTGCTTCTTGTCAACACAGATGTTGAAAAAGAAACTGCACATTGAAAGTAAAGCAAGTTACTGTAGTTGCAAAACAGAGCTGGTCTTATAAAGTAAGAATAGCACATGCAATAACCAATATAACGTAGCAAAGTGTGAAGGAAGTTACTGTTATTAGTATTAAGGCAGCAAAACACAGCCAGGAAAGAAGATGCTTATAAAGCAAGAATCAAAGTAGCTGTTAGCATAAGATGTAAGATAGAATGTATAAAAGAATAAGCTTTGTAAGAGAGTAAAGTTAATAAAGTAGTGTAGAAAAATAGAAAGCACATGGTCTTCTCACCCTTACATTGTTCCAGGAGGTAGGAGGAGACAGGACAAGTTGCAGCAGTTACCCTCTCAGAGACGTAGCATTTTCCCCTCTCTGCTGGAGTTTAAACTCCACATACTTTTTATACCTTTTTTCTTTCATATGGTTTTGTGTGGCTAAAAGTCAATCTATTGAGGGGGGGTAGGGTGGGGTGGGATGATGATGCAGATGCCTCAGAGGAGGTGGACCCTAGAGCGGTTATAGAAGATATCACAAAGGAAGGCTGTGCTATTTCTTAACACTCCATTCTTTGTTAATCTTATCAGTTTGAAAGCCTTTGTCCTCAGCCAGGAGCATCCCTGCGGGGGGCTGAGGCGTCTCCCTCAACCCATCAGGCCTTATCAGGGGCCATCACCCCACAACATGTAATGCTGAAGGGGTTGTAGACTTACTGTACTATGGAACATTTGGCCCGGAACTTTGAGGTACTGTTGTTTTTCGAGCTGCTTTGCAAAATCCCAGTGTTGGGCAGTTTTGAAATAACATCGTTTGTCATAAACTTTAGTTTTCTTAATGAAAAACCACATTGATTTTACTAGGGAGCTGTGAGAGTCGAGGTGAGAAAATGGTTTGAAGTAAAACTTGACATGAATTGGCCTTCTTTTAATTCCTGCTGCATTTAGATTCCGAATTAATTTATTGTTGGGCCTCTTTGAAATGAGAACTGCTGATGCTTCTGAAAATGACTGTAAACCACTTTTTTCCTCTTGCAATCCTTCTGTATATTGTAGTTCAAAATATGTAACTTCCTGAAGTTGTAAGCAGTGGTTTATTGTACTTGCCTTGATAAGCAGCTGATTGATATGTGGGAATCAAGTGTCTTTTATTCATTAACATAAGCAGGACCTGAAATAGCATAAGATTATAGATATTTTTTTCTTGTAGACCCTTAGGTACTGTGTCACCTGAGTTATGTTACTGTAGTAGTATAGCAAATGTGTGTACTATATGATGCCACTGAAGTAATGAAAGATAAGTGGGATGTTTCATTAAAATGGTTTCAGTTTATGGATGTATGGGGGCAATATTGGAGACCGAGCATTAATTTTTTGTTTGTTTTGGTTGTTTGTTTGTTTTTTCTGGGAGACTTTGAAAATTCTCTGGAAAAACAAAATGAATAACTGAAAAAAACTTTGTGAGACAGGGACTAAGAAAAGAACTCCGTTATTGTTACTGTCACATTAAAATATACACCTCAGTTTTGAAGCAGTATCTATTACAGGGAACATAACTAAAGAAACTTATTTGCATCTTTAGAGTCAAAAATGGACTAAAATACCATTTGCTCTTAATTTATTTTGCAAAATTTAAACCATGGATGATAGGAATGAAACCATAAAATAGTTTTCCTTTTCCACCTGTAACAGTGGAAGCCTGCAACAGAAAACTTTATTTTACTTCTGTCTGTGTATGCATGTAATCCGTGTGTGCACTGTACATGCATAACACCTTGCTTTCTTGTGTTGCAGGCGTATTGACAGGCTTGCATCCCTTCACAAACTATGCTGTAACCCTAACTGCTTGCACTTTGGTTGGCTGTACTGAGAGCTTGCATGCATTGAACATCTCCACTCCACAAGAAGGTAAAGTAATTTCAAAGGTCTTGACTTCCACATTTCAGTCATGAATAATAAAACAGGAGAAGAGCTAAACGCTGCAAAGCCATTTGCTGGAAAACCCCAACCTAATTTGATGACAAAGTGCATTGCCAGACCATAATTGCTCCATTTTTTTGGGGGGTGCGAAAATGAATCAAACTCCATACCCTTTAATGACATGCATCTTTAATAGCTGTAATGCAGATTAATGGGCTTTTTAATTGCTGTTACATTGTTCATGCAAGAGCCTTGTCATTAATATGAAGCATCTGAAAGATTAATGAAAGCTTCCTCATTTTACTATGGCTCAGAAGTAAATCTAGAGACAGTCTGACTAAAAAGAATTGATTGTATGGCACAGTATGAAATTGAGAATCAAACGGTTGATTTCCATGGCTTCTTTTAACCGCTAAACACCAGCAATAGGCAACAATTATTTCAGTGTGATGAAACCGCCAAATGCCGATTGAGTTATTTATTAATCGTTGTTCAGGTTTTCCCTTTTTTTTTTTTTAGACACTTTTACAACTTGTTGTGCTCAAACTAAAAGGTTGTGAGTGTAAATTAATGCTTCCTATGCTTACATTAAGAAGTCAAGAAGAAAGAAAAAATACATTCAGTTCTGACTTTAGAGTCTAGGCTGATAAGTAATGCACATCAATTACTAGAGCAAATGCTCCAAAAATATCAGTGACATATCTAACTTCATTCTCAATTAAACATAAAGTCCACATCTCCTGGCTCTATCCTCCTAAAGCCATGTTAATCCAGTTAAAATAATCTACACAAGTAGAATAATGAAGACTTTGACATGTATTTATTGGACAGTAGTTAATCTTCCATGATGCACAGTCATTTTCAAAATTCCCTCCCTCCCACGGTTCTTTGTTTTATCTTCTCATGTAAACTAGGTAATAATACAGTACCAATAAAGCAAATAAAATTTTGGCATGAAGTCATGTGAATTATAGCCGTAATAATTAAAAGAATTCTGGCCTGTTGAATTGCTGCCAAAGCAGGTAGTCATGCAAGGGAATGTCTTAACAAGGACAGTACTGAAGATTGCTAGAACAGAGTTTTGGTGTTAACCATGTTAACAACTGCCCTCAGCACCAATCAAATCAGAATCCAGTTATTGCCTCTTGGATGTTCAAGATAAACTGACTGAGATTGTCCGGTGGCATTCTTCATGAAAGGGTGCAGCCTTTGACTACTGAATAGTTACTGGACCCTGTGATGTAAACATGCAATACAGTGTTTGTGTATTTCTGCTGTGACATAGTAATTAAAAAACATTGTTTATGTCTTTTTTTCTCAGATTAGTGAATAAAGCAGGAATCTATCTTTGTGTCATATTGGAAAGATTTAGAAAAGAGTAGATTTTTTTCTTCCTCTTCCCCCTGCCCTTCCCCCCAGAGATCACATGAAGCCATGGGGTGCATGTGTTTTATCTCTCAGAAGAATTGAACAAAAAGTCGATGTGTGGAATTTCTGGTTTTGTATGCTCTTGTTGCATGCTCTTACTAGCAATAAATTGGCGATACAGATGACAGACACCATATCACACCCTCCAGCTATCCCTGTTTCCCTATTGAAACATTCATTACTTTATACTGTTTTCACATTGCCAGCCACTGCTAGTTATTGTTTTAAATTGCTAGCACAGAGCTTGTAAATTACAACATATTTCTCCCAGACTAAGGCCTGAGCTCTGCTCTGCTTGCGATATTCAGTGGGATTCCTTGTGCTTCTAATATATAACTCATTGGAACAGTGAAAGCACTCGACTTTTAAATTATTATGCATTGCCAGCTTCCAGTATATTATATACATAAAATCTACATTAAACAAACATTACTAAGTGTATTGAATTATGAAAAGTTTGAAATAAGGGGCAGTGCCTAAGAACAAATTGCCTGAATTTGTGATTGCAACGATCACTTTGTAGTTAGGAAAAAAAAAAAGATAAAGGTAGAGAAAATAATTTGTATTGAAAAAAGAACTGCACTAAAATCTTGTATCCTTTGTCCTACTCAGTGTTATCAAGCTGGAAAGATAAAATTATAGAAGCATTATTATTCTCCTAAAACCAAAGGAGTATATCGTCATCTTTCATAGAAGTTTCTCATTGGCTAGGAATTGTCACATAAAATAGGAGACTTCTCAAAATGCTGATGTGTTGCAGACATAAAATCTCTTCTGAAATTTCAGCTTTACCAAAAATCATTCTGGTAGTAGCTTATCATTGAAATTCTTTATTATTTGTGGAAAGGCAGTATAATATAACATTATGCATTTTGTTTTCACCAGCCCCTGAAGATGTGCAATCACCTACAGCAATATCTTTTCCCACATTCCTGCTGATGAGTTGGAGTCCACCCAAAACACCAAACGGTATTATTACACAATATACTTTATATATGAATGGAATACCAATTTACTCTGGAAATGGAACTAAATATGTTGTAAAAGGTGAGTTCTCTGCTAGTAGCATGTCAGATGGGTATCTCATAGTTGCTAAAATAATTGTATGATTGACCCTTTCTTATTTCAAATGAAAAGAAAAAGAATTCTAAAATTGGCTGGATGCATTTAAACTCTGACAGATTTAATTTTTTAAAGAATCTTTCATAGAATCTCTTTGTTGGAACTTACAGAAATTATCACCATGGGTGGTGTACCTAAATCTTGTGTTGTCTTGTACTCTTTCACAGAATCCAAGTCATCTTTTTAATGATTTTCTAAATTTCTGATCTTACACTACCTAGATATCTAAGTAAGTAAACTTCAAGCTGTTGAAGAGAAGATATTATATACAGGTTTCATAGTTTTCCTTCCTTTCATCCTTAGATATTCTTATTTAGAGAGACACTGCATTGCCTACCTGAATAGCCCATGTTTAATTTATTTCCTAAACGTGTAAAGGAATAATCCATTTTCTTCTGATGTTCGTTATGCCATGTTCCAATAGCCAAGTTATATCAGTACTCTTAAACTATTAGGTAGAAGCTAAATGCCTGTTGTTTGGCAGTACAGTGCAGCATGGTAATCTGACTTCCTATTTTAATGTCATTGGTGTAATTTAATGAAGCATCCAAATTCTTTATTCAGACATTATCCAAACAACAAAAAAATTAAAAAACCTTCCAAACAAAAAAAAAAAAACAAACCTCAAAATATGGAGGTAGAAGTATCATAGCACAGCATAAGCACTATTCTGGACCCATGAGAATTTGTATGTTAATAAGTACAAGTAAAAATAAAGCACTTCATATTGGACAACTCAGAAGAAAAGGGTTCCAAGACCCTTCTTTCTCTGTGATGTAAGACCTTAAAATTCAAAGCCATTTCTGCATCTTGGGTTAGTATAAAACATATTTAAAAATTCATATAGTTCAAATTTCTTTGCTTTGCACAGGCCATAAGCTACTGGTGTGGTGGGTCAGTTTTGACACTGAAAAATGAATCCAGTTAGAGAACCTCCTGAAGGCTGTTGATGATCGCTATAATAAATAGTGCACACTTTAAGTCAAACTTTTTCATTCTGTATTCAAAGGTAATGGATTTTTCGTAACCATAGTAACCTTAGTGTATTTCTGGATAAATACATGAGGTATATACATTCTGGTTTTATTTTTGAATATAAACTACCACATTATGTATTACTAATAATATGAAAAATAGGATATAGGTTAGCATAATGACAGCTCAAACTAGTGTGCATTTTTCTTCCGCAAAAAAATAAATATTTATCAAAAGTGTAGGTTCAATTAATTTTTCCCCCATCTCCCCA
>VWZD01000245.1:814727-846024 GCA_013396695.1 Sakesphorus luctuosus
ACATTTCCATTAATCCCTTATTGTGGTATCATAGCACCATTCTTAAAAATTTTGAAGTGAAAATAGTTATGTTTCCAGCCTTATTAAAGTCATTACTGAAAGTTCATCACAGGGAGTTTTACCGCTGTGATCATCTGCAACCTGGTTATGAATGGGCAAGCAATGCAAAACATTTGAGGAAGTGGTCACCATAATGTATTTAGGAAAGTTGGTTTTAGATTCTTGTCTGATTGTAGTCTGCATTATAGCCAAAAGGAATGCTTATTGATAGAAATTATAGTCAAGTAACTTTTGTAATTCTTCTCTGAAAATATAGAAAAGTGTAAGTTAAAGACAGTCAGGACTTGATTCTGCCTCTAAATCTTGAGTGATATGTCAGGATACATTCAGCTGAATTAGTCAAAGGAAATATCATCTGGTTCATAAGCTTCCTAGAGGTGCTCTTTTCCTTTTATTTATAAATTATTTTTTTTCCCCCAGAGGCTTTTTTTATTTTTATTTTTGAGCATTTCATGACTTTGATTTCAGTTATTTTTTTTGGCAGACATAGATGTAAGGAGAAGAGAAAATCTTACTCAAAAGAGAAGGCAGATGAATCACATTGTGTTACTGTACACAGTACAGTCCAAGAGCCACTCTTGCCCACCATTATGAGCATGATGTGGAGATCAGTTTGTTTATTTTGGATCCATTTTATTCAGCTGCCGGTTTCTCACTCTGCCTGAGGGACAAGTGGCAATGTGAGCCAGCAGGCTGGGGTTTGGGTCACTAGAAATCCCAGTCCTTCTGAATGAGGTTTATTCAAGATCTTCCTTAGATCTGTATATATCTTTAGTTTCACTTGATTTTACTTCCTCTGAGAACCCAAGATTTTCTACTTTGTAGACTAGATTTAAAAGCAGTATAGTAGTCTTCTGGTGAATAGTTGCAGCTTTTGGCTTTTGAGTGTTATACAGATCTTGGCTTTTTCCATATCATACCCTTTCCTTTTCAGCACTTATGCTAGTATTGTTTGTGATTTATTGCCTCAACATAATATGTTATTTACCCTAAACAGAGAGAAAAAAAGGTAATTGTCTCTGACATCTCTTTCCTATTTATTAACAAAAATTATTTTCCTGTTTTCATAACTATAGGATTTAGTTCCTGACCAGTAGTTTATACCAGAGTCATAGATTCTCTGTGTTTTTGAGGTGCTGTATCTATTGAAATGTGGTATTTTTAAAACTTTTCTTTTTAAGAAGACATAAGTTCTGTCTAAAAATTTGTACTTCACTGTCTTTCATTTCAGACCATGGAAAGTGCAATTAGTTTAGGCACATAATAATTAATCCATAACTTGAGGAGAGATAGGTTTTCTCAATACCATAATTGCAAATATATTGTTAGCTTAATTTCTGATCTTGACAGTTGTTGAGGGCTTGAAACACTCATTGATTTTCATGGAAATTCGAGGGTTTGTTTCCTCTAGGGGTTGAGCTGTAATTAAAAAGGAAACCCTTTAAAAGCACATATGGCAAATGTACACTTTACCACATTGAAAAGGGAGACCCATTAGACATCCATCATCCATTAGTGCCTTTAAATATTTTCCCCATATTGACAAATTCGGTTTCTGTGTAGTGAGTAGTAAAGGACTGAAATGAAGCCAACCTCTCTACCACAACACCTGTGGTAACTGTCTGTCTCTGATTTTTCTGCTTCCCACCTTTATGCATTTGCTTTATGTGGTGTAAGTTCCATGTCCTCATGCAATCTGGGTTGTATTTCACATCCTATGTTCCAGTGAAATAGTATCTCCAAGGGACAAGCCAGGAAATCATCTGCGATCCCCGGTGGAACTTAGGCTATGAGAATCCCTGCCCCTGTATTCATACTCTCAGTTCCTCTGTGTATGAGTGCAGAAGCTTCTATAACCAAGACCAACATCTGCAGCTCAGGAGAGTATTTGCAATAACGTTCTGCTCCCCAAACCTTCATACCTTGCTGTTCTGTAGATGACTAGCAGCTATGAGGAGATGGAGGAGCTTGTAAGTTATCTTTAGAACACATATACATGCTGATCTTAAAAAGACTTTTCATTTTAGGAAAATTTGAGTTTATTTTTCCCATGGAGAGGGAAATATTCTTCTTATACAGCCAGTCTACTTTGAAACATGGAGATTTATTCATATAATTATTTAAAAAATATATTTTTAGGTTTATGAAAGGTATTCTTTCTTGTCTTTCCTTTAAATTGGTCTCAAAAATTTCTTCTCTGCCTTGGATGACTGAGTCAACAGAGTGAGCTTTATCCTGTGAAGTAGCAGGCTGCAGTGCCTGAGCTGGTGGTGCAAATACCACCAGCAGAAAAGTGGTATGATAAATGCAGAGTGTTATAGAATAAGCAGAGACAGTGATGGTCAGATGTGACCCAAGTGCCGAGTTTTGTTTTGGTGTGAAGAAACTTCAGAAAAAAAGATTTGAGCGAAATATTCCTCTCTTCTTAAAGGCTGAGAATTTGATAGACTAAGAAAAATTATTTATTGCCTAACGTTTACAAGAGGAAATGACACTGTAGATACTTCGGAAAACAACAGAAGACAAAGCATGATTCCATCTTTGCATTGAGCTTGGCATTAACGATGTATGTCTGCATTTGCTGCAGTAGTAGGTACTTGACAATGTTAACAAATTGTGTTCGTATAATTTTCCCAGTAGAATCTAATGGTTCTTATCATGAATCTTTAAAAGGAAGATATTCTTATTAAGACTCAGCTATATGAAACTGATTTTTCTCTGCCAACCTGAAATAAGTGTTTCCAGTTTTTCAGGAAAGAGATCCTGTCAACTATATTACAAGGACAGAGCCTCAATTTAGTTAAAGGAGTATAGCATTATCCTAAAATACATGCCTAAGAGTTTATAAAAAAATGTGACAGAGTACTTTGTACCAGGTTTCTGGGAAAATATTAAGGAGAGACTTGGAAAATGTGAGAAAGAGCTGTCTTCACAATTTTTTTTCTACGAGCATGAACTGACCTTTGGCTTACTTCAAATTGTTTGACCTGAGTGTGGAAAGGCTGATCCTACAAAACCAGGTTAGAATGGGAGCTTTGTTCTGCTATGAGGAAGAGACAGATGTTTGACATCTGTTCAGTCAGGGCTTAACATATCTGAACTTAAAAAGCAGGAGAATCCCAAATTAGTACCTGTATATTTTTATGTTGCTCTAAACCAGTAGTGATTACAGTACAGAGTATGCACAGCCATATGCAATTAGTACATTTTAGTGAAAACCTGGCAATTTTTTGTCATTTTTATCCCTATGAATCCTACTGCTTGTTTTACATGATAGATAATGACAATAAAAGCAAAATCCATCATAATATCAGTATTGTACTAATTGCCAAGTGAAACAATTTGAGCAAGAAAATCCAACAAATTGTAGGTAGATAATTGCAATAACATATATCACTGCTAAAACTGAACCACTGAGAAGAAAATCCTTATTGTCTTAGGTTTAAGATATAGTTCTTGTGGTTACTTTTCACACAGTTTTCAGCTATAGCAGTGTTTAAAGCCATCAATTACCAAACTTAAGGATTTGCATTCCTTTGTTTTAGGTCATGCTCAAAGATGACAGGCAGATTTTGCCTTAAAGGACAAACAATAGAGAAGTTCTGTAGTCCTCCCCATTTCCAGGTTGCAGTGAAATGCATATAAATAACAAATGTACCCAGTCTGTTCTTTCACTAGGGTGTTTTGGAAAGCGTTGTTTGCTCTTCAGTGCAATGTTAGTGCTAGATGTGCATATTATGCATATTATAACCCTGATTGTCACTATTACTCATTTTTTTGTGAAGCAGAGACTTCTTTAACACCATGATGAGCAATAAACACTGGTCTTCAACTCTTCCCAGGTTGGTTATTAGAACTGGTTATCTGAAACGTCTTGCATGTGACCCCAAGAGACATGCACCAGTGTCTTACCCTTATTTTAGGGTCTTGCAGTACTGTGCAACAGTGCCAGACCAACCTCACATATCTGGTCCAGCAACATATCCAGCTGATAAGTCATACAGGCAGTACCATGTTTTCCAGGATGACATATGAGAATGCCGACTTGAGGCTTTATTCTGGCCTAAGAATGCATTTAAGGACATCCATTGGTGCACCTGGCACTAGAGGGCAGGGTACACCAGTCTTAAAGGAGAAACTGCCTCCTCTATAAGCTCTAGGCATGTAAGAAAGCACATTTGATACACCTGAACTGGCAACACTGACATTGCCAGTGACCGGTACTATCATAATTAATTCCACAGATCCAGAATGCAGATTCAGCAGGCACAAAACCAAAGGGCAAATGGGCTGTCTGAGCCTGGTGTTCCTGTATTTCAGCTTCAGACAGAAAGATCTGGTGCACTCATTGGACTTAATAATACAGATCTGGGGAATTTAGAAGGGAGGGGGCCAGGGTAAGGGTAAAAGCATTATGTTTATTTGTAGCAGCTCTGTTGTATCATTTTCTATTGCAGTGCATTAGTGCAGTGTTAAATAAAATCTGCTTATTTAAAATCCTTTTAAATAGTGTTTAAATATTTCCTGCTGATACAATCTGCTAAAGTAGTTATCCTTGCTGCAGATTTCAGTTAACCTTGTCGCAGATATTAAGCCTGAAGCTACACAGACTTTTAGGGACCTTGATTATAGAGCAAAACCTAATGGTGTCATTATAAAACCACAGCTGGACAAGCTTCTGGAGTCCTTGTCCTTTGATCAGATTTGGGTAACACAGCAAGCCAGGAGAGAACTCACGCTAACCCTGCTGGAATTGCTGAGCTCTCAGGTTGCTTGAGTACCACTTTCTAAAAATGAAAATGTAACTCAAGTTATAAAATGAGAGCGGTTTGTACCTTCCAATCTTCTGTATGTACCAAAGAGAACTGGAACAAAATAGCTTCTCCAGAGCTAATAGATGTAGAACAGAGAGTGTTATTTTTTTTCTCTCCTTCTCCTTCTGGCATAAAATAATTATTTTGGCTATGGGCTCTGTTTTTTAAAGAATGAGAAGAAAAACATTTATTTTCAGGCTTGTCTGAATTCCACAACAAGAAATAAAGCCACTAAACCCCACAAACCTCCCAGATTATTTTGTCCTGTGATATTATTTCGAAATTATTTGTCAGAATTAGACATGTAGGATTTCTCTATTTTCTTATTCACAGATATCTAGACTGATTAGCAGACTTAAAGATTCTGAAATTTCTTCAAAAGATAGTGGTCTACTGAGAAGGACAGATTTAAATAAAGAGTTCATTGAGTTCAATTTGTAAAATGTGAATTTACAATTTTACAGCTGTACAGCTTTTTTTCTGTTTAAGACAAGATTTCATTCACTCATACCTTTGTTAAGTGCTTTAGAAAACATCAGGAACTGTGCAAGGTTTTATGTTCAGATTATATATTTATGGATCAAGAAAAGCATCTCCACTTTTCTAAAAGATTTTTTTTTGCCAGGATCATTTTGAGTTGCTTGGTAAATGATTTATGCTTAGTTTCAAGTAATGCTGGCCGAAGGTAAATAAAGATATGACACCTCTTGCACAGATAGACTAAGGCCAAACCTGCTGATTCTGTTTGAATCTCTTGGTATCCATTCATAAGGACATACCTCACTTAGCTCTAACTGATAGGCTTGGACAGAGTGGGGCTGCCTTCTTGATATTGCCAGTGCATAATGAAGCTTCTCTCCCATTTTTCTTAATGTCCTGGAAAATGCAGTAGTCCTATTTCTCCTGACTGTATTAGGAATATTTGGTTTCCCAAACTGCTAAACACTTGATAGGTTCAAAGTAGATATTTTATTTCATGCTGCTATTACAAACTGTGTTGTTTTATATTTTGACTGAGCAGTACATGAGTTTCTCTCTGGCTAATGCTAAACACAGACCCTGCTCTCTTTACCCAAATATGTCCCAACATTCCTTTAACACTAGTGGAATCTTGATAAATGGTGACAATGTACAGGGAGGGAACATCAGAGTAGTACTTCTAGAGGGTTCCCAACCAGGGGTTCCCCATTCCCTTGATTTTACTAAATATGTGGCCATGAAGGTATCTAGTCATTACTGAAATATTTTCAGCATTTTATTTCTTGAAAAAAATGAAGCTGTAATGAGACAAATTTATGGGTTTTTTGGATGTGTTTCAGACTTGTAATTTCAGTAAATCTGAGAAACTTCCTTACGACTTTCATTTCTAAAAAACTTCACCAATTAATGCAANCTTGGGTGTGAACAACACATGAATGAGTGTTAAAAGGTCGTAAGATAATCGGATAAAGTTTGTTTTTAAAAATATTTAACAGTTTGTATGATTGAAGGAGTGTTTTCAAAATCTGTTTGCATATGATCTATGCATAAGATCTATATCTTGCAAGGCATAGATCCTGTCCCAGAAAACATGAGATATTCTAGGATACTTCCTTTCCTGTTGAATCACAGCCAGAAATCTACCCTAAGTTTCTACACTAATTGCCTAAATTGTAGTCTTCATGAATTACTATCTTTTTATGACAATCTGTTTCTGATCGAAACATTTCACAGAAATTGTTGTTGGACTTTGAAAGGTGCTTCCCTTTCTTTTCCATAGCCTTTGTTTTATAAAGAGAGGGACAAATTAAAGTGATGTGTTGCCTGGAAATTAACTAGTGCATAGGAAAAAATATATAAGTGAACATAAAGCTAATCGTGTAAGAAGAACAATCTGCATATCTTCATTCCTTTTTTGCATGTCTGGGTACATAAGGTTGTTCAGAGGTGACTGGAGAATTTGGCTTATTAAGACATTCTGGGTACTTGTTGTTTACATATCCAGGATCATTGGCTAGACTAGGTGAGCTCATACAAAGGATACATAAGTGAAATTTTCAGTCTGTTCTAGGAGAAATGTTGAGAATTAAGGAAATTATCAATAATGAAAGGTAAGCAATGTTGATAAAGTCAATAGCTTCCTTTTGGAAGCTGAACTTCATAGTAACTTCAACATTGGAGCTATTTATCACTTAATTTTAATAGTGTTAGTCACTTATTTTCTGATAAAGGAACAAAACCTCAATGTGATTGACAAGAATTTTTAAATATTCTCCTGAGCTGGTATGCTAGTCTTTTCATCAGCTCAAGGATGAGCTAGACTGAAAGTATTACTTTCATTTCAACTAATGTGTTTTGAATTTTTCGAGGTACAGTTCTTGGGATTTAAGACCATATTTGCAGTATCATATACAAATGTTTAAGCTGTTAAATTGTACTGAGTATTAAAATGCATGCAGAATTTAAGTCTTCCTCCTAAGTTTACAAGCCGAGGAAAAGTGCATAGAAAGCTTGTCAAGGAAAACTGAAAATCAAGTGAGGACAGTGAAGAAATAAAAAGGTTACATGAATAAGTAAATATTACCATAAAAAAAAGAGGTACACATTTTAACTATGAAAAGAAGTTGTGTGGCAAAGATCAAGGCAAAATAAAGAAACGTTATTTAGAACTAGAAAATAATTTAAAATATTTGCATGTAGAACAAATGAAAATCCAGGCAGATAAATAGACTAAGTTCAAAACAGTTGAGAGAAATTATAAGGTAATTTGTTCACCAAAGAGCCTGTCCCTTGGGGTGCTTCTTTGGGATGTATATGAGTCAACATTGTAGTGCCTTGTAGAGAACAAAAAAGAGGCACATTGTAGTGCCTCTTTTGTAGAGAACCAAAAAGTATTAAAGCAGCTAGACTGAAATTATCACCAGGTGTGAACAGAGTTCTTCTTAGAGGTAGCACTGCTGTGGAGGAAAGCCTACTTTCCTTCAGTTTGAAGCCATTCCCCTTGTCCTGTCACTACATGTTCTTGTAAAAAGTCTCTCTCTATCTTTCTTGTAGGCTCCCTTCAGGTACTGGAAGGCTGCAATGGGGTCATCCTGAAGCCTTCTCTTTTTCAGGCTGGACAGTCCCAATTCTCCTGGCTTTTCCTCGTAGGAGGGGTGCTCCATCCCTCTGCTCAACTTGGTGGCCCTTCTTTGGGCTCACTCCAACATATCTAGGTTCTTCCTGTGCTGAGGAATCAGAAGAAGTTTCAGTTGCAAGTCCCATGTTCTCTTAGTTGTGTCCCTGAGTCTCACAAGAAAATTCAGAAAGATGACACCAATAATGTGACATATAGCAGAGACAGACCCAGCATTGACTAACACAGTGTCTGTGATTATAAAACCTAAACAGTCTAGCTGGGGGGGGGTGGTGGTGGTGGTGGTGGAAATAGTGAATTGTTGTGACTGAACAATGTACTATGTTCTAAATAGACAATATTGGGGGGGCAGAGGGTTGGGGTGAAATATGAAAGCCTCTTAAGGGTTTGCCACTTGTGAATTATGCATCTCACTCGCACTAGTAGGCGTAAATGCATAATTCTAATCTGTTCTTATTACTTATTTATAGTACATAGTAGAATGTAAATTCTATGCCTCCTTTGTAGAGGCTCAGTATGCAAGTTAAGGTATGCAGATATTTTAGGGAGCCTCCACAGACAACTTTCTTGGCACAGCATTCTGTTGCCAATTAAAGGGCATAAACTTCAACCAATAAATTTCACTGGCTCTCCCCCCGCCACATACAGGAGGAACATAGACACGATGTAAGAAATAAGGTACAGGATCAACAGATAATAAGAAGAGCATTCATCTTGAAATAAACTACTCTGCATTATTATTATTTATGATAGTTACTGTTATTAATAAACTACATGTGGAATAGAGGAAAAGCCTGCAACCACCACTGAATTTATGAGACTGGGGACAGATGCATGTGCTTTCTGTTATATCGCTGGCACTGATCGATTTGTATTTTTTCCCTGATGATGGTTTATGCCATTATAACTGTTTGGTGGCTCCTTACTATTGACTTATGGTTGCAAGGCACTTCACAAACGAGAACAAGCCTCTGGACATTATATCCTAATCTGCACATCCTATAGATACGCCATAATACAGAGCAGCTGACTGCACCACCTGTGATCTGTATACCCACAAACATGATTTATTCTGGTAATCCTAGTTTAATGCATCACATCAGATTGTGGCAGTTATGTTATCTGATGACATTACTGACACTACAAGACATAACTGAGTAGTGCACCATGTCAACTTGAAAAAAACTTTGGGCTTTTCATTCTTTCGCTTTTTTGTCTGCATGTGTTTTGAAAATAAATATAAAGAGAGAAAACGTAAAAAAAAAGAAAAGAAAAGGATGTGAGTGACAGAATCCCAATAATTTTCCCCATCACATGTTGACCATATTAATGTCTCCACAGCTGGGGCTGATTGTTCTGGAGAGAGGAGAGCAGGTAGAAGTACAGTATATTTTACTATGCTGATAATTCTGCAGTCAGCTGAAAACTAGCTCAGCTTTTGTAGTCTTGCAACAGATTTAACTTGCTATAAATTGTTTTGTTTAGGATCAGTGCTCAGAAGCAGAGTCCTCCCACTATGCTTGTTCCAGCACTACAGTAATGTTTTGGCAAACCCCTTTATCCTCTGACTATAATTCAGATATACAGAGCTGTTCTGGTCCTGGGAAGGTGATAGTATCTCTTCTGCAGAAACTATTAAATCACATGATGCCTTGCCTGGGTGGTGAGAGGTGTTCTCTAATCATCTTGCATGCCTGCTACTATACAAAAGGGTGGAACAAGTTACCCACAATGGGTGTAAAATGCAGATATTGCTGAATAAAACTCATAACCTATAAATCACTAATTTATTCAACCTGTGGTTGATGGCAGTTCAAACAGCCCTTGTCATTATTTTGCTGTTTAGGTTCCAATTTCTAGTCTGACTGTGCTGTATCAAGCTTCTGCTTGTTCCAAGAATTTCTTTTCGTTGATTAAAACAATTGTTTTGGGGTTAAAATTGTATTTTGTTATTTAGTATGTATATTGAATTTTTAGGGAAAAATCTAGTAGTAACATTGATTTTCATGAAAGAAAATGCTTCTTTTGGAAATTAATTTATTTCGTCTCATCCGTATTATTCTTTGCATGGTGGGAAAGCTTAAAAAATAAAATACAGTGTTGAAGAGTTCTAAATTGTCTCAGATACAAAGAGAGAAGTATAGAAGTCTTGCAGGACTGTTCTACAGGTTTGCAAATTACAGGGATATTCATAAAAATAATTTTGAAAACATGATTTTGATACTTAATGTCTCCCCTCCCAGATGTGATTTATAAAGATAAACTTGAATCTTCTTGTCAGCAGTAGTAGACATTCCATGATTTGTGTGGGGTCAGTTTCTCTGAAAATTCCACTTTCTAAATTTATTGCGTGTTCTTTTTCCCCCCCTCAGTGAATTGAAAGGAATTCATGGGAACAGAGATTCCTAATTGCTTTTCTATGTAGCACTTACTGTCTTAAAGCCCTATATGGTTTGTCATCTTTGTTTCCTTTTCTCAGGTTGTTTTTGCAGCCTCTCTTCCTAAGAAAGTGTTAGTAAGTCTATGCTCCCTCACTGCTGTTTTCCAGACAGCCTTTATTTCTTCACTCTAATATATGCTATTCCAGATGAGACCACACTGTTGATTTATATAGAATGGATAGTAATAGTTGCTGTATTACTTACCATACATCGGTATATAACTTCCTGTCTTACTGGCTTTTCTTGCCACAGTGGCACATTCATATGTGTTCTTCAGTGGGCTGTAAAAGTAGCATCACTTCTCGTGATCTGATACAATTACCTCAGCACCAAATGTTAGGTAGGTCTGAATTTTGTTTCTCCCACTGCAGCAAGATTGGAATTACTTTGGATGTACTTCTGCTGGTGAGCTGAAGGGTTCTTGGTCATACTAATGTGAATCCAGAGTAGTTCCAGTTTTATAAAAGCAGATATCTGAGATTCAAATTTGCAATATCTTTTCCTAGTGCAAATATATTTTCCAGTTGTGAATATAAAGCTGAAGTAATACAGAGTTAAAATGTTCAAAACTATTTTTTTTCTTTTTCACTTTTTGGACTCAGCATTGACTGAAACATCATGATTCTTGTGATGTATACTAACAACTATACAGTGACTGGATTGGAAGCATTCATGAATGGAAATTTTCATTTAAATCTAATAATAGGGCTGCATCATTCCATATGATGTGTAAAGAAATGAGAAAGAGAAAAATAAAACTAAGGTAGTGATATTGACCACAATTACTTCTTTCAGTGCCTGGTGAAAATTAATGCGCTCTGTCCTCTTTGGGCTTTCTCTCCCTCTGGCCTTCAAACTCTATTTGTTCAGCTGTTATAATTGAAGCAAAGTAGGGAGAGAGTGAGGGGGTTTAATTCTAGTAAGCAAAAATATAACTTGGAAGTTCATTAGACTCATTTGATGCTGAATGTTTGCACTGACTGACTGGCTCTGTGTTGTTTGACAGCAAGAGAAGCATTTGAAAAAGCCTCCCACAACACCTCTGTATTTTTTAATGGTGACTAATGATGATGGGTCAGGGTAAAAAGTGTCAAGGATGTAATGGGAAGGAGGGTTCCAAGGAACACTGTGATTCTTCAGTAACGTGGCCTGTCTTTAGGGTCACACAAGGAATCAGCTGGATTAGTTGGTGGCAAAGTGTTTAGAGAAGTTTAAATGTTTTTTCTCTGATATTTCCCTTCTGCTTCTTCTAAACCTTGTGGGCGCTCCACTTGATTTGAGTTTCCTTCAGCTGAGCACCTTTAGGATTTCAAGCTAGTGTGTCCTACCTGGAGAGTAAGAAGAGCCTGGAAAATGTACCCATAGTAGCTGTCCCAGGGATATGGCTTTAAAATATAAGACTGGAATCCTTACATTCCAGCTTTTGTAATGAGATAGGAATAAGAGGCATGTTTAAATAAAAAGATGTGTATCTATCTAACGTAAGGTTAAAAATAAAATAGTTTTACTAAAAAAAAGGAAAAATGAAACACGCTTATCAGGAATGGATGCTGATGTGGCCTTGTGAATTGGCCAGGATGAAACCTAATTTTTGAGGCATGAATTTGGGCTCAAAGTACAAGAGTTTGGGACAATAAATAGCAGCAGGTTCTTCTATGTAACAGTGAAGGGCGTAAGAGCATAAGCAAGAGACACTGTTACTTAATGTGAAAATAGATAAACTTTATAATCTTTGCTGTTAAAACTTAATGTGCTTTGGAACTCCCCCTTTTCCAAAAGTGCAACCATAGTTCTATCACTTGCATATAAAATTGTCAATCATTGTTTGCAATCATTGCAAACAGAAATGATTAAAATCCTTTTTTTCCCCACATTTGTGCCAAAGGATTTTTCTTCTTGAATATAACTTTTTACACAGTCCAATATGTAACTGTCATGTTTTCATTCTCCCATATGATACTTGGTTTTGTGCTGTGCTCTTTATTTCCTAAGATGGGACCTGGAAATTTCCTGAATTCTTCTGAAGTGTAGAAGTCTCAAAAGGAATGTGTTTTTCATAGAATGGCCTGGGTTGGAAAAGACCTTAAAAATCATTTAGTTCCAACCCCTCTGCCATGGGCATGGTCACTCTTCACTAGACCAGGTTACTCAGAGCCCCATCCAACCTGGCCTTGAACACTTCCTGGGATGGAGCATCTACAAGTTTTCTTCCTTTATGAGTAATTTGGAAACCCAGAGATATTTGCTACTGAACAAACAGTTTTTGATATACATTAGCATTTGTTGGCCAACTGGAAGCCAAGGAATATTTTGTCCATATGCCATTATGTCAAAGTCTTTGCTGCTTAGAGCAGAACAGCTTCTGATGCTTCCTGAAAACAGTTATTTGTGACCCTGAGTTTATTTGTTTCTCTTTATTTCTTGCCCTTGTTTTTAATGGCTTCACAAAATTCTTTTAATTGTCACTCTGCAACATTGCAGAATCACATAAGCATTCTTAATTATTAATTAATACCTGTTAGAATTTGCTACTACCTTGGAAGAGAACTGTTTACTTCAATTAATGGGCCAGTTGCATGTGTGAAAGGCCATTCTTTGCTGGTTTGGACAATTAGGTACATGAGCACACTGGTTTTCCTCAGCTTGACTGAGTTGCCTGAACTACCTAAGTGGTGTCATTTCTGACCCTGATTTTTCTGAAATATTTTCAAGGGGGTGTTGAATATGGTATGGGGTTTGCAGGATATCTATGAAACGAGGCAGCAGTAGTATAATACCTTTCCAGAGAAAGTTGTACATTTGAGAGTCAATATAATTAAGTAATCAATGCTTTATAAACAAAGAAAGGATATACTGTGCTAAAAGTTAAATATGAGTTGTTGCTTGCTTTAAGAAAATGGTGGAAAGCAGAGAGCTGCTGCTGATGTCTGATGGAGCAAACCTGATAATACCATCTTGACATATGAATTAGATTTTTTTTTTTGGTGGTGCATAAAAATCACAGTGGGGCATAGTCATGCTTGATGGTCCCAAAGAGTTTATCTTCTAATTACATATTAAGTTACTGTGAGTTAATATAACAAATTATGAGAAACAAGATGAAAGAACAGAGTAAGGATGTGAGTAATGAGCTGCAGTGTTTGTAAAGTCTACCTACACAAACTACAGGGTGTTCGGAATTCTTTGGAAGTTTTTCACTTTCATACTCTCTCAGCAGGTTTTCTTTGTTGTACTGCTAACAATCCCTTGCTACAATGCTACTGTATTATTTTTTCTTGACTGCAACAATGGAGTTAGCTGTTGTCTTAGTTGTTTTCCTGGGAGAAACTATGTGGGGTTCCTTACACAAGTCATGTGATCTCTCACCAAGACAGGATGTTGTCTAAAATCAGGGAGAGTAGAAATAAGGTGGAAGACGGGAGGGAAGAAAGGTTGTGTGGCTCTCTTGCAGTAAATCTGAATATAAAATATGCATGTTACAGATAAATTAAAACATTGTATATATTATTAGTGTGTTATTTTTGAACTGTGACGTATTCTGATGACTTAATGGTGAAGCTCATGTTTTATTATATCTCTAATTTCAGGCTTTTTGTTTTGGGGGGTTTTTTTGGTTTGTTGTTTTGGTTTTGTTTTTTTTTTACTCTGCTTGTGTTTATCATAGTAACATCTCTCAAATGCCATGCTAAAAGTGGCACTGTAGTGTTGCGTATTATCTTTCAATGACTACCCATTAAATCTGATCAAAGCAGAGTGAGTGTTCTTATTGACCATGCAAAGTGGGTCATTCTTTATTCTTTCTCTCTGATGCATTGATTGTTCTATCAGGACCTATGCTGGTGGTTATTAGAAGCTGGAGAGATACCAGCTACTATAGCTCGTGTATGCAGGAAGTTCCACATACACCATATATGTAATAAATGTAGTGCTATGCAAATACCACTTTTGATGATAGCTATAGTTAACAATTCTCTGCTGACATGTGAGTTAGAAAAGAATTTAGTTTGTTTGTATTGCCTCTGAGATCAAAGAGAGGAAAATGCAGGTTGATCCTTCCTCTCCCTCAACTCCACCTTTTCTTTTGGGAAAAGTGATTATTGGTTTTAAAACAGGTATGTGGGATTTTATTTTAGTTTTTACCTTTGCTCTATTTTTGACATGAAAAATGCAGAATTATTTTTCTGTCTACCTACTAATTTAATAGGATGATTTGAGGGAATCCTCTACCCTCAAGAAGGTATCTTTTTTCTCCATCCTTTTGTGCTCTTGGCCCTTCTGATTGTAGAAATGAGAACAAGACCAAATGCTAAATTTAGTTATTTGGTATTTTTCCCTCAATGAACTTCCTTAATTTTTAAATTTAGCTTTATTTTGGTAAGAAATAAGTGATCTCAGAGAGTAGTTATCGGACTATTGAAATAAGAAGCATTTGATCTTATTTTATAGTAGCTCAGGGAACCAGAATTGTGGAAGAGATAGGAATATAACCTAATAAAGCAAATTTTTAAGAAAAAATATTTCTGTTTTTGCTGTAAGTTTAGAAGAAATAATTGTGTCTTTATTGGTCTCATTTTATAAATTAAGATAAATGAAATCCTTCCAGCCAACAGCATGAAATCGATTGTAAAATAACATATCATTCATGCCCTATATTGTAAATTATAGTTTGTTTGACATTAATCACAGAGTTTTCCATGCAGTGGGGTGCATTTTCTTGTAACACATTTCCACATAATGCCTGTGGATCTATTTCTAATGTGTGGGAGAGTGATCTGCTTTTCATGTCCACAATTGCCTACATTTGATCTTATGCAAATCATGCAATCAAGCAAATGGAAAGCAAGGCATTATTGCTAGAGGACCTTGACAAACAGTGGCTTTGTAGTTTGAAGAACCTCCTCCCTCTTCTTCATATTCATGTTTCTGTCTGTAGTTGTCTGAATCCAGTGATCCATTATGGAACACACTGGACTTTAAATAGGAAAATATCTGCCAAATCAGATTGTGACAATTAATTGCATTGATTATGATGTAATAAGATTTTTATTGTTCAGTTTGTCAGTTTCTGGTTCTAACCTTTTAAAAATACTGCCTACACTGCATTTGCTGGCTCATCCAAAACTTGATGAGGTTTGTGGAGAGATTTTATTTAGTGACAAATCTCATGCTTTGAATGACATTAAGACTCTACTTTCTTTGTCTTCTACTCCTGCTTCCACAAGTGTAAGTTTGTTTTTAGCCTTTATCCCACCTAATCTTTGAGATTCCATTGAAACTTTCCATTTGGAATCTAGTGTGTGTGTATATATATATATACACACACACACTTATATGTACTTTGGTACTGTTAAATCAGGATCAGTAATAAAAATTTTCTTTGATCTTGGTGACATGTTGCTTCCCCGCCCCCACCATGTTTTGACTTTTTTAAGTCTCCTATCCTTCCCTTCACTCTCAGTATGTTTATCACTGCTCATATGTTCCGTGTTTTCATTCCTTGTTATTCTTGTTTTTTATTTAACTTTACACGTTTCTCTGTCTTGTCTTTTTTGCTTTTTCCTTTCCAGGGACTGAGAGATACACATAGTACCTTATAGTTGATTGTTTTTTTCAAGGAGGGAAATAAAACATTTTCCTGCCTTTCATTCTCTTAATCCTTAACAAAGTTCTTCTCTTTTAAAATTACACTATGTATTTTCAGAAACTCTTATGCCTTCAAGTAGTCCCATCAGCTACAGTGTGCATCATTTCAGCATTTCGGTACAAGCTACCTTTTTAAAAATAGTAAATCCAGAAGTGGAATTTTCCTTAAAGGAGAGGAAAATACCTCTCACCAACAAGGAAAAGGGTGATCCACCATGAACAAATGGAAAAAGAGATATCCACTTTTTCTCTTTTCCCTTCCCTTGCATTCACTCTGCTAAGTGAAGCCCCACAATATAGTTTCACCTTAGAGAGAAGAATGCATGTTCACTGTTTACAATATTAGCACCTAAATAGGTGCCATGAACTGATTTCAGCTGTTCGTTTTAGAATTGCTAAAAGTCAAATCCTTCTGGTCACTTGTTTGCCCACCCACAACATCAAGTATCTGATACTTGTGACACAGATGTTTAGCTCCACCTGTACTTTTTCTGTTTTCTCTGATGGCAGCTGCAAGGAATGTGGGATGCAGGAAGGTGCACACTAATGCAGCCAGTACAGTTGCTGCAGTGTGTGGAGTTTACTTTCCCCGCTTGCTGAGCCAGCTTGAGCACCTGCTCTGGAGTGTGCTTTCCCCCTCTCACCGACTTAAGCACTGCTTAACCCTGGTAGAATCAGTCCCATTATGTTGATTAAACATGTCACTGTGTTACAGGCATTCACTTGATGATTTTTTTAGCTACAGCATTTTTTTTTAACTCACCCTTTGCCATGTGCTTGATAGAACAATACCACTAAGTGATACAGAATTTTCAATAAAAATGCACGAGTTCATTCTCTCCTCACACAGAGTGGAGCAAATCAGAAGAAATTCCATTCCAGCAGGGACTGGAGTCATTAAATAAGGGGAAAACTGATAGGAGAGAAGTTGGGTTTAAAACATCTCTGCTTTGGTGATATCTTTGTCATCCAAATGCAGTTTTTGAATGTGTGCTTGCAAATACATTTGTACAAAATTATAGTTTGCTACTATGTGGCACTGAAAACACTACCATTTGTTATGTCTTGCAAAAACTCAGAACTTTTCTGGCATACTGAAAAGGGGTGTCTGTAGCATAAGCATTTAACTTGTATACCTTACACTGTTGCCAAAAGCGTCATTGTGAATTCCTTCTTCAAGGGTTTGCTTATTAAAGTATGTGATTTGTATTTTAGTTAAAAAATGAAAAATATATAAAAACTAGGTCTGCATTACTTTCATGTAATTATTTTTCTGTCAAAATTTCCTTTATTAGTATAGGGAAGAATATATGAAGCTAAAGACTTTTTTAGAGTATTTATTCAGCAAAAATGTTACATTTTATTCACCGTTTTCTGCAGTAATTGAAGTTCAAGATAGCTTCATAATAAATAATCCTTGCATAGTTGTTTTACTATAACTTTAGGCAGGTTGTCTTTACTGAAATGTATTTCATAATTGTTTGGTGTTTGTGCAGCTGAAGATAAAAAGGTAAAGAGAGAACAGACGAGTATGAGTGGTGGCAACAATGAGCTTCCTTTGTGTTCTTACTTATAGTGAAATTTCCATGGAGGGAATCATTGTATGTGTTGATGCTTGACATTCATGTATCATACAGTAGATTTTTCTTAAAATATAATCCACTGTGTTAATGAACCTGTACTTGTTTTGCCATTAATTTGCTTTGATTTAATAATCTTGAAGGTGTTAATTTCCCACTGTAGCAAATTGGTGTGGTCTGTAGCACCTAAGAAAGTAACTTGTTGGCTTTTTTTTTGTTTGGGTGGTATACATTCTAGTGTAAATGGAGTACAATGCAGTCATTTCAACCAAAGCATGCCCCACAGATCTATTAGGAGTCAAAATTTGCAGTTTTTCTATTAAAGAACCAGTACCTATTGACTCCTCTGGGGCAAACGTGAAACATTTAGGATTTACAGGTCCTCCTTCCTCTTCATTTTCTGAATTCACTACTGTCTGAAAGCTACAGAAAAACAAGGTAAAATTAACATACAAAGTAAATTAATATTCTTTTTTTTCCCCCCCTAGATTTAGCAGTTTTTGCACCATACCAATTTGTGCTAACTGCATGCACACTTGCTGGCTGCACAAACAGTTCCCAGGTCACCTTGTTTACAGCACAGCTGCCACCATCTCACGTAGATGCCCCTGTCCTGACAGTGTTGGATTCTAGAACGATATACGTACAGTAAGTAAAGATTTCTTCTTTCCTGACAACACAATGGTGCATCAGTTTATTCAAGAATTCCAGTGAGTTCAATCAGGGGAAGGGTTTGTGACATAAAATTAAATTTATTATGATTAAATGCATAGAAGTGATTAGTTTAGTGGTTCTGTGAACCTTCTGATTATCACTTGCCAACTTAATTTCCATTTTGTCTTTACGCAATCAGTATAACCTACATATGGGCACAGCCTCCGCAAACTTCAGTGCACGAAGTGTTCTGGTGATACGCCCCTTTGTAGCCCTGCTTTGTGTGTTACTGTAATCATTTATTTATTGAGTACAAATACAGCATTAGAGGTATAGCTTAAGATTTATTTTTATGGTTGCATGACTGTGTTTTCCAGTTCTCAAAATAAACCCGTCAAAGTCCCCCAGACAAAGCCTTACATTTTTCAGTATGGTCTGAATCTTTACTTGCTCTGGTCTTAATCACATTTTGCTTTTATTTGCAGATGGAAAGAACCAGCAGAAGTAAATGGAATCCTAGATCGCTATATAATTTATATTGCCAACAATGAGCAGAATTTTACAAAGTGGAATGTAATCTATAACAGCACAGAACCTTTTCTGGATTTTACTGTTCCGCAGCTTTCCCCTGGTACTGAATACCTCATAAAACTAGCTGTAAGTTTTAAAGATGTGTAGTAGAGGTGTAAAATGGTGAAAATGATTGCAATTTTGTTAGCATCTTTATATTTAATGGTTCATGTGTCCACTTTATTTAACCTCTTCTTTCTGTAGCTAAGCTGGATGAGCCATCCTGAACAAAAGTAGGGGGTTTTGTTCCAGAACAGGCTCTCAGAAATGTGTATGTAATTTAAATACGGGTTTTCTTCAAGAATAAGTTGGATGACAACTAATAAAGAATTGGCCTGAAATACATGAAATGCTTTAAAAATGTCTCCTGGACCCAACTTAAAAGAAAGCATTGAATGCATTTAAAAATACTGACCTTTTGTACCATGTTAATTTGTTCTTTGATCATAAAATCTGTATGTAGAAGGAAATAGCAGAGAGGAAGAGTTCAGTGTAAAGTAGCAGTTTGTTTATTCAAAACGTTTTAAAAGATATTAGTGTTTTTATTGCATTTCTTTATAATTTGTTTTATTTTGTGTTGAAATAGAACAGCTTCAGCTCAGTAACAAACCTGAAAACATGTGAATAAAAGCAGGGGATTGTCCCTTGTTTTAAGCACACTGTTCATTTTATAACAATACCTATATAAGGATATTTACTTTGATAAATGCCATAGAAAAATATTCTGCTCTTGATTATGAATAAATTTACATTTATGTAGACTGGGTATGCATTCATTTTTTCTTAACATGCTCTTGAATGTTCTAAATATTATACCACAGAAAATAAACTACCTTCAGGTAATGATAAGGACCTGACTTTAACCTGAAAAAAACAAGGATATTCAGTCTAATTAAAGCATAGATTCATGTTAAAATTAATTCATTTGTGCCTAGATATTTCAGCATAGCAAATTGTATAGCATATAAAACAGCACCATGTCCAAAACTAAGGCAGTACTTCAACAAGCATTTTATGCTTTTATAATCAAGCAGAATTATCAAAAGAATTTGTGCTGTCCTTCACTGTGCCTTCAGCTCTTCTCTGCTCTTGAGCAGCTTCTGTGCATGGAGGCACAAGGAGAGAGGATCAGGGAAGAATTAACAGCTACAATCTGGAGAGAAACTGGAACTGCTTCTTTTGGTGGCTCTGCCTTGGGATGTGGGAGGAGGTGTTATGTGGGTGTTGGTTTTGCTTCATCAATGTGCAAAGCTTTCCAAGAAGTACTAAGTAAATTTTTAGGAACCTTTGATATCTATACTTTTTCTCATTTCTACTTCTTTTTTTTTACTTTTTTCTTTTCCCCACCCCTCCCCCCACCCCTAATATTTACATTTAATCAGTTGTAACCAGAAAGTAAGAAAGATAATTTCTTCTAGTGACAAACATAACCAGATCTACCCAGATAAAAAGCAATGATCTCTGATAAGTGGGTTGGAAGATCTAAATGTCCTTGCTGCTTGGAAAATGACAAGTCTAAAAGTGCATGGAAAGCCCAGTATCTTTGAGGTGTAATAGCTTTCTTAAAACATTTGGATCCACTGTACATAGAATTTGGTAGAGTAGTTTGAGAAAAATGTAGCATTACATATTTATGAGTTACGAAGCTTAAATGTGGCCAAATGTTACTTTCATACTTTATGAAAGGAAAATAAACAAACAAACAAAAAAATCACTGCAAAACCCAATCCCCCAAAACCACAAATCAGGCATACACACCTGGAAAAGATTGAAATCTTTAGTGTTTCAAATATAATTTAACTGAATTTTAATAGCAAGTTAAGTACATTAAATAAAGTTAACAAAACACTTATCTTTCTATGCTGTTACCAATTTTCAGAATTGATTACTGCCATTTATTACGTAGAAAGTGTATTCATAAAGGAGTGCAACAGCTTTTGTGAGCAAATCTAATGCTTCTTTCCAAACATTAGCCAAAAGACATAAGGGCGAGTGTAAAGGAACTAGTTTTTGTTCTGTTCCTGCTCTAAGCTGGCTGGTGGTGAGCCAGGCCAGTCTGAAAGCAAATGGAAAGCTGAAAGGCTGCCTTTAGGAGCCAAAGTGTTCCACCTTTTTGTATGAGTTGAGTGGTTTTGTGATGTAACTCTTCAGCTGATACCTCCCGATGGCTGTGTTGGGTGGGTAAGCCAGCTCAGGTGCGAGATGAAGCACTGCTGTGTCATGTCATTTTGGGTGGTTTGTGTCTGTCCTTTGGCTGTCCAGTTCCTCCGGTATTTTTGCAAATTTTACCTGAAATCTCTTTCTCAATGCAATGACAATGGGACTCAATTTAGGGTAGGATTTCATGGCTTTGAGCATCACTGGATGTGATTGCCAGAGTCCCAGTGATGTCCAGTCCATTTGGAAACACTGATCTAAAATCCAACTATTTAAAATGCAGATAAGCTGTCTTTCACCGATTTTCATTAGTAGAGACAGAAACTTAATGTCCCAGCAAATTTCAGGGATACAAAAATTGAGCTGCATGATATTCAAGAAATAAATGAATGGGAAGGCTTCTGTTAGAAAGCCCTTAAAAGAAAAAGCCCTTCACTGCTGAAGTAGGCCCAGTGGAACGGAATTAGCAAGGCAGTTAGGAATGGAGAGGAAGAGGCCTTCCAGAACTGGTGGGTTTGCTTCTTCATGAAGCCAGTAGAAATACAATAATTCAAAGATTATTCTGCCTTTACAAGAAGGATAATTTTCTTAAATATTTTCCCCATCAAAATGCTAGTAGTTATCTGGGCATTCATCTAAGATGACTTTTTTTAAAGTTTTTTTTTGTTGGTTTCGTTTTGTTTTTGTTTTTGTTTTTTTTAAACACTATCATGTTTAAAGTAAAAGCCATTTTTGGATGTTTTCAAAACTGGGGTTGCCAGTTTTCTTTCATGTTTACTTGGTAATTCAAACTGAACACAGAGAGTCATTGCTTAGTTGTGTTGGGAGTGTAATTTCCAGTGAAATCAAAACAATCTTTGTATGTAAAGTAGCCCCTCATTTACAAACAGTACTTATTTTTACCCATGGTGTCAGTATGCTCTTTTGGGGGTGGGGGGGTAGGAATTATTTTGGCTGCTCTCTCCTTTGAAACAGTGGGAAATGAGAAACTGAAGGCAAACATTTCAACTAAGATATACTAGATTAAGGGAAACATTTTATTGCTGGAGATCTGGTCAACGAGGTTGTTTTTCCTTTGTGTGCTGATAAACCAAAGTGGGCTACTTGTCCACTTCAACACATGGGCAACTCTGGAAAATACAGTACCATAAATTTTATTTCAGTGTATGTCTGAATCTGAATCATCATTGAATCCAGGTTTTGATTTATTTTATTGTTAAATAATAAAACCAAATTAAACAATAAGCTAAGATAAAATTCTTTAAATCCAATACAGAGTACATATTTTTGGTGGGGTTTTTATTATATTCTCTAGGAACTCCTGTCTCTTTTCATTGTTAGTGCAATTTAAGGCAAACCCACACATGTAAAGACCATAGCTGTGTACATGTAAAACTTCAAAAGCTTTATGAGGTGATATGCATATTTTCTTGCACATTGTATTATTTCATAATTGAGCAAAACACAAAAATAGTGTGGTTAATATTCTATTCTCTGGTAACTGAAATACAAATTATTTTACTTTATTTTCTATAAATGTGTAATTATAACTGGTACATATTGGTTTATAATAGTGGTTTTTTCACTATTTTAAACTGCACCTGCTATTGTGAAGTGCAGCACTGTCTGAAGGGCATTTTTTTCTCAATGGATATTCCTTGAGATAATTTTTAAGGGCCTTGCAAGTTGGTCGGTATATTCTGTGTCTGGAACTTGTGAGAGCTTTTCAGTCTTTTACTGAAGAATTTTGTACTGTAAATAATATATATTGTACTATAATTATCTTTAACTGCAGCTGCAAAAGCAGTGGAAATCTAATTGATTATGAGTCACATTCAAATGGAAAATTCTGCAAGTCAAACATTACAATATTTTAGCTATATTATACCTAAAAACTAAGTATCATGAGTTATCATACTTCACTGTGTTATTTAAAAGTAAACAAATCTAAGCTAAGAAAAGTATCTTTTATGAAAATCGCAGGCTTACTAAGTTTAGATATATTAGAATAATAAAATGACAGCAAAAAAAAAAATCATTGCTAAAATTATTGGTGTTACATTGAATTTTGTTTATTTGTTTTGATTAATATTTTAAGGCTTGCACTGGAGGTGGATGTTCAATAAGCGAAGCCAGCACAGCTATAACAGATGAGAGTACACCAGAAGGTGTTCCTGCTCCAAAAGCCCAGTCATATTCATCTGACTCCTTTAACATCTCATGGACTAAGCCTGAGTATCCGAATGGTAAGTGAACTCTTTTAGCCTCAAGTTAAAAAGATGATTAGTAAAGGTAAATTAATATTCTAAATGGCAGCTTATATGTGGTGCTTAATTTTTAATGATCATTTTAGCACATAAAATACCTGAGATAGTATCATTGTCTGCAGCTGGGAGATTGTGGATTTCTGCCTATCATCCTGTTTCAGTGGCTCAAAAGTGCTCCCTTTTGATAGTTCTTGTGTACTGCATCTCATTGTTTAATGTTTTCCAGGACAACTGAGCCGAGGAATAGGCATTCCTGCAGAATATCTGTCTAAGATGTTAATTTCACCCTCCAATAAAACATTAATTTCTTTTACATTAATTGATTAATTACTTTTATATTAATTGATATGTAGTAATAATTAGATTTGTGTTCTGCCTAGTTGTGCATTTCCATGCTGTGAAAGTTAAACAATATACTTTCTTTTGTTTAGAAATGTTTTCCATTATGAAATATCCATCTGTAAAACTTTTGGACAAATTTTACATTTCTAATGGGATTGCACAGTATCATTCACCTTTGAATTTGATCTGATTTTATTATCGTGCATGTAACAGTTTAAATCACTGCTGAGGATGCTATGGAGAAATCACTAAATTTAAAGTGTCAGAAATACTTCTCTTCGTTGTCTTATCATATTGATAAATGTCATTGTTTCTCCCAGTGGTTTTGCATGAATTTCATTTTTGTCCTGCAAGTATTTTTCTGCTTTTAGTTGTGCTGGAGCACATCCTACTTATACATATTCTCTGAACACACTTTAAATGATTCCTCCCAAAACTGGTGATTGTAAATCTACACATATGTAATACTCTGAGGTCTTACATTAACTTTAGTAAGAAATAATAGTATGTAATCTGTTAAATAATGTATTTGATAACTTATTATTGTTTGTATGGAAGTGGTCATAGAAGATTTTGCTTTCTAGCCCCTAACTCACACCCCAAGACTGCTTCTAAAGTCCTATCAGCATATGTGGCAAAGGCAAGGAGGCAGGAGAAATGAGAGGGATGAGGGATGGGAGGGGAGGAAACAGGGTACAAAGGTCATGTATGTGGCTTAGTGCCTAAAGTCTGAATAATTTTCACTAAAATATGCTTTTTTTATAGTTCATCTCAGGACCTCATCCTGTTAACCTGGCATTATTGAAAAAATCCAAACAGAGTGGTTTAACTAATCAAATAAATACATATATATGTCAACAGCATGGGATAAAGACTTGGAGTTTAATGAATAAATTTTGACCAACTTCCTTTAAAACCAGCAAAAGATGAGATCTGTGACTAAATTTGGATGTTGTATCTTGTTAATACAGCATTTGCTATGTGCAGTTTGGCTCTCCTTTTAAATACATTAAACAGGTTGTTAGGAAACAACTGAGGATGTTAGTGCACCCTCAGCGAGTTTGCAGACCTAACCCAGGTGGGCAGGAGTGCTGATCTGCTGGAGGGCAGGAAGGCCCTGCAGAGGAGTCTGAACAGGCTGGATCGATGGGTTGAGGCCAATGGTATGAAGTTCAACAAGGTCCTACATCTGAGTCACAACAACCCCAGGCAGCACTACAGGGTTTGGGCAGAGTGCCTGGAAAGCTGCCCCCCAGAAAAAGGATTTGAGGGTGCTGGTCAACAGCTGAACATCAGCCAGTGTGTGCCCAGGTGGCCAAGAAGGGCAGTGGCTTCCTGGCCTGTGTCAGCAATGATGTGGCCAGTGGGAACAGGGAAGTGATTGCCTTCCTGTACTTGGCACTGGTGAGGCTGTGCCTTGAAACCTGTGTCCAGCTCTGGGCCACTCACTGCAAGAAAGACATTGAGGTGCTGGCTCATGTCCAGAGAAAAGGGCATCTAAAGCTGGTGAGGGGGCTGGAGAACAAGTCTTATGAGGAGCAGCTGGGGAAGCTTGGAGTGTTTGGCTTGGAGAAAAGGAGGCTCAGGTGGACCTTATTGCTCTCTACAGCTACCTGAAAGGAGGTTGTAGCAAGGTGGGGGTTGGTCTGTTCTCCCAAGTAAGAAGTGATAGGACAAGAGGAAGTGGCCTCAAGTTGTGCCAAGGCGGTTTACATTGTATGTTAGGAAAGATTCCTTAACAGAAAAGATCGTCAAGCATTGGAACAGGCTGCCCAGGGAAGTAGCTGAGTTTCTGTCCCTGAAGGTATTTAAAAGATGTATAGATGTGGCACTTTGGGACATGGATTAGTGGAGGGCTTGGTAGTGCTGGGTTAAAAGTTGGACCCAGTGATGTTAAAAGTCCTTTCCAACCTAAATGATTCTATGGTTCTATTATAAATCTCTTAATATATTTTCCCATGCTCCAATTTGTTATTTCCATCCTTTTTCTGATTTCATAAAAAGAATTTTCAAACCACCACCCCCCCAACAATAAGCAAGTGCTAAAACTGTTCACTGAGTAAGTGCTTGATCAGAAAAGCTTGCACTCTTTAGTGACTTTTTTTCTTCATTCTTAGCACATCTTTTGGGCTGCCTAGTGGCCACATCATTTATAATCGCTCTCTGTTGTCAGTATTTTAAAACTGTGTAAGTGGCTGAAATATGGAAAAGACCAGCAGAAGGCACTTTCCCTCAAATTTTCTTACTTCAGGTTCTACTGGTACGTTCTCATAGTCCGAAGTTTCTAAGTCTCTGGGGCCATTCCTTTCTCTCCTCCTTCATTTCTTCTACTACTGCATGACAAATGTTACTGGTGGTTTCCATGGGCTGAGGAAGCTTATCAGCTTTGAATGGGTGTGTAAGATGACTGGGGTTTGGACAGCACAGATTTCACTAGGCTCTTGTGATACACATGGAGTCCAGCTGCTTGCCATGAATTAGAAAAAATTAAGGAGAACTAATATGCTACCTCTGAGGCCAAATAGAATTAAAGGCTACATGTCTTCTAGATGAAGATGGCACTTAAGGGGAGTCAAGGTTTGAGATAAGAGACCATCTAGGCTCATGTTATCCAGACACGAGTATCACAGTCCAGCAATAGTGACTGTTTAGATGAGGGCAAGGTATGGAGAGGCTTGTGAAATGATGTGGCATCAGATATTCTGTTTTGAGCCTGCATTTTTCTAGTGGCCTCAATAAACAATCATATATTCTTCAGAGCACATCTGTTATAGTCCTGCCATGTAATTTGAGATCTCTTTTAAAATTCTTTCACAAAATAAAGTGGCCTTACCTCTTTTCACCATTGAAAATTTTCCCTAAGTGGTCAGTTTAAAAAACTTCAGTTTTCTTGTGTACAGGTCATAGATAAAGTCAAGTCTTTGTCTGGACTGTATCTTCCAAGGCTGTGTGGAATTTGTATGGGAAGTATTAGGTATAGTAAAAATTGATTTATAAAATTATTCAGTGAACTAAGCCAGTACTTGCTCCTGCAAATCCTTGTGCTTTTGAGAGACAGCTGGTGTTTGTAGTCAGTGAAACTGATGTAGGTAAAAGTATGTTTGCTTAAGATTTGACCCTCAGATTGTACCTTCAGAGTAAAATGCTTCTAGTACTTTAGATTCAAAACCTATTTTCATCTTTAGTGTCTGGAATATCATTGACACATAATATGGCCTTACCTGGAGAGGGAAGAGGAAGAAGAAAAAGGGAAGACTGTGTAGCTTTCTTCAGTTTAATTTGCATTCTTGGATTTCTTTTCAAAAGTGTAACGTAATTGTATTATAGTCAATAGAAATTTTGTCTTCAGTGAAATTCAGATTTAATCTAGATGCCTAGACTTAATAACTGTGAAGAAAGTGCATCTTTTCATGGTGACCATGTGTTGTTCAGGAAACCTTGTAAATCCCCCAAAATGTCCTGTATTCTTCTATATTTTGTATGTGGTAAACCTCAGGAATATCTAGCAAGTCTTAAGTTCATTATCTTTGGGACAACTTTGAATTTTTTTCTCAAGTATGCTTTGGAAACATATACTGGTGAAATAGAGAGGCAAAGTTATTTATCCCTGGTTAGAAATAATTATAGCCAAAGTTTAAAAAAATGGTTTCATATCTCAAAATTGGACTGCTAACCCTTTTTTTCAGAAATGTATTTTTTTCTTTCTTTTCGTTCTGTAGTTTTATCCATCAGTGTCCTACAAGGTAAAGGCAGAAGTAAAATCAAGAGATAATGGGTCAGCTTTTTGGGGATAGTTGTTCTCCAGCAGTACTGTGAGAACTAACAGAAGCTCCCAGTGTTACCCATCAAGCTGCTCCTCAGAGTGTCCATGCTACACAGTCCTGTGGCTATAGGAATGCTTTAAAACAATGGTCCAGTTAATCAATACTGAGTTACAGTGGGGATACATTACAGTAGGGATACATTAATATCAAATGGTGTCTTTGTTTCATGCTGTTACCATAAGTATCAAATGACTTAATAATGGTAATAATGATTGTCAGGCACTGATCTATACTCTCTGATGACCAGTGATGGGACCTGAGGGAATGGCATGAAGCTGTGCCAAGGGAGGTTTAGGCTGGACATTAGGAAAATGTTCCTCTCTCAGAGGGTGGTTGGGCACTGGAACAGGCTCCCTAGAGAAGTGGTCACTGTACCAGGCCTGACAGAGTTCAAGAAACATTTGGACAATGCTCTCAGGGAATGATTTTTGGAGTGGTCTTGTGCAGGGCTGGGAGTTGGACTTTGATGATCTTTGTGGGTCCCTTCCAGCTCTACGTTTCTATTCTATGATTCTATGACACTTTAAAAGGATTAGTTCTGGTGGTACAGGTGCTTAGAGTACCTCAGTGTTTGGGGTATTTCCTGTGTAAAAAACATCATTAATACCAGCATTCACATTTTTACTCTGAGATACATAAAATAATTTTAAGCATATATATAATTGATTTATTTAATGTAAGAGAAATATCAACCATTAATGCTCTTGCTTTACAAGAACTAAACATAGGACCACTGGGATTTTTCCTTTAGGAAATCTGTCAAATGTGGTAGGATTGATAGTGCAAGAATTACCAGGACTTCCTCCCACACACATCTCTGCTGTTTGAGCTGAGTTTACCCTCTTGCTTTTCTAGAAGAGAAAAGAATTGAAGAGTCTGTGAATCACTTCACCATACTCAGCTTTGCATTGGTTAGGCATATAAATCTTTTGAAGTAGAACTCTTCAAAGCCCAGCTGAAACAGTTGTGTGTACACTTTTATTTATGAAGCATTTCTCCATTTAGTAGAGGGGGAAAATCTTTTCTCAGTTTCAAACCAAATCTTCCTCAATGTAGTTTCCAAAAATTCAGTTTAAAGGGAAGGAATAGTGAGCAGAGCTACATTTTTACAACACAAATTTGTTTTTTATAATGGAAAGATTAGAAGGCATCCTCTGAACTAAACTCACTTCAAATGAATGCTATAATTTTGCATTTATTCACCTTAAGAGTTCACATTGCAATAGCTTTTAAAAAGGAAGACTATTCAAAACTGGGAAAGATGGAAGAAGAACCCTGAGCAAAAGGACTCCTTTGCAAGCTCAGGTTCCAAAGTCCAAGTCTGTAAAATTCAGTCTTTAGTTCTTTAAATTCAAAACACTGTATGTATACTCTGTACAGGATTAATGCTCTCTATCCTATCATGCACCTTTGGAAGAACAGAATTTCAGAATTCCTTATAAATAAGATAAGCAATCACTTGCAATTTTGGAGCTACACAAGAAGGACCACTCTTTACATAAAAGTCTTCCTAGTGTTTGAGTTTGCAAATATGTTTTTGCTGTTTAGAAATAGGTAAGGAATAATTTACTTCAGGATTTTTTCTACAAGCTATTGAGAAGAAAACAGTAATCATTACTATTTTGTGGTTTCAATCAGAAAAGTGGGTAACGTTGTTTTCCAAGCATCCCACCCCCAATTAATGAAGTATCTAGTTTGTTGGCAAAGTACCAAAAATCTGAGATAAGGTATTCTGTGGGATAAAATTATTTGATTGATTTATTGAGGTTCTGGCACTGCCCTGAGTTGTCCTTCCACATTTCAATTAAATTGTAGATTTTTTTTCCCTAAGTCTAAAGCTGTTAAGACATGGGATAGTTTTGTGTGTCTTTCTTGTTTCAAAAGCCACAGCATATGAAGAAGTTTCAATAGCTGTATGCATAATGTGGGAAGCAGAATTGCCTGAGTTTTCCTGGTTTCAGGGTGATGGCTGCTATTCAGGAACAAGGTTGTTACAGGGTAATCTTTTGAATAGTGTAATTGTTTTAAAAGATGCAATCCACTTGTGAGGTTTTCAATAGTTGGAGATGGAGATGTGTTTCTTCTGAGTTTTGCATGCAGAGTCATGCTAAAAACACTCTCTGCTTAACTGTAAACAGTTCAAAATACTACTACTGCTGCCACCTTGATGTCTGTAGCATTACTTTTCTTGTAAATTCTGTGGCTTTTTAGGTATTGAATGCTGTCACATATATTTTATAGGTATTATTACAAACTATGGATTGTATATGGATGGTATTCTGCTGCAAAATTCATCCCAGCTAAGTTGTTATGCTTATGGACTTGCTCCTTGGAGCCTTCATTCCTTCAGAGTCCAGGCATGTACTGCAAAAGGTTGTGCCTTGGGTCCATTGGTGAGTATCTTAATTTACATTCTGGGAGTGTAATAAATGTCAGATGACAGTGAATATCAGAATAAATGGTGATGATTCACTCTGGGCAGTACTAACCCATCTGGCAAAATGTGACATTTAAAAAAATTCCTGTTTAAGAGCTGCTAAAGATTCAATAGGTCATTGTTAGGCACCATTCCAAAGTAGAACGTAGGTACAGTGAAGAAAGACAAAAACTGAGGCTGAAACACACATTATTGAAATTAAATAGAGTTAATATGTTTGAAAGGTGCAGATGTGCTTTAACCAGATTTATAAGGATGTATATAAAGAAGGAGTTACTGTTCCAGTAATGAGCAAATTTCTAGCTGCCTGACTAAAATGACTACAGTTAATTTGAGAATCACAGAAGCCAGAAGTGGCAACAGGAGCAGGAAAATATGATCTTTCATAAATCTTTTGAATGCCTATGTGTAATCAAAATATTATACTGGACATATTGTAACAGTGCAACACCCCATTTTTTCAGGATTTGAGAATACAGGAATATTAAATTTGACATGTGAAAACCAGGCCTTCTGAGGCTTTTTTATTTTTTTAATGGTTTTTAGAGATATAGTTGAACTGATAAATCTAATATGGTTTCACAGTACGGTGGCTGATGAATAACTGGAATAATCTCTACTATGCTTGGTTTTGCTTTCAAGCACAACTGAGAAAGAAGCCTGTGTTTATTCTGGAATTTAACAATTTGTTTAATTAAGCTTTATTTGTTCAGTTTTAAGTTTGAGTAAAAGGAAGAAAAAAGAGGAAGATGTGGGAGGGTTTTTGTGGGTTTATTTATTTATTTTTTCAATCACAGTTTATATCACTCTGTTGTATCTGGAAAGAACTTCCAGGTTTTATTTTTATGACATAATTTGTTAGTCACATTTTAACATTGTTTCCAAGATTGCTTTCTTTCAACTGCTGGTAACTTTGTCTATCTGTAGAAGACAACTAGGCTTTATAACCATTAAACATTTTATAGCTCTCTTTACTTTGGAAAGTATTTACTCTTAAAAGCTTGAATGGCCTTTTGCCAGTTTTTCCTGTACATTTTTTATAACTTTACGTACACCCCAAAAGCCTAAAACCTTGTTTTAGGGTATTTGATGTGCAATAACCCTAATCCATTGTGTTAGTAGTGATGTTTAAGACAAGTCATTACCAACCTTTGCATACAGACGAAATATGTATGTTTTCAGTATGTCTGTCCTATTGAATAGGCATCAAAGGACAAAATAGAATAGGAGTAGTTAAAGTTTTAAAAATATTTTTACTAGTTTTATTTGTTTGTTTGTTTTGGGGTTTTTTTTATTTTTTTTTTCACATCTCCACTGAACTACAGACTTGTAACTTGACTTTTGAAACAATTCAAATTAAGGGTTGCTGTGGCTGATTCGCATCTGCATCCCA